>JAPQRQ010000019.1:21402639-21436298 GCA_037367365.1 Apogon talboti | reverse complement strand
GAAATTATGAAATTATTGATGCTGATGGAAATTTACTGTCTCTAAAATATTTGTCTTGATTGTTTGTTTTCACAGTAATAAAATACTATGTATGTATTCTGTATACTTGCGATTTTTAAAACCTACATGTGAAGCCAAAGAAATTTCCACATCTGTGAACAGTGATTATTATTATTATTACTATGCTTCACTCACGCAGGACAGTCACTGAGACTGAAACATAAAGAAGCACAGGGACAGTAGGGTTTTTAGGGTGCCTTTCTAGCCAATCAGAGGCAGGAAAGGCGGTACCTTCCCCTACCGTCCTGCGTTTCGCATATTCGCGTCCGGAAGGGTGAGCGCTTTAGTTTAGCCCCAGATTCAGGTAGATCAAGAAGATATCTACAACAAGCTCAACACAGTTTTTACCAACACAGGTATGCTGCAAGTTTTGTTTTAGTGTTAAAGTTTTAGCATTGCCACTGGTTGTTCTCGTATTATTATTAAGTTGTCTCCTAAAGGACACTGAACTGTATCTAATTAAAGCTACTAGCTAGCTATAGCAGCTAACTCTAGTACTTTTGCGTTTTATCTAACTTATGTCAGCATGTGTTGTTTTACTGTACACTGTTTTGTATTGGTTTCTAAAAGTTTGCGTTTCTTTTTCTCCAAAGGTGACTTTCAAGATGTCACCGCCCGTCAGTCATTCTGTCGCTAGCTGCTGTCAGTTTTACTGAAGTCTGCGGTTAGACTTTAGCCTAAAATCTCAGCTTAAACTTACTGTCTTGAGCTCATGTGTAAAGGGGAAGTTCTCATAACTCCTAGCATGAAGGGTAGCTAATTCTATGTTGGACAGGTTGAGATTTGCCCACTGAATTAGGTCAAAAAACCACTCAGTTTCCTTGACAACAATGCGGAAGTTTAGACCTAGTCTTGACCACAGAGCACACAATGTTCTGCACAATTTCAAAAATTAACTAAAACGAGACACTCCTCATTGGGTTATTTTATTAGTTTGTAAAGCAGAGATGTATTGTTCTTATCCAAAGGTCGAAAGGTGTGCGTTAAAAGAGCCTGTTGGCTACTTTTGTCCCTGTGTAGTCTCCTACTCTGTCTCTCCAAGTGTGTGGACATGATTTCATGTTTGCGCCTATTCTTTGTAGACTCTGGTGTGGAGCATCAGGTGTAGACAAACAGACTACACCCTACCGTGGAAGTGCTGATACAAATCACAGTGGAAAACTGAGGAAGAAGCATGTCCACAGACGAGGAGCCCACGTTCACAGTCAAGCTTCTGCAGCTGCTGCTGCTCTCCACCTACTGGGGAATGCAGATTTGGGTCACATTCATTTCAAGTTGGTGACACAAACACACTAACACGTTTTACTAACTTGTAATATGTCCTCTGTCCACCTGTGAATGAGCTGTTAGCAGCTGGTTCACAATTTATCTCGGAGAGCTTTAACAGTGGAGCTAAAAGCCATATGTACCAATCAGCAAAGATGTTTGTCTCATTTCCAACCATGGTACACACACATTAAAATCTAAATAGTTTTAGTTTCTATCAAGGCAGTGGTTTTATGACATTGTGAATATTACAGGGTGGGAAACCTTTACTTTCCTATCTATATATTAAAAGCCAAGTGGCCTCTGTGTGCGTGCCTGTATGTTTGTCCGCTTTATAACTGAAACGCTACAGAGCTGGCCTTTGCTGTTTGGAGTACTTATGTATTTTGGGTCAAGGATCAGACTGGCAAAAACGGCAAGTTGATAGGACCAGCATTTTGGGAGATATTAGTAATTTTGGAATAAAATAGCCTAACAGTCAAGGTGAATCATAAAATCATCATTGAAGTGGGTTACCTAGCAACAGATAAACAAAAGGGCCACATTGCCATGGTGTCAAATTTCATGTGCAGAAACAGACATGCCAGCTGAGAGGTTATTCAACTGAAATCCTACACTCTGTGTTAAATGCGTAATGCCTTTGTGGCTGGATTTATGCGACATATCATTTAAGAAAGACTGCACTCATTACATAGATGAGAAGCATTTTGATTACTGTACCTGTCTGAACCCATGAAAACATTTTGATTAGAATAAAGTTTCAGTCTTACAGCAAGTATCCAAGGCACAAAATGGCTAAAGAATATCTAATTGTGTTGACCACAGCTGAGTGTGTGGAAGCACATGCTGGGCCCAGTGCAGTTCTGATGCCTGTTTTTTCCTTCTGTCTAGGCTTTGTGATGGACAACCACCTGAACAGACACACATATGGGTTTATTCAGAGTCGCCTGGTCCCGTTTTACCTCCACCTGGGATCAGCTTGTGCCTTCTTTAACCTCACTATCTACGCCGTGTATCATCCCAGTGACATGCTGGATGAAAGAGAATCCTTTCAGGTGTGTAGTTTAATTTCCATTTTCCTGTTCTCTCTCCATTTTGGAGTTTGTCTTTAATCGCCGCTTCTACTTTGACAGATCTTCATCTTCTTCGTGTCTGTGACAGTCGCGGCCGTCAATGCTCAGTGGTTTGGTCAAATGACATCTGAGATCATGGCGGACATGCACCTTATCGAGCAGGCGTGCGGACTGGGTCAGGATATCGGCCTGTCTTCTAACCGTGAAGCCTACGCCAAGCTGTGTGAGACTGATGTCAAATACAGACACCTCAGCAGTCGTCTGTGGCTGTACAGACTGTTGTCCTCTCTCTGTAACCTCTGCTGCATAGGCTGCAACTTCTACAGCCTGTGTTACATGGCCGAGAACCTTGTTACACTCTAGAACAGACACAGCAGCTGGACTGTTTTAACTGTTGACACTCTGTTGATTTAACTGTTGATCCTTACAAAAGTGTTTTTGTATTGAAACCGTAAGTTATATATATTTAATTCATATTGTCTTCCTCTCTCTGTGTCCTAGAGGGTATGAACTTCGTCAATGTTGTGCCTTGGGGAATAACGAAAAGATAAGACACCGCATTTAGATTCGTGCCTTAGTTTTTAAGGGAATTATGATCAGTAATGTGGCATTTTCCTCAAACTCTGTGTGGAGACAAATCAGTTCCTGCAGTGTGAGTAATGCCTCCTCTTTCTCCTTGTGGCTACACTGGTGGATGCTCTTTGTTGCACTGTTGAGTAGAGATTGTTCTTTATCATGACTGTAGTTTCTGACAACACAGGAGCCAAAAAGTGAAATGTTTTGAAAATCGATCATTTCAGACATCAGTGCAGAACGACTGAGGTAAAAGCACCTTTAGGAAGGGGACTGCCTCCACACTGCTCAGTCCTGCTCTTCCTGTTTGGGTAGAACTTTAATACCTTGATCCCAGTGCGGTGCCACAGGTTTGTCTGCCTTGCTTTATGTGTTAAGTGTTTCTGTGGCTCTGCTTCATTCTTTAGTGAAATTTGACTAATCCCTAAAGTGTCTTTAACTGCTGCTGATTTACAAAAGGAAGGGTTCGAACACATTTACAGTACGGTATATAATCGGTCCTGCTTTTAGTCAATTCAGCGTGGTTTTCATGTTTCGTGCTGAGTTAATACAGGTGTTTTAAGGTGTGCCTGGTGATCAGGTTATGACTCTTTGAGGTAGTAACATTCTGCAGTTTATCAGTTCGTGAGTAACATGTTTCTGCTGTAAACTGATGACAGTGTAATTATCAAGCAGATCATGTAATATTAGTAATGTGTAGATTTGCTGAGATGATGTGGGTCTGTTTGAAGACCCGGATTACATCTCTACTCATTCACTTTAACATCACAGAACAACCTTTACACTGTTACTATAGAATATGCCTTAAGGAGGAATTATCTTATAATGTGACGATGAAGGATTTTAAGGATTCGTGAAGCTGTACGTCAGTCAGTATGTGTGTGAACATTATGATCTGGCTTTGGAGGAACTAGTACAGCTATGAAATGAACGGAAGCCAAACTCCTCTGTGTTGGATTTGCAGTAGTGTATGTTCTCCAGCAGCACCATTCTCAGGTGCTCATATTCTTATTTAATCATAAGTTGACTATTTTTTTGCCACATGAAGCTGAGCAGAGAGGCTCAATAGAATATGGGTTAAATTCCTCACTGCTATGACAGCCTGTGTTTGTCATATGTGGTGTGTTTGGAGGTCTGTGGTTTTTCTCCTTTCTGTTTGGCTTAAGTCCATATAAATCAAAGTCAAATGTCATCCACGTTCGAGGTGGAGGCAGCTGACAGTTGTTCTCATTCATCTCTTTGTTCGGCTGGACTGATGAAGGTGCTTATAAATATATCTGTTAGTGCCTGAGACTGCTTTGGTCGCACCTGCAGAAACAATGCAATATTACTTTAGTAGGTGTTTTACACTTTAAGCTTTCTATGTCATCTTTTGCAAATGAGTTTGTAAAGTTTAAATGTTCAGTGTAAGCATTTTGATTGTGTGCAAACAAAATTGGCATTTAGAGATGGCTTATTTTTTTAGCACTGTTTCACTTCTTTGTTGAAATATACTGTATGTATACAGCTCTGGAAAAAATTACAAGAACTCCACATTTTAGACCTGATCTCCATTGAAAACTTGAATGTGATCAAGAAGATCGGTGTCACAGGGAATGAAACAAACACGAACTGCTCACATTTTTAATGCAGGAGTGTGAAGGGGCATTTCTTAAAAACATTAGCATTATGTTTAAAAAAGAACTCATTTTCTTTATATTATTCATGGATTAAAAGTCTGTTCTTTTCTTACAAACACATGCTCCCAGTGACTCTGGAAATTTGGGAGAAATGTTATCGGTAGCTTCTGAAATGAACTTAATTGTATTTTTCCCAGATCATCATACCTATTACAAGTCAAGTCAGTGGTCTCTTATCTTTTTCCAGAGCCGTATACACCAGGTTCTTACATTTATATTGTGGATTAGATGAGGTTACTGTGACTTGTTCTGAGTATAAAATGACTTGTCCTCTTAGAAAGTTTCCTTAAGACCAGTGAGGTCATAGGTCACAGGTTTGTGGTAGACAAGTTTTATCAATTTTTTTGTATTAAAACACTTCCTCTAACTGAAGAACATCATTGTCGTCTTTTTCAGCTTGCAATAATTGTGCAGGGCAGGCAGGTGTAACTACAGCCTTTTACTTCAGTGTTTGAGTAACAGTGATATATTTGTCTTTTCTGCTGTTGTGTGTATTTTTAGTGAAGGGTGTGGAATCCATTGCCTTTTGTAATATTCTCAGTGTGTGTAAAGTGAGTCTGGGTCATAATCCTGCAGATCATCAGTATGACAAAGTCAGCATATAGTTATAATGTGACTGTAGGTACTAGGGCTGTATAGGCAGGAAATAAATTATAACACTGGTGACTCCTAGTGGTAGCATTAAAAAAAAAAATGCACCATCCTTAACTTCCACTAAAAAAAAAAAAAAAAATCAGCTGAAATACACCAGTATTACCAGTAGTATTACCAGTATACACCAGTAGTACCAGTAAATACACCAGTATCACCAGACACCAGTATCAACAAGAATCTGTCGAATTCCCAAATGAAGACTTTTTCATCATCACACAGCACTTTGCCCACTGTGAAAGTCAGTGATCCACACATCCCATGGGTGCAGTGTGAGGTTATACTTCAGAGGTGGAACTAATGTCCTACCAAAATCCACCATCAGCTGAAAATATAGGACCTTTAGTTAAGAAACGGCATCATTTCAGACTAATCCACGCAAGAACCACAAAACATTCTCCTACATAAGAATGCAGACTGGAAAATAAGGTTACACATTAATTAAGGGATCATTTTAATAATTTTATTCACAATATAAGTTTACATATAAAACACTTTATTTACATGTACCCCATACATAATCCCCTATCTTTCGACATGACCCAATCATAACCTAATACTTAGCCTGACCAACAAATATGTAAAAATACATCTGTGACACTGTTACTGTTCAGGGTGAGATCAGCAACTGACAAACCACTTCACCTACAAAGTAAATATTAGTCTAAAAATAGGCAATAAATACAAAATGACAATAAAAATGTAAAAAAAAAAAAAAGTTAACACTCGTACCTGACTATTAAAGGTTTAGATAAATGTTTATCTTATAATACTTTAAAAAACCTGACCTTTCAGAAAAATACAATAATCTCATACTCGACAATGAGAGGCGAAGAAACTCATTTTCACCTTTTTGCAGATACTACCTCAGTTCAAAGTGCGATAATTTGTCAAAAAAAAAAAAAAAAGATGGATCCCTTTGTACAAAAAACAAACCTTAGTACTGTTTGTTAATTCTGCATAGAGAGAACCAGCTACAGCCTTGAAGAGTCCACAACACACATTCTGTAATACTGAGGGAGCAATATGTAAACTGTTAAAACTGTTAAATTATCTCCCGAAAGGAGGCAGCAAAAGGATTTAAAGCCACAATCCTTAGTGGGAATTGACAGCCTGCCTCCCCACCCACTTTGGTAGTTTGAAGGATGAGGTTAGATCACTGTCATTACCATTCGTCTGTAACAAGCTTATAACAGTGTATGCGCAAAAAATAAAAGGACTACAAATGTAAGACTACAACAGATTTCAGGTAACGATAGTATCAGTGCATGTCACTGTGCTTAGAAGGCATCCAAAGTTACATTCCTTGTAAAACAGCAAAACAGAAAAGGCCATAAAAATAAGGATTGTGCCTTTAAAAATACCATCACTTAATACTTGCACTATTTATCAGTGCCCATTGTTAAAATCACTCATAATTCCAGTTCTGTTTATGTTATCCCAGCGTTCAGTGTGAAATGTTCTGTTTGCTTGTATACAGGACCTAATGTTGCTTTATAAATAACATTTGTTCCACGTTTCCCTTCTTGTCAATCCTCACAGTACATTTCCTAAAAACAAATCTTTAAAAATCGACCCTCATTCCTTCTGGAGGGTTTCGTAATCTCGGCAGCTGCTTGTGTTGCGGCTCTTTTTCCAACATCTGACACAAAACGCTGTGATTTCACACATCTGCTGCCGAAATACTTGCGTATAAATAAAAGTCATACTAAAAATAGAGTTTTCCTCTTCATCAGCGTACAAAAATGTAAAATCCAGTGTCTCTGTCATACAATGACCTTGCCCTTGATATCTAGTTTGGAGTTTTCACTTGCTTTGCTGGTCTGCTCCTCGGTCAGAGTGATGTAGGAGTACACCAGGCTGCCGGCGATACTGCAACACAAAGAAAACACACAGACGCTTCACACGTGTACAAGCACAACGGATGGTTTTCATTTCCTGTCCACTGTTCCTGAGCCATGACAGAGAGCCTAGAAACACCAAAACATTAAAAGTGATGCAGCTAAAAGTAATTGAGACCATATGCAAACACTTTTACTTTTCCTGCTGTGACATGTCAAAATATCTCGTATGAGACAGGCCTGTTGGCTGCAGTAGCAACAAGAAGAAATGTACCAATACATAAACAAGGCACAAAGAAGGCGTCTAGAAAACCTAAGTAAAGAATACTTCAAATGGCTACAGAAAGAAAAGCATTTCAAATGTCTGAAGAGACTGAAGGACACATACCATGTCTATTCATTCATAAAGCCTACTCGCACCCAATAATAATACTGTATTAAATGTGTGCGTCATTATTTTCTTACAAAGTTCCTTTTAAAGGCTTTAACCAATAGCTTGTGAAAAAGAAAAATGCGCTTGGCTTTTAAGTTAAATAAAAGCTCAAGGAAAACATATCTGTATCTGTTATGTTGGAATTTGTACATTTCACATTATGTTGAGGGATAGCAATTTAACTGATGAAAGAAAACAAAATGTTCAGAGTTGTGAAAATCTATCCCGTATCATTCTGTTTACAGGAGGAGCTTTACCTTAGGATCTCAGGTCATTTGTAATAATTATGGAGGAATGTGTCATTTTTGTAATTGTAAACTTAAAATTCCACTGCAAAAAATGATCTCCCCTATCTCACTAAAAACAGAAACCCTGTGATAGTAGTGGGTTTTTTTGGATTTTTTTTAGTACAAGCCTTTATTTGGCTTTTCCTGGTGGAGGCTACTACACAGCATGAACGCCCAGACACAAAAAGCGTGAGTGCAAATCCATCAGAAGAACATAGTCTCTAAAGATGTTGACATGGATGACAAGTATAGAAACATGTGGTGATGAGCATCAAACAGCTCAGCGGCCATTATGTGGTAGCTGTGGTACTGAGCCTTAACATCATATCCCGGACATAACGTCGGTAAATCTGAGTAAAACAGACTTGGTACAAATGGACCACATGAAACGGGCGAGGGGGGGTTAATTTCTAAAGATGAGGTCCCTGGGTATACTAGTCCTCTGCAAGTAGGGCTTACATTAGGCCATATTTCAACAGTATCCTTTTCCACTCCTATTCTGTCTCAGGCTTTTATGTTTAGATGGGTGTGGATTTATATATGACTCAGTTCTGTGTAACGTCCAAATGGATGGAGGCATTAAAAAAAAAATCTATGTAAATCTATGTAAACAGGGCTCGCAGTGCAAAAAATTTGGAATTAATACCTGATATTCAAACCTATGAAGTTAGTCCAAGAGAAGATGTAGTCTCCACTGAACACCATCCCAATGTATGTCACCAGGACATTCTGCAAAACAGACAGTGTTTATAATGCTGCTCTTTCTTAATAGAGTATTCAGTAATTAGCTCACATAAACAGTTTACCTTGATGCAGCCCACTATCGTAGTCGTTAATGCAGAGTTATACTGTGTACAGAGCACGGTGGAATACATCAGGACAAACCTGCAAAACAACTACGTCATCATATTGCTCATGATTCACTACATGTTAGAGCAAGAAATTTGATTCTTAACTCTCACTTAGTCACAATTCAGCCACTGAGTTAACAGGAATAACAGAAATGTGGTTTGGATCAACTGCTTACATGTGAATATGTGTCATAAACAAGCTTTGGCCTGCCTGCGCCTTACCCCATGATACAGGACAGGATGAACTGGCTGAGGAAAAGCACATCTGACCAGCCATCATACTCCACTGCCTGGGAAAAAAAGTAATGAGAAACAGCTAAGGTGTGGTTAAAAAAAATGCATGCACGCAAACTAACTTGCAATAATAGCTTTGTTTACTTAATCAGTTCAATTGCTGCTTATTGACATGTTATACCGCGCTAACAGGCTGTTACACACACTATGAGGCAATTAGAATACAACGCCCAAAAGAGATCATGGAAAAAAGGTGAGATGGTGATCCCTGATGTATAACTTCTGCGTTGGAAATACACAGAGCACAGTGTTGGCTCTCAAAACATCTTCTTAGCTAACCTCTCCAGCGTCAGCCTGGCTTTCATTCATTTTCTAAACCCAGTAGAGACGAACGCCAATTCATCGCAGGGCTGACACAGAGAACATGCAAACTCCACACAGAAAGGTTCCACCCATCGACCGGTGTGCAATTGAAACCAGGACCTTCTTGCTGTGAGGCACAAGTGCTAGCCACTGCACCACCATGTCACCCCATTCCACAACTGTTAGTATGGAAAGAGTCCTCTGCCCAAAGTGACAACCGCTCACAGATCTCTGCATCTCCCCAGTTCAACATCTTTCTGGTCGCGTTGATATGTTTGTTTACTGTAAGGGGACACACACGCAATACGTCATCATAACATCACACCTTGGTTGCGGAGTGAGAGGTGTTCCTTTTACATAACGTTCCGGAATCATGATTCCACCTTTATCAGGCCTCTGTTACTACCTCCAGAGGCGTTACAGAGGTGGGACCAAATGATCCACCATTTCATTTACACAGACGTTGTTCCGGAATAAAGGTGAAATATTCCTAGAACAGAAGTGCTGTGTGAATTGCACAAAGTACATGGAATATGATCTTTTCAAATATAATCTGGTCCACTCCCCTATGCAGTCCTGAAGAAAATAATCACCAGATAATCACCACTGATCTTTCTCAGCGTCACCTCAGTCTGAACTGTTCGATCAGAGTTCATGAGACTGTGATGTCACTCGCATACTATGAAGCAGTTCAAATGCAACATATACAGTACATGAATATAACATGAAAATTCATTCATTCATCTTCTGAACTGCTTTATCTTCACTAGGGTCGTCGTGGGGGGTGCTGGAGCCTATCCCAGTTACCTATGGGCGAAGGCAGGGTAACATGAAAATGAATCCAAAAAAATCATACATGATAAGATTAAGGTTTAGTACAACTTTTACTTGTAGTGGAGTTTCACTGTGTTTATTAGTATTATTAATCAAGGAAATGATCTGAACACTTTAAAGTCCACTCCCCTTGTGGACGTGGTTCAGTTCAAGATCACAACCGATTCACACTAGAATCTGATATTTCCACATTTTTAAAAAATCATCAACCAAACAAGTGCGCAATAAATCTGAATTGAGTACTACGGCTAGCAGTGTGAACATAGTTTTTACAGCAGTAAAGTTACAACTCAGTACTGACTTTCTAATAGTTTTGAGTGGAGCAGTCTCTAT
Source organism: Apogon talboti (assembly GCA_037367365.1). Classification (NCBI taxonomy): domain Eukaryota; kingdom Metazoa; phylum Chordata; class Actinopteri; order Kurtiformes; family Apogonidae; genus Apogon; species Apogon talboti. The sequence continues at coordinate 21,425,820 of JAPQRQ010000019.1, read as the reverse complement.
CTGTACTGTGGTTATTCAGTCAAACGGGGTTGTAGGCAGTGCTGTAATTACCCCACTAGGTGCATAATAGCAGCTTTGTGCCTTCTTGGCTGCTTGGCCCCAGCTGGGCAAACCAGAAGGTCTCTGCCAACACTGACCAACAGACCCGGCAGCTCATATTTACAGCACACGCCCAAGCTTACACATGTGCACTCACTTCAATTTAGGATTAACCTTGCAACTACTGATTACTATCAAGGCCATTAAGTCACAACAAGCCCTTGGCATAATGACACAGCTACAACAAATGTTTAAGTTTCACAAATTAAACTTTGAAAATTTGCAATACATTAAGATATTTGAAAATTAAGTTAGAAAAAAAGTGGAATTAAAGAATAGACAGACCAAACAGAAGTGACAACCTGCTTACCTTCTGCATATCTCCAGTCACGTGAGCCAATAATAAGGTAGGAATTATCATAAATAATGCATTATAATACAATAATCCATATTTCCCCAACTCCTGTGAAATAGAGCACAGAAACAGATGAGCAGGGAGCAAAAGGAACATGAAAAATACACAGAGGCAGAACAGAGAGGGTCATTCAGAAATCTTCTAGTGCATTCCTCACTAACCAGCATGCAGATGTCATCCACGGCCACCCTTCTGCGCAGCGTAGAACCTCTTGTTTAATGTCGCTTGATTCAGGCTGTACATATTGGTCCCTGACAACATCTCAGACAGCTACGCACAGGCACATGGCCCTGTTTCTAGTTTAGTATTAGCAGATGGTGCTCCACAGACATAACAGACTAAATCTGGATCCAGTTCTGCCTCTGCTGTAACGTGAGAGCCGAGTTGTCTGCTTATGTGACATAAAAATGGACGGAAACAAGCTACACACCATTTGTGACTCTGTAAGTCTATAAGTAATCTGTTAAAATATTAAAGTTAATAAAACTAAGCACATGGAATACTTAGCTGAGAATAATAAGTCAGTCATTGAACGATGTTCTTATAAAACTGAAAGACAATTTATGTTCTCAAAATTTAGCTCAACTCCAAAAACAGCTCCAGACCCAACAATGGTCACTATTCATTGGGTGGTGAGGGAACATACCTTTGCATCTAATTTTTGTTTCACATAGGCTCCATTGGCTGCAGTAAGCACATCATTGAGAAGAATGAACACATAGCCTTGCAGGTCAAAAGACAAGTCAGCACTAAAAACACAGATGAGAGAGAAAATGGTCAAATCAGTGTTTTGTGACAAACATTTTAGCTCTGGGCATACTGTGCACCAGCAGTGCCCCTAAAACTGCAAGTTCATAACATGTATAATGACTTTAAAGATAATATCCCTTAAGTGTGGACATATTTCAGAACAGCACAACTCTTTGAAGTGAAGTGAATTCTCATATGACTGACAGTGAGGACACCTGGATGTAGCATAGCTTACCTTGCGGCTATAAACGCCCCAAGGATCATTGTAAATACTGTCAGCTGGACCGGTCTAGAGAATTTCTTCCTGCCAAAGACAGAAGAGCAATGAAATTCAATCTGACTGAAGTGACCTCCACATAAACGCCAGTCACTCAGTACAAAGAGGAAAGGCTTGGTGTGTCTTCTTTATGAATTAGAGAAGACAAAGGGCTTGATACGAAAAGTGGGTTAATGTGAATGTAACAAAACGTCTTACTTGAGCAGAAATCCCTCGGCCAGCATTGTGAATAAGATGGAGAACCTCCTGAGGACAGTAAACATTGGCAGACTGGTGGAAGAGGACAGAAAGAGCTATAGTGAGAGGTCCAAGATTAAAACGTAATAACAGCCTTGCCCAGTGAGCTCATGATGACACAGTTAGCTTTAATGGTTCAAAGATGAGGTCTTACTTTAGCCTTTTGGTCCCAAACAGCCCAGTGATTTGATTTCCCACATATAGAAGAGGTAGAGGAAACGTCTATAAAAGCAGGTAAACGGAATTATATGAATACTAAGCTCTGGAGGGAGGACACGAAAATATAATTCATTTGACAACAAGTCTTACCTTGCGAGGTATGCTCTCATCAAAGTCTGGGAAGCTGATCACCCTCGCAGCCTTGCCCACCCACAGCACAATCACTGTGGCCAACATCTGCACACACCGTCAATACACCATCAGTTATAACAGCCTGCACTAGAATATTATTAGATTAAGGAGAAAAGCTTTTCAACTCACTTGTCCAATTCCCACACATATTGAAGAGGGGAACCTGGGACAACAAAACAGGCAAATTGAGTCCCTGTTGGTCTCAGTCAAGTCCGTTAAGCTTACAAGCTGAACACACTTCAGCTAAAATGTAGTCAACTGGTTTAGCTTTTACTGAAAATCTGCTACACATATAGCTTTTCGGGTACTGTTTCACTCTGAACCACTACCCTCGCGAGCTAAAACTTAGCTAAACCGCCCCGTAGTATCGGCTCTGCTTTTCCACCCAACACAACTTCCAGTAGCTAGGTTAGCTATAGCATGGTAGCTTTTCAACTCAGACCGTTATGGGCGTCCGGTAAACCGTTACCTGTAGTTGGTGAGGACGCTTTTGTTGACCACGACGATGAGGAACGAGCTCAGGCCATAAAATCCAGCGGCAAATAGCTTCACGAACAATGTCAGAGGTTTGTCCGCCATCCCCGACAAGTTCTCATTCCTCTCTGACTGTCGGCTCTTCCCCTGCCATCACTTCACTGGTCCCCCTCTCCCCCTCCCATCCACCACTACACACACAAGCACAAATACATACACACGTTCACACTTACACACACAGCAAGAGAGCGTCAATTGCAAAACTTCCGCTTCACAGTCATAGCGAATTCAACAAATTAAAGGTCTGTGTTAATTTAATTTAATTCAATTTAATTTAAGTTAAGGTAAGTTAATTTTATTATTTAACCCTTAGTGGTTGTTTGTTTTAAATATCATTTTTGGCTGTGTTTATGTTGCATGCATTTTTTTTTTTTACCATACGCTTTATGCTTCAATCTGTGTTTCCATACATATACTGTATTTATTCGATAGTACGTGACAGCCATGGATAAAACCGAGTCAATTTCCTTATTTGTGTGCACGAACTTGGCCAATAAAGCTCATTCTGATTCTGAAGTTTGTGTATTCTTATTTGATTTTGTTATTTCCAGCTCAGCTCCTGCTGTAAGCCTAAAATACAGTGTAATAAGTGTTACACTCATACTGTTACACGCAAAAATGTGCCATTGAAACCCATTGAAACTGCAATTGTTTTTCAAATCTCACTACTATTGAAGCATAATGTCAAACTGAGCTTTTGCCGCCCTTATGGAGCCTTTACACAAGAAGTGAAGGAAGCTTTGGATATAGTGATGGAGTCACATAATCAATGTTGCTGCTAATCATTGACATATCCCAGGCTAAAACATTCAATACTAAATATTTACTTGGAATGTAGTACATTAAAAATATTTTTTCCAAAAATTCAGGTTTTTTTTCATCTAAAAAACACTGTAGTATCATGACAAAAAAACAGGCATTTAAAAGGTTAAAATCTTTAAGAATGAATGAATCTTTAACATCAATAATTAGGTCAATGAAAGTTGAATATACTATTAATGTATGATTTTTTTATGGCTTGCTTTTAAAAGAGCACATATTTTGTGCTTAGTGGTATGAGTGTGACTAATATTAGATCCGGCCATATGGGTTACACAATGAAATGCATCTTTGCCACATTATAACATGAAAAATTTAATAAAATAAAAAGAAGCTGGCGATATATGTACAACACTATGAAAAATTCTTATGCCAATATTAGGTTTGTTGGTTTAATAAAGTTGAAGATATGTATTTCTCAGTATCTGTATTAAGGTACAATCTGGATATACGTGAAGTATGTACAGTATTAAAAACAAAAATTTCAGGGGAAAAAACAGCTTCATAAACCAAAGTGGGTTTTTTTAGTGTGTAATAGTGACTTTAACCTTTAGAACCCATTTAGTTTAGTTTTTTGAGAGTCTTTTAAGGCTGTGCACATAATTCCTGGATTTTCTTATTCTGAAGAAAGGAGAATGTGAAATAAAGATATCCTCATTCCAACCCTGCAAAAACAACAAATCTAAAGGTGGCCTAAGACTCTTACACAGTACTGTAAATTAATACTTTGCTTATGCAACTTGCAATTTCAACTCTGCAGCTTTAGATGTCATTTCAAATCTGTATTTTGAGTTTTGATGTAATAGATTGAAAGAAAAAACACCTAATTTACACCCTATATGAAGTTCAGAGTATATTCTTTTACATCCAGTTGCAAATATTAGTTGAAAGAAAGAAAGAAAGAAAGAAATCAAAATCAAATCAAATCAAATTTTATTTATATAGCGCCAAATCATAACAAGTTACTTAATACTCAAGGCACACACACACACACACACACATGCACACACACAGTCAACTAAAGACATAATATAACTTGTCCAAGAGAAAGAAAGAAAGAAAGAAAGAAAGAAAGAAAGAAAGAAAGAAAGAAAGAAAGAAAGAAAGAAAGAAAGAAAAGAAAGAAAGACACTCCACTACATTTATTTGACCATTTTGCAGTTACTTTGCAGACTCACTGGCCTAATAAAAAATTAGGATTGATGAAAATGATCATTACATAGAGTTACTCAAAAAGTACGGTGCTTTAACATGAGAGACAAACCCATTATTGCATCAGTAATTATTATCTAGTTCTATGTTAATCTGAAAAGGGCCATTGTAAACTTTTACTTAGGTATGTTGAGTCTATCTAGATGTTAAGACATTTACTTGGTTTAGAGGTTTTTACTTACACTATAGTATTGCTACTTTTAAAGAAGTAGAACATCTGAGTACTTCCTCAACCACAAACAGGAGTTTATCTCATAAACATCAAGAATTACATTTCCTGGTCTGCAAATCATGTATCAAGACACTAATTTTAACACACTAGAGCGCAAAACCAGGGTTGCAGTGTCAGCCTGTGCAATTATATGATTGCAAAAGGCAGAAGTCCAGATTCAGGAAGACTTTGGGAAATCTAATGTAGAAGTGAAAGACAAGTCAAAGACACCCTCTGTTGTGAAGTGATGATTTGGGTTCAGTGATACTGAACAGAGAGAGGTGTTGAGTAAAATATGCTTTTTTAAAAAATTCTTGGAATACTTTATGCTAGTTTGAGTTTATGTTTGCATTAGGAGAATATAAAAATTTCCAAAGTAATCTGTGGACTCTTTGATAACCAAGTGAGTTGACTCAAATCCAAATTCTAATATTTCCCATAGTAATAGAGCATGACAGCATTCAGACCTTGGAAGGAGAAAACATTGAAAATGTCATACTACAAATACTTGGGTATCTGTATTGATGACAAACTGTCCTTTAAACCCCATGTGGAACATCTGATAAAAAAAAAGCTTAGGTACGACTTGGCTTTTTTTACTGACATAAATGCTGTTTGAAGACTGATGTTAGAAAAAAGCTTGCACAAACTGCATTCCTAAGTGTGTTGGATTATCGGGACATCATTTACAGGAATGCAGCTGCAACAACTCTCCACTGTCTGGACACAGTCTATCACAGTGCTTTACATTTTATTACAAATGCTGCCTTCAGGACACATCACTGTCAGCTGTATGCTCTGGTCTCATGGCCTTCATGAAGGCTTAGGAGGCAACAGCATTGGTTTGTATTAATCTACAAGGCTGTATTGGGCAAACTACCCGCATATCTCTGTTGCTTCCTGTCTCTATCCAGAAGTGGATACAGTTCCCGCTCATCAGATCAGCTCCTACTCAGAGTCCCCAGAATCCACTCAGAACTTGGTAAAACAGCTTTTTCCTACGCTGGACCTTGGTCATGGAACAATTTGCAAAACTCACAACAGCTTCAGCATTTCATTGCCCTGGGTGAATTAAAATCTGTTCTGTCATACTGTCTAACAGAAGGGTGTAACTGCTATTCTTAAACTGGTTTTTAGCTATTTTATTTCATCTTAATTATATGTAAGATTTATATTCTGTTTGTTTATTTGTATTGTACTGGTGTGCCTCTTGGCAGGTCTCCCTCGAAAAAGATGTTATCTCAAGGGACTTCCTGGTTAACAAAAGGTTAAAAAATAAAAAAGCAGTATGACTTTTTCCTCCAAATTCTACACAAAAACTGATGCTACAACTGATACTAACACAGCTATATTAATTTAACACCTCTCTGCCTATAATGTATAATTAAAGAAAAATGAAAAAGGTATCAGTTATACACATTCTCCTGTTGTATCAAGTCACAATGTTCTGATCTCTAATCAACACATTTGTCAAAAAATGTGTTAAACACAGTCAGGGTAGTATGATTTCACTGCAAATAAAACATCTTCAGGAAGATCTGCTGAAAGGGAGAGAGGTACAGAGTTAATAAACTGATGTTTTTGGTAAAGGACTCTCTACCAGATTCTATTAGAAAACACATAGAAGGCCAGGTTAAACCAGGGACGATTGGACAGAGAGACTTTGAGATTCTAAATACCAGGTGGAGGACACAGAGAAACAAAAATAAATGGATCTCTTTGGAAATGATTTTTCCGCCCGTACTGCCCTCTCTGACCCTTGTCCTCCTGTGCAGTTTCACCAAACTTTCCCATTCCCCTTTTAATCCAGTGTAGTTCATGGGTTACAATGGCATTTTATACCATTTATTTAGTCAGTGATGTCAGTAATGTGTGTGGAAAGCATAAAACAAACCCTCATTATACATGAGGATGTGGGCCAACTTCCTGACCTGACACTGGAGTGGTCGCTGTGTATTTTGGCAGGTGGTTGTGGGATAAAAACCTGACGTGTCTCTGATAAGGATTGTGTCTCTGCATGTGCCACGTTGACACACAGAAAGTATAGCTGTGACTCAGACCCCATTCATTTCACTTTGACAAGTCACAGGGGGACCTCTGATCTGAGCCATGTCCGGACTGAATGCGTCTCTTGGATACTTCGTGGCTGCTGTAATTTTTGTAATCACGGTCCAAATAGTCTTTAAAAAATGGCCACGTTTTAGCTTCATTTCGGAGTTTGCCTCCTCTTTCATGCTGGTGGCATGTTGGCTGGAGGTGCAGACCATTGTGGAGATTGGTCAGTGGGCTGGGGGCTTGGGTTCTGATGTGACTGTGACCATACTGTTTGTAATGGTGCTGACCCACGGTGTGATCTGCGGTAGTGCATCAGGAAATCCCTCCCTGGCTCTGATGAAATTTCTGCAGCTGGAAGCCTCCATAGTGTCCACTGTCCTTGCTGTTGCAGCTCAGTTTGCTGGAGCCTACTTAGGCCTCATAGTTGCTCAGTACTACTGGAACCTGGAGCTAACAGACATGCACATGATCAAAAACCTGATGTATGGGGAGTGCAGCACATCTTTGCTGGTATCTATGCTTCAAGGTTTTTTCACGGAAAGTACTTGCGCACTGATTTTTTACCTCATCTACTTAAAACTGAGCCGCAGATCTGCTTTTATCCGGGTGCCTCTGATTGCTCTGCTTCTCACTTTTCTGTCCTACACAGGTGAGTTTTTAAGTCAATCTCAGCTCCCAGTGGTGACCCTACATGAAAATAATTAAAATATGTAATAAAAATAAATACAAATGTAATATTTGTAGAAGTTTGAAAAATGCTGAGAGAAGGCATATCAGCTAAGACTACAATGTCAGAGAAGTGTTAATGTTTGAGTTCAATATTCAAGCATTAACTTCTGATATATGAAGGTTTGCATTGTTGATGTATATAAATAAAACTATAATATTAGAGAACTGTTTGTATCTTCTTTTCATGAAGGAACAGCCACAGTTTATTTTCCTGCTTTATTTTCCAGCTCGCCACTACACCTCAGCTTACATGAATCCATCCCTGGCCTACGGCCTCACCTTCCACTGTCCTGGATTTACATTCACACAGTATGCAGTGGTCTACTGGCTGGGCCCTCTCACAGGTAAACTACATTGAGAAAAACAAATGGATATGCTGTGTTTTTTGTGTGTTTATTAGTAGTGATTACAACAAACATCTGTTTTCTAGGCATGATGGTGGCTCTACTCTTGTACATGGGTCATATTCCAAGGATTTTTGCAAAGAACCTTCTGTATTCTCAGAAGACACGCTTCAAGGGCCCAAAGGTCGAAACAGGAGACAAGAAGAAAATTTGAAAAAAAATAAAAATAAAATTTAAAAATGGTACTTTAAAGATGTAAAAAAGTTATGTTTACTTCAAGCCATACATGCTTATTTAAAAAAAAAAAATTTGGGGTTCCAAAAAGACTTTACTTATTTCCTTTTGAATATAACAAAAATTTATGATAATTACATTTCTTTGAAACACATTACTTGTCAGCCGCCTTAAATGAAACGCATTTGTGAGATGCCATGATGGCCACCTAGTGGCAGCACCAAGAATAACAGAGTGAAGTAAGAGTCATATAAAATCAAACTGATCTCACAGAGGCCAGAAACTAAAACTACAGTTCACAAGTATCATGACATAGTATAATGTAAGAGTATATTTCTCAGTCTCTCTAACAGGATAGAACTTCAACACAGAACAGTCTTAATAACAAGAATTTCATTCAAAATTTGTCCAGTGTTCCTTATTGTTTGGGCTACTTTTTGTCATCGTACAAGGGATCACACCTGTAGAAGCCATATAGTTTGTTTGGGTTTTTTTTTTTTTTTACAGTTTTTAGAGCTGTGCACAATATTCCCATAGTTTTTTACTAAAGAGACTGAGAAATAGAAATCATGTTCATTACAACAGTGCAAAAACAGCACAGCTATGGGTGGCCTAAGACCTCTGTACAGTACTGTACATATAAGAAAAAAGGATTTGCATTTTAGCTCATTTAGCTCTTATATACTGGGGGGTTAAGATTTCACAAATTTTAGACAAAAAGGGAACTCATCAGTCTATTAGTCTATTTGACCATCAGGAGAGGGAATCTGCTGCTATGTCTGAGCTGTATTTGCAGCATCACTGGGTTTAGATGAATCAGATCCAGCAGAGTCTTTTCCCTTCAACTTATCTTTAGAAGAAGGTCCAGGACCTGTGGGTAAAGAGTACAAAGAAGGTTAATAAAAAGTCTCTTTTAAACTTGACCACTCTTTGTGACTTCATTGAGTTGACAAAATAGAATTTTCTATGCATTTCTACTTTGAGGTGTTTCATAGTCTATTTGTTCAGTTTTTATTATTACCCCTTAGCCGAGGGGTATTGTAATCGTTTGGTCATCTGTCCATCTGTCTGTCCATTCAACGACGCAACAACATTATTTGAAGAATGCATTGAGGTATCTGCACCACATTTATACTGTAGATGCATCTGGGCATGGAGCAGAAGCCTATTGAAAATAAGTGAAATTGACTTACATTTACAAGGTCAAATGGCGACATGTCTTTTCAGCATTATCGTTAGCTGAAGAATGCATTGAAATATCTGCACCAAATTTATACTGTGGGTGTATCTTTACATGGAAAAGAAGACTATTGACAATATTCATGTATGTATTTGAATATACAGTATGTGAATATATGAATGAATATATGAATATAAATATATATTTTTACGATATGTCCACCTGTAGGGGGCGCTATAACAGGGGGAAATGCCCTTGAAGTGGGTTACCTAGCAACATATAAAACAAAAGGGCCATGTTGCCATGGTGTCAAATGTCATATGAAGAAACAGACATGCTAGCTGACAAGTTATTCAGATGAAAATGCCAGCAGAATTTACCAATAAAGTAAAGGAATGAACAAGGAACTCAGAGGCAAGTTTATTACACTAATATTTATACCACATCTACAACCCGCGGTTCCCCATGGCTCAATGCGCTGGTGTACATTAACCTGCGTGCTAGTATACTTTGGATTGAAAATAGCTCCATTCTGGCTGAGGGGTCTTAGTGCGCAGGACATTATGTTTTTTATTAGTCTCCTAGTGTATGATTGTGCTTTATATCAATAAACATAGAAGTCATCTAATGTGGAGGTAATGTTGAGTTGTGTCACCTGGTTGATTTTGTTGCTCCAGCTGAGCCTCAGGACGATCCACCCATAAATGATACTCTGGATTATTGAGTAAAGTCTTCCTCTGCCCACAGCTGAGACATTTTACGACAGTGAAGCGAGTTTTGCTGTTCTTTCCTTGTAAAAAATAAATCATAAAATAAATACTACAAAAGCACAATTCAAGGAGATATGCATGTCGGATTCAAGTTTATTTGCAGGTTTCTTTACATTTTCCAATCAGATAACAATAAATACATAATAAATGTTCTTAAAAAAGTAATTTGACTGACTTAATTACTTATATTCATTTATGCATGCATACAACCTGGGACATATCAAACTGACTTACTTAGTTGTCTTGTAGTTGCATTTACACCAGGGATGAGCAGTGAGCAGCACTTCTTGCATAATGTTCTCTTCACTGAGGGGTCTCTGCAAGATAATGAACCATGAACAGACACGGAAAAGTCATGTTTAATAACCACCCACAATATACAAAACATTTATACCAAAAACTCTCAAATCCATGGATCAATTTCAACTGAAGACAGATCTATCCATCTATCCACCCATCCATCACACAAACTGTGGTACTTAAAATATGCATTTATATTATGTGAGACTGAGTTAATATGAATGACTGAATGTTCTTCACTGTGAGGATCCTGTAACCCTGTGTTATTTTTAACATTTTTATCCAGTAATGGAGATCTGTCACACAGAATGCGCTGTCAGGCAATACATTTTTATCAAAATCAATTGTTTTGGTGTTTGTGTTGTGAACCTGTTAATTAAACAGTATCCGCCTCTATTATGTTTACATAATACCTGCATCGGTACCGGGGAGCATAGGTAGGCTCCCGAGAATAGTATCATACCACCTCTGGGTGACACAGGAAGTCATGACTCACTGTCTGAGAACTAATTTTCTTGCTATGGTCTTCTGGGTGAAGCAGTAGAAACGTGCAAGCTCCGTGTTGTTCGGGTTTTGAGATAAAACACAGTGAGCTGCCTGAAAGAGAAACATTTAGAAACTGTTAGCATCGAAGTGGCTAGCAAGTTAGCCACGTGAGTGTCACACATTGAAGCGACACAGTGAGTACCATGAAACTCAGAATGTGTTTCTTACCTGGTATAGAAAGTTCAATCTTTGGTAAGCTTCTTTATCTTTCAGAATGGTTGCCATTGCTCAAAACGGTACGAAATATACAGTCTGATACGTCCTGTTCCACTTGTCTTGCTACACCGGCTCCATCAGTCCTGTAGCAACTACTTCACTTCCGGAACAGCCCTTCAAAATAAAAGCAGCTAAACGTCAATTAAGTCAGCAATGTACTTCATAATTGACAGCCACAATTTTTAGAACTTTTGCCCGCACATCCTGTACGGGAGACAGTGTTTGCATATTTTAAAGAGGTTATATAACTGCATAACAATCACTTTCACACCCATATCACAAAAGCAAGAACAGTTGCATTTATTTGAGTGCGCAGACAAGGGTGTTAGTTGACCAGAACATAAAAAGAACAAGTCACAAGAAAATTGTCTTTACCAACCTTCAATCGCTAACCAGAATATGACCACTTGCTTACCACCCAACTACTTTTAAGTACACAATATACACATGGGGAAACTTTTTCAGTCCACAATAACACAAAGGACAGAGTTCAACATACAATGCTCATTTTTAATAACAATAGAGAAGAAAGTATAAACCCTGTCAATCTAACATTTTAATTTGCCCGTAAGGTGCACCTCTGGTATCAGGAGACTATTGATACAGGGGAAAAACTGGTACAGTAGGTCTGTCAGGTGTGGCAATATAAGAACATCATTGACACAGTTACAACACATGTTCATGATCATGAAATGCAGTGAATTGTTTCCTATAAAACTGGCAAGACAATGTCCATAAAACATGGCCAATGTTGAATGAGACTCAGTATTTAACAAGAAGGGGGACAAATATGAAATTCAAGTATCAAAATAACTAAGACACTGACAAGTTGAAAAGGTAAATTACAAAGGTAGTAAAAATCATGGGAAAAAGGACACTGACACAATCAACAATACATTAGGCAACATTTTGCATTTGTTTAAGGCAGTTGATTAAAAAACTAAATAGAACTAGGCATCTTCTTCATTCCAAGTTAAATACAAGCCTAGCCCTAACGTGTCACCAGGAGATTTGTTGTACAAAATAACTACGCCTGACACTGAAACTAAGCACTTTAGTTTGACTTGTCTTCTGACATCTGAGTGACAATAGAGTTCATATGGACAGCGGTGGGTTGTGCTCTTTATTTTTGGTCTTCTTCACAGTGAGGTTTGTCAGGGCTTATAAGGCTGGTGCATCAAGAGTGGCATCACTCTCAGCCTATTGTCTGGCACAAAATCTAAATGGTTGGCACATATCTGTGCACAGCATGGGGAGGCAGGGTAGCTCGTTGCATCAGCTAACGATTGCCTTTCATGGCCTCCTTGGCTGCCAGGATGAGAGGTGTGAGACTGGAGAGAGGTTTGGCCAGCTTCAGGAACGGATGCTGTACAACAGGGCAAAAACATGTCAGTAATCAGAACTGAAATGTAATCATCTGGAAGAAGACATGAAATGGGGAAAAAAGTGAAAAATGATCAACCTGCAAGAGCTCTTTGCCACCGCCTCTTTTCTCTACATCCATTTCCAGGCAACGGTTGAGGAAGTCTCTGAAGACTGGAGACAGCTTCTCTGGATTCTGAAGTTCAGGGGTGCCGTTGGTGGCAATCAGGTATAATGCCTACAAAAAAAGGAAGACAAAATAAAAGGGTGTGAGAGAAGAGTGACATCAAATTTCAGGAAATAACTGCCATGTAGCAGGCACTAGGTCCAGCTGGTGAAGAAAACAGACAACACGAGAGTTAAAGTTCAGAGCTAAAGAACTGGCCATTGTTTTAGAGATAATGGTCATCACTTATTGCCTCTTTATTTTTACTGGCAATTATGTTCTCCCATTTCAGGCATCTTCAAGTCTGCTGTTGACCAGAATTTCCCAATCCCACTTATTGACTAGAATGTCCAATAATAAAAATGCTGATTTTTACATAGACACCAAGAGTAGTATAAGAGAAAGTTTTAATAACAGATGAGGGTGTTCACTGAGTTTAAATGGGTAACAGAGAATATATACACATAAGTACCACAAAAGACACTATAAAAGCTGCTGAATTTAAATATTTTCATCTTGCCAACTTCAGCAAAAACAAGTGTGTCGTGAACAGCTGTGTTGAACATTGTTGTTAGTGCATGTGGTGAGCAGAGGGAATTCTCATGACACTAGTGAGTGTTTGTCCTGTTATTGTGTTGACTCATGAGATGTTTGTCATCTTGGCCCAAGTCTGACATTCCACAAACAGGTTTGTTGTGATTGAACAGATCCATCCAAAATAATGAAATCTTTAACCTTCGACACACACAGTCAACCAATACTCACTCGTAGTGGGTTTTCGTTCAGGTAGGGAGGTTCTCCTTCAACCATCTCAATAGCCATAATACCCAGAGACCAGATGTCTACTTTAGGCCCATAAGCCTTTCTGGTGACAACCTCCGGGGCCATCCAGTAAGGTGTGCCCACCATGGTGCTGCGTTTGCTTTGCTCTGGAGTGATCTGGGCACAGAACCCAAAATCGGCTAAGGGAGAGATGGAGGCGAGTAAGTCCAAGGATAACAAGCAAACCTGTTTAAAAGGTTGCTCATGAAAACAGGCGCAGGACTTACTGAGCTTGACAGAGCCATCCATCCCAAGTAACACGTTGTCACTTTTGATGTCTCTGTGGATGACCTGGTTGGCATGCAGGAAATCCAATGCTTGTAAACACTGCAGACAGGAAAACAAAGAAGTTAAGAATAATAGAGCGAGACCCGTGTTCTTTCTGGTTGGAAAGAGCCAGTTGTACCTCTCGGCAGACAGCAGCTATCTGGGCCTCATCCATACACGTCTCTGTTACCACATCGGTCAGCGAACCACCTGCCAGATACTCCATCACAACAAATAGCTCCTCCCCCATCAGGAAACTAACAAAACAATATATGCCACAAACTCTTTAACATTCTGGCAAAATATTCACAATTCAATAAAAAATGATTCGAGATGAGATTACATATTTATTCTTATTTCCATTAGACAGAATTATCCTACATTTTTAAAACATCTTTCAGGATTCGTCTTACCTGTCTAAAAAGTTAACAATGTTGGGGTTCTTCAACTCCTTCATCACTAGAATTTCATTGATGATTAGTTCCTTCTTCGGCTGCTTTTGTAGGTTGATCTGTTTAATGGCAACCTGGAGAAAGGCACCAGCAAAACCAGAAACTTAGAAATGCCCAAAAAACATTCAGTTTAACTAAATCTTGATCCAATTTTACATTGAAAATAAAACATATTACTTTATTTTTCCTTTGTTTGGAGATATAATTTTTAGTGACCCAAGTAGTCTGTTTTTCTATGAACATTAAACTTTTTAGACTACTTTTTGTACAAAGTAAGTGAAATCAACAGTGTGCTGGTAAAAACCATTGCTTACTTTTGCTGATTATTATTATCTATTACAATGTAACTACATCTCCTGAATCTCCAATTACCTCCTGTCCTGTAGCAACATCGATGGCTGTGAATACTGTTCCTGATGCCCTGTACAAAGACAGACAACCAAGTTACTACTACACAATTTTACATGCAATGCAAGGTAGCATGAAAAGTACAATTACACCGTTTCATACAATATCACAAACAGATATGTGCAAAGGCAGGAGTTAAGCAGCAGAACCGTGTATGACTCATAAACATGAGATCACTATCACTAAGAAAACCAGAAGCAAAGTGATGAAGCCGGAAATCAGTTTTCTTTAGCTGATTATCAGTTGGTTGTCAAAGAAAAAGACGCAGCAAATTATAACTAAACCCCATCACATATTGTAAATGTAAAAGTACTCACCCCTGGCCGATCTTTTCATATCTGGTGTACTTCTTCTTGGGATCTCCGATGCTGACTATGGTTCCTGCAAGACAAAAAAAAAACGTGTAAAATAAATGAAACACAAAACAATTATTTCAATGTTACCTTAGCACAACAGGTTAATAATAATAATAATAATAATAATAATAATAATAATAATAAGAATTCTTACTCAGTTTGTCCATGATCTCCTCATCTGACATCTTGCCCTTCTTTTTTTGTCTGTCTGCAGCCTTAGAGGCAGTGTCTCCATCAGGACACGTGCTTGGAGCAGGAATGGGATCAATGACAGAGCGAGTATACACCTGTTCAACAAAGTATATCAATAAATCTCAAGTTACAAGAATGCTTTTAACATTTAAATGAATAGATGTAAATATATAAAGACCAGGTCAGTAGAGTACAGGGCACTTACACTTTTTGTGTGTTCTGGTCGTGGTGCCACAATAGGAGGAGGAGTTTCATCATCGTCATCATCGTCAATGTCTTTAATATTCGGAGATGGTTCGGTGCCTTTTTTGACCGGCTAGTTTAAAGTGAAAGTACATTTTGAGAGTCAATGTAACAAACAAGTTATATGAAGTATAAAAACTATGAAACAGTCTGGAAATACTTACAGACTGAGGGCCTGGAGTGAATGCATCTTTTTCTATAAAAGTAGAAATGAAAGGAAGAAGTTTAAGTACAGTTACAGTCACAGTCACAGACTAGACGTATTTTCTTTCAAGCCAAAACAAAGTGTTACTAAACTACCCATTATAGTATCTGATCAGTCATCCTGTTATGGAAGTTAACAAAGATCAAATCCTCATTATGAGCAAGACAGACAGACTTATCAGATAAATTAAGTGCTTAAAAATAACATTTAAAAAACATACAGAATGTTATTTGGATGATTAAATCTTTCCACAGAAACAAAGAAATGAACAAAAATGTAATATGAGACAAAATCCCATGAAGGTGCCTAACAAACTTAAATTTGCAACTTAGAGCTTCACCTGAAGACGATAAGCTGAGGTACTTCTGACGACCATTCCCTGTAGAGTCATAGAACTTAAGAACATCAAGCACAGCCTGTGGGTTTTTCTTTTGCTCTGACTTGGTGATGTTTGAGGTCTGGAGTAGTCGAGCCCATTGCTCTGGCATACCCTGGCAAAGATGACATGGTACAAAAATGTCAGAATGGTACAGATAAGACATAATGTCAATGTGTCATTTGGTCAGTTAACAGGTTTCAAAATGGTGAGGTTAGTGGAAGAACAGAAATGTACCCACAACGAATGACCAAACTGTAAAGACTCACAGTGAATTCCCCTGTGACAGCATCAAACCCAACATGGATGGTGTGTTCAAAATCTGAAGGTGGTGAGATCTCTGGCCGCTCTTTGTCTCTATCTTTCTTTCTACCACCTGGAAGTAACCAACACCATAACTCCACTTAAAAATTCCAACTCTATTATGCTAGGTATTGTTTTAGAAATGAATATGTTGCTTTTTTTATTCTCTAACAGTGACAAATTCACCTTTTTCAGCCCCCGAAAAAATTGAGATGATCTTATTGCGAGGTTTCCTTTCTTCAGGGACAGAGGGGAGAGGTTTAGAGCTGTGGTTGGCTGAAAGTGAGTCTTTTCCAGAGCTGGTGCTGAAGATGGTACTGCTCATCCTGACAGGAGGGGCAGGGGGCTTATCCTCAGGGTCTCCGTTATCACACATCGCTAAATGTGGTTGTGAGTGTCGCAGGGCTAACAGGGCAGTGGACTCAGCGGGTGAGGGTTGGCAGGGTGAAAAAACGAATAGAGCAAGGCAGCGCTCACATCAGCAATGGGCACATGTGTGCTCATGCACTACAGGAGGTTGGGCAGAAAACAACAACAGAAGTGAGAGGAGGCACTGACTGGTACCTGAAAGAGAAACAGACATTGATTGGACCATTAACATACACAAATGCAGCAAGATGGAGCAATATATTGTAAAGAAGAAATACTTTTTTGTGACAAAAGAAAAAAAACCCATATATGCTACTGAAGCCCAATGTGCACATGGTACATACTGGTATTTAGCTTTTCTCTGCACGTTTTGAAAATTACAAAACACATCATTAAGAGAATAAACACAGCACATGGACAAAATCCAACACGAGTCTGAGATCATTATCATTATCAACACAAACTATGTGTACCACTAAACTTGACTATAGAGAGTGAACGACTAGATTACCAAGATATGATTATTATGCCAACATCTAAATAATAATGACAGCGAAGTAAAAGTTAAAAGAGATGGTACGTAAGCGGAACAAAAATAGTAGAAACATTTCATTTTACTTTACCCCTCATGTGAAAGTATAATGCTGGTTGGAGAAATGGTTGCAGCTATAAAAGCTCCTCTGTGGGTTCTATTTTAACTAAAGGAAAGAAGCCCAGTTGAGAATAAAGACACTAATGCATGCTCTTCTGCCAATGCACCAGATAAGAAATGAAAAGCCGATACCGTTGCTATCTCTTAAGAAAAAAAAAGACCACAAAGCGACTTTTCCCTCTATGACCGCCCCTTCTACCGGTATTTCTGCCCAAATGCTTATTTTAAATGCCCTTCAAATGAGTAAGAACCGGGGCGGCTAGCAAGCTAACGCTAGCATGAACTACTTGGCCAACAAGTGTGCTAGCTATAAGCTAGTATTAGCATGACAAGCTATACTAACATTTGCAGCCCTGTGATTACAGAGTCAAGCTTTCAGCTTATGCTAAATAGTCTGAGAACCAAAGTTAAGGGTTCCCCTAAAGCAACTTCAGTGCAAGCGGCTGATTTAAACAACACTACAACTGTGCTAAGTTAGCCGACTCTCCGGTACTAGTGTGCTTTATTTGTAGGCTAGCTAAGACGACGCAGGAGCCGCAGAGCTCACCGGAGATTCCACAGTTAAACTTGAATAGAACTTGACTCCCGGCCGATTCTCGACGGTTCGTTAAACGTTGGTAAATCCGTTAAAAGTACTTCATGCGTAACATCGGACCTTGATGGTATGCAGCGCGTACAATAACTTAGTAAAAACGGGACTTCAAATATTTACAATGCAACTTTTCTTCTATCTTTTCGGCCCTTGGATAATTCCGCTATGGCGAAGGGGAAGCGGAACTACCGACCCAGCCCTAGCCTATTCAATAAATGTTTCAAATGAATGGTGTGTATTAACCTAGTCTGCTGTCTGTATCCTAAACTTACAGCATGTGAATAAAACAACTCCGCTAACTTACTCTAATTACACATTTTGGGGCATGTGAATACATAAAGTGAAGTACATGGTGAAACTTTGAAACTGCAGTCTGAGGTTGAATTAAGTCGAAAGGCATTTTAGGTAATGTAGTTCAGCATTTATAGTAGGCTCTCATAGTAATTTGTGATATTCTCTCTTTCATCAGCTGGATATTTTAAGTATATAGCCAGTCTTTGCTGAAGTATCCTTCCTGTAAGATGACCTGCAAAATGTTGGGGACATTGCTGAATGTGAATTTCATGATTTTGATTGATGAAAAGATGATGATGAAACTAACAATAACATGGCAAACAGAAGTTGTTTACACTGAGTGAAATAATATATATATTTATGGCCACATCATTGCATCAAATAGATCACTCAACAAATGTAATTATTATTGTGTATTATTGTTATTACTATTATTGTTATTTTGCCTGACATCTGTGGGTTACAACAGTCTCTAACTGTACATCTGATGTGTCTAACTGTTAACATTAAATACATATATAATAAATTGTTATTGGAGATATTCAGTGTTTCTGTGAAGTACATAACATTAGCATGAACTACATATTAGCATTTTAGTGCCCATCTAACCAATATACATATGAACAACCATATGAGAAGTCTCAAAATATTTAAGGAATACAGTTCTACAGCGCTTGGTATGAAGTGTAAGTATGATCTGTTGTGCTGTGTAAAAATGCACTGCAGTTTTATATGACTGAAATATAATACTGCTCTTTCACATCAAATACAGCAATATTTAACAGATTTAAAATTTTATCAATACAAAGAAAAACATCGAACATGAAAAAACAGAGCTAGTTAAGAAATGGTGTCTTTGCAATTTATTATTTTAACTTTCAAACATGCATGTACTTGTAGTTGCAACTACCTACCTAACTAACTAACAGAACTGTATGAATTAGACAGCTATTTGCTGTTTATTGGACCATGGCTTCTACTGATTCATGTATAGTGACCATTGGTGATTTGATGTTTCCATGCATATTTAGACAATGCCATGCAGCAGATCAGTGTGACAAGAAGAGTTCCAGCACAGACGGGCATCGCCAATGACCCGTCCCCAACAGGAAACTGTAAACTCACATGGCCATGTCCCTATGTGAAAGAACAAACAGATTTTCAATTACAAAGCAACAATGCAAAATAGGACCAGGATTTTTTAAAATAAATTTAAATAAAACCACCTTCTGATTCTGAATTTTAACCCAGGCACATGTGGTTGAGTTGTCAGCGGTGCAGGGGGCATCCACAACAGTATGAGGCTCTAACTTGTTGAGCTGAGTACCTTAGGAGAAAAAAGGGTTTTAAAACAGAATTAATAGATTATGTATCTTGAACATCTACAATTTTAAAGGCTGAGCCCACAAAGTGTTTGCGAGCGAAGGCCGTCAGGTTTATTTTATGTTTGTAAAAAAAAAACAACAAAGGGCCTTAAACACATAACTTTGTGTCTGACAATGTGCTGTAAGTTATTAAACTGTTATACTCCCTTCATTTTTATATTTGTGACATGTTTTATCATATAAATTTCACAAATTGAAGGATTTTGACTGAATGTTGCAGTGCTGTTTACTTTCTGATGACAAGCTTGACACTCCAGAAGTACTAGAATTTTAAATATTCTTAAATATGTGAATAAATGCATGTGCTGTCCAATTTTATATTATTAGCATATATATATAAAGACTTGCAAGTTGATTATCATCATTATTATCATCAATGGGTTAAATGTTTTTACTACATCCATTTTTACTACAGCCATGATAAACTGCAATAGTCAATGATAAAATAACAACAAAAACACATTTCGACAAAGATTATAGTTGAACTTAACTGTCAGTGATATTGGTTTTTTATAATAATATTACTGCCAATTGACTTATTAGTCAAAAATAACTTTTTAAAAAGTAACTACTAACTAGAAAGTTTGTTATGTAGTTCATTTCTAATTAAGATAATCTTGATTAAAATGATTATTGGTTATATTAACATTTCCTCTTCAAAAGATTAAGTCTGAACTCCTCCATCAGTCACCACTCATATAAACATTATAGTAATCACATTATGAAGGAGGAAAAATGTAGGTCTCTTAACATGAAGGTTTGTTGTGATATGATATACACAAGTTTACCTATGGTTACATATTTCTGATAATATGGACAAACACAACTACAGAACAGAAAACATGGTTGTGATACACTTACATTTTTCATTACGAAGCAAGAGTTGTGGAGGTTCTATATCAACAGATGTAAATCCTTTCCCACTAAAGGAAGGTTTCTGGTAGCGACCATGTATTGGAATAGTAACGTTTTGCAGTTTAGAAGTTGGTCCATCCATGATGGGATACAAGTAGGTGACAAATCCTGACGATTTGTGAGCTGGTGCCTCAAGGTCAATGGTTGAATCTAGCAGTATCTTACAAAAGTAATTTAAAAAGATGTTAATGGACATAGCTCTATTAATATAGAGGTAACAACATTGTTGTAAAATGATCTTTACCTGCCAATTATGTTGATCACTCATGGACGCAAGTTGATATGGATCAATGTAGACACCTCTGGGCCAGTTATGAATCAACAAAACTTTGGCATCTGTAAGCCCATCAAACTGGAACTGGACAGTAGTTACCAGGTCCCTAAAAATGCATTAGAGATCACTTAATTCTTCAGTCTTCACTTAGCCTTGAGGAATTGGTCATCCATCCATTGAAGAATAACCTGTGACTATACCTGTGAAAACCTTTTTTGATTATCTCCACTGACACAGATGTGGTGTCAAGCCACTTCAAAAATCCACAATTATCTGCAAAAATATACGTTTTATTAGGTCAGGCTAGATAAAGCACACATTTTTAAGTATATGACTACGTTCATTTATTTACTCATTCGCTTCCTGAAGAAGTCATGGATAAAACTGGGAACACAAGTCAAGGAAATAAACTTATGGATGAGAAAATAGGCACATTATTGTGTGGCTGTCTATAACAGTCATAAAAGACTGCTGAAACCTATATAAGATTTAAAACCTTATCCTTCGTCGCCCTTTTCACTTAATTGTTAGGAAGAAAAGGGACGTTCAGAAAAACACTTTGAGGAAGTGCCCAAAGTTTTGTTCTATCTTAAAACAAACGGTGATTTATCGGTCTTATTCAGGTCTCACAACTACAAGCTTACCCTTTTCGACTAAACAATGACATGTTGATAAATACACTAACACAGATAACACCAAAAAATACATCAAAATAATAACGTTGAACTACAATAGTATTTTGTAACGTATCAATCCCTGTACGCGGTTCATTCAACTGTTGACGGAAAAGAGCTTGAAGGACCCCTTTGTAGTTTGAGGAGTCTACAAAAATGCCAAGCTAGAAAACGGAAATGGAAACTATTAGAATGCTATTAAGGGATAATTATTTGAAGGACGGCACGTTGAGACAAAATAAGATATATTATACTGTCATAATTTTATAGAAATTGCAGTTTTATTTCAAAATACTGACTAAATGTGCGCCGGTTTAGGCGAAGACAGAAGGACCGACTGCGACGCCATGTTACCCAGGCAACGGTTACAGTCGTCTCTGTAGGAGCTAGCTTAGTTGCAGTAAACCTGTTAATTTGGGCTGTTGTGTAGAATAAACACATGGCACGTTACTTCCTGTTGTCGAAATGATTTGATATTTAATGCTAAACTTTACAAAAACCAATTTCAACTAAGCTTTCTGCAGGGAAAATTCACAGAAGATGAGTTTTGTGGCAAAGCGATGTGGGGTGCAGTTCAATCCCCCCTCTATAGTATTGATTTATGAAAACAAGGAAACCAAAAAGGTACGAAAAAGAATCATACCTGTCCGGAACTTCTCAAAATATTCTGGTAAGTCAAGATAATTTCCCAGTTAACACATATACCACTACTACTTTTGCTTATTTCCTCATTTACATTCCCATAGCTAATTCTTCAGATACGTAGGGCCATATACATTTGGTTCCACTTACTGTTTAAGTATAAATGCTTTTCTGACACTGCCTGCTCTCTTTAATCTGTAGACTACAGCATGGCAGCTGAAAGGCTGAAGAACCACCCTCGCCACAGGGACTACTTGGAGGGTGTGTCCCAGAGCCAGCTGGAGAGGCTTCATGTAATCCTGCGGGATCACATGCATGGCTTTAGCTTGGACTACAGCCTCTCCTCATTCCGCCTGGACCCCGATGAGGACCTGAACAAACTGGATGATGAGGAACTGGCCCGAAAAAAAGGGCAAATGGATGAACTCTTCGAAAAGAACCGGAGGCACAAAGATGATCCTGACTTTGTTTATGACGTGGAAGTAGATTTTAATGTGGACACAAGAGAAAAGTGCAGCTGGGATGAGGAGTCTAATGATGGATTTTAGAGCTCTGGATGTGTATTTCACAAAACACAGGATTCTTAATTTCCATTTAAACATACCATCAGAGGGCTTAAAAAAAGACTTTTGTGACTTAGGTGAACAAGCCACACCAGTGTATTCTTACAAACACCTATAACACCTTGTGGCTATCAAGGTGTCTGTACATGTTAGTGGCTGTATTGTTTTTCAAACATACATTACATTTACTAGCTAGAACTACAATGAAAGACTTGAGAAACGATGCATAGTGGAATAATGTATATTTATTTGTTAAAAAATACTGAATTTACAAAATACAAAGACTTTGGCTCTTTATTTGTGGCTTACACCTAAATGAGTGATATTCACAGTTGATGAAAGAAGATGCTAAAATCCTATTAAATAAAATTTGACTTTCACCAGTAAGTAATACAACAACAAATATATCTTTGGAAAAAACTGTCCACAAAATATTGTCTCATATTATAC
>JAPQRQ010000019.1:21389410-21402539 GCA_037367365.1 Apogon talboti | reverse complement strand
CCCCTTCCCCCTTCCCCCTTAATCTTTCTATAAATTAACCTAACACAAACACAAGTGCAACATAGGCTGTATACTACACACAAAATGTGAGGAAAAATCAGTAAAAGACTAGATTTTGGGTAACATTAATTAACCTGACTAATCTTGTTTTATTCCAAATCCCTTAACCCATCACCTTCCCGTTACTGAACTTTTAATTATCATGTGTGCCTCTGTGGTTTTCTAAAAGCTTCAGGAAAGCATGGGAGTGTGCTCTGGATCTTCTGGCTTGGATTCATTCAGTTTCATTCCTGACCTCATGATTAAAGACCAATCTTGGGGGAAATTCATTTTTAAAGTTTCATTAGTTTTCATACTTTTACCCATGGATCTATCAAACCAGAAGCTGACTTTTCTGCAGATTCTGAATAGCCTATGTGTAATTTGGAAATGAATTTCTGGATTCTGAATGCTGATATAATAACTACAAAAATCCAATAAGATTGAGATTATACTTATCTGTGTTTCTACAAAATGCACTCTGGTAACTGGGTCTAACAGTTAATACATAATCACTTAATTGCAATTATTTGAGCTACCCTTAAACTGTTTTTTTTCATAATCATAACAACAGTCTTTATTCAGCTGTATAAAAACAGCTAAAGTACACTTGCAGAAATGTACTATTTCATAACTGTATCTACTATTTTAACGATGTAATCTGAGTTTACCCTCTTTATTTGTGTTTTACTATCACTGATACCTTTCATTAATCAGTCATTCTTTGTGTATTTAGTCATATCCTCTGTGGTGCTTTTGTCTACAAAGCTCAAAAGAGTGCTAATAGTTATGACATTTTTATTCATGGGTTCCATATTTCACAGTCAATAAATCCCTCTTCTTCCTCATTATGTGTACTAGACGTATAATTACACTATTGTTGGGCTTAGGATGTGCTGTACAGGTGAGTGGTCAGAATCGACTGGCTGTGCAAACCTCTACCAGACAGCTGAATTCCAAATCTGAGTGGTCAATATAAACTTTCTGTTTGATCATTTTAAGCCTTTTGGAACATTTTGTGCAGCTTGTTGGGTATTGGCAGTGTAGAACACACAGACAATGAGTGATGATGGCAATGAAACAAACTCCGCCAAGCACTAGAAGACTGTAAGTCCCTCGTTCTCAGCCAGATACTTGAAGTAATTCACAGACACCCTCTGTCCACTTGGAGACCAAGGTGAGGGTTATACAGTATATCTCTCCTATATAAACCCCAAATCAGAAAACACTGTATAGAAAATCCAAATAACAAAAGACAGAAATGCAAATTGGGGCTCATAATGAGTTGAAATATTGGAATAACTGTCATTTCAAAAGGTGATGATGATACATACTTTGGTACGAGAACAACATTGAGAAAAGATCTAATACTTTAAGAGCAATGATACCTCCAACAGTCGCAAATGTGTGCGAAAAACATTGGAATATTTATAATCAATATTCCTCCAAGGCAGACAGGAATGGATTTGATGTTTCACCCTTGACCATAATAGAATGAAAAGATTCAAGGAATATGAATGCATTTCAATGTGTAAAGGGCGAGGATGCAACCCTACGGTGGTCTCAGATCCTTCAGATAAAGCCACATCAAGAACCATTATTCATCTATAGCTGATAGAACCACATGGGCTCAAAGCAAAACAATATAGAAAATTACATCAAGAAGTGCAAGTCTGAATTTCAAGCCTTATGTTGTTACCACCACGTGCTGTGGACCAACACATACTACATCAAGACGACAACAACCAGGGATGTCCATGCATATTTCAACAAAAAAAATGCAAAACCACATTATGCACATGAGTGGGTGTGGGTGTGGGTGTGGGTGTTGGACTGGCCCAATGTAGTCTCAACTCATCCCTAATAGAGAATGTGTAGAGCATCTTTTAATGCAAAATGAAAACCTGATGATGTTGCACAGCTTAACACGTGTTTGCAGGAAGAATGTGATAAAATGACACCTGAAACACTTCATCACTTGGCGTTCTCAGTCTGTGAATGTGTTTTAAGTACTGACAGAAATAGCAGAAATAGACAAAAACAGAATTATAAGTACTTTTTCACTTTTTTGGGAATGCCTTGAAATAATCGAAAACAAATTTATGAGGTGAATGTGAAATAATGTTACGTCCTGGTGCTTTTACTGCACTACAGGTCAAAGATAATTTATCAACCACTGCTTCAGGTTTAGTTTTGATTTAACAGAGTCTTTCTAATGTTTGTGGATCCTGATGCCAATTAAAATCAGGACAGATAACGCTCAAACACACAATATCCATGGAAGACTGTGACTAACCTATTTTAAGGTTTAGGTGAAGCGTGTCAGCGCTGGGGTTGAAAGGTCGGGACGTGGTAATCCACATCTGGAAAGTCTGTCCTCTGCGGATGATGAAATCCTCACTTTGGTAGAGGTTTGTGTGGTGCTCCATACGGTTCTGCTCTGATTTGCTCTTTATCAGGTCTATTGATTGCACCTTCAGGAGGAGTGCTGCAAAACAAAGATATAAAACTGTGAGGTGTATGAAATGAGGTGCTTCTTTTGCCTATATAGCCCTGGAAATCACTCCAACTTTCAGACGTGACCTCCATTATGAACCCCTGGAATGTGATCAACAGGAAGATGGATGGACATGAGCTGAGCCATGAGGCACCCAGCAGTGACGCAAAAGACCAGTGGACAACGCCATGACACATGGACACTGTAACTGAGTGTGAGAGAAATTCTGCCAAAAATTGATTTCTTAACACTCAGTAGTTTAAAAGATTAGTATTGTGTTGTTCAAAAAAAGTGGTTTTGCTTTGCATTTCATGGTTTGAAATATTTCTGTTTTAATTTGATCAGCTGTAAATGCTCTAAACGGCATGACTGGAATTTGGGAAATTTTCATAATTTTTAATGAACAAAAAGGTTAATTTCTGTCAATTATACATATACACAACAACAATACCTACAAGTATAATTTTTTCCAGAGCTGTATATTCTATATATTAATTTTTTGAGCTTTCAGATGTGATGATACTGATACTCTCCTTGTATTTCATATGACGTCTGTGTGTATGTGCAGAACTGTGCAAAAAGTCAGAGGCTACCTTTAGCTTTGTTATTTTTGCAGGGTTGAAATGAGCATAAATATTTAATGTTCATTCTTTTTTCTTCAAGCACAACTAGAAAATGCAGGGAATATGTGCACAACCTTATATGACACACACACAAAAAAATGAACTAAATGGGTTTTAAAGGTTAAAGTCAGTATTTCGTGTGACCCCTGACCCCATGACAAGAAGCAGCACAAACAGTTAGAAACATCTGATGTGTGTTGAATGAAACCTGGTATACAACAGCAGAAAATTGATGCAGTTAATGTCATATTGTCAGAACAAACGGGTTAAAGACAAACAGAGATAACACTAAATACTACCGCTTTGGTTTACAGAAGCTGTTTTTTCTCCGAAACTGCTGTAAATACTTCCCATATATCCAGATTGTATCTTAATACAGAGACTGAGAAATGCATATGTGTGGTTATTATAAATTTAATAAACCAATAAACCTAATGTTGGCTGAGGGCTTTTACACAGTGCTGTATGTTTGGTTGCTGCCCTGTCTGGAACCTGGTTAACTGTTTCAGTACCTTTTGGCCAAGAGGCTCTTGTAAAAGAGTCTTTCTTGGTTAAATAAAGGTTAAATAAAACAAAATAATAAATCACCATCAAGCTCACTGTCATCAACCACATGCTTCTCTCCATCTATCCCTTCTCCACTTTCCGGGTCATCAATCCCTGTGACCAAAGTGTTTGTCAAATCGTCATCACTTGGCGTAGGGAAACAGCAGGGACAGGCCTTTCGCAGCCACTGACGACATCCACTTTCTGTCTCCACATTCTTTTCCTCTGCTTCCTTTTCTTCCTCTGTTTCCTCCAAAAATCCAAAAGTGACAGTTGGAAAGCGGCCCACTGCAGATCTGTCTCTGACTGGCCTTGCTTCCACCGGCATCCTGACAAAATGACAAACACAATTAGGACAGAGACAGTCACCATGTTTATTCAGAGGAAAAACAGGCTCGGTTGGCTCTGATGTCTGAGTAAACGTTTATTGGGGGTGACGTCTGTGACTGCTGTGTATGTTTTTGCTGTGTGAGGTGTAAAATAATTCTTCTCCAATTACTTTTGGAGGGGAAGAAGTGTAAGATGAGACTTTTTGCAAATGGCACAGCTGACATTTAATTTCCCTTATCACAATACTGTTGTGATTTGTCATGACAGCCTTTTTACTTTTGGCTCTCACGGAACACATTTTATTTATCTGAAATTGATAGTGATATTTTTTTTGTCGTTGAGCGTATTTATGTTGCTGTATTTAATGATGAGTTGAGATAAACACCCTGAAATACTGTAAAGGTGACAAGATTTCCCTGTGCTATCTTCAGTAAAAAATATATTTTCTTTTGATGGTATTCTAAATAGTAGTTCCTGGATGAGAGTCAGAGCTGAGGTTAGGACATGCAGATGGATAAATACTGCCAGATACATCAACTAGAGCTACAGCACTGAATGGTATACTACTGCTGGGATTGGATTTGCATTTACTTATTTCCATGCATTCAGAACAAACATTGTGAGAAATGTTAATTAGATCTACATATATTTCTTTCATACAGGATCATTCATACAGATGGTTCAATTGTTCAGTTTACATGTGTACAAATGCAGAGCAGGAAGCCCGGTTTGACTTTGCAATGCCACCAGGACACATCTGGAGCTGTTTCACTGATGCTGAATTAAAATCTGATTTATGAGCCAGGGAGAGCATCCAGCAGATATTCTGGGGAGGTGAGCATGTGCTCGGATTCATAACTGTACAATGAAATGCATTTATTTTAATGTGGAAAAACACAAAACACTGTGGTGTGCCAGCTTTCAGCAAAGAAGATTACAATCACATCTCTTGGGTGAACTGTCAAAAAATGAAAAAAAAAAAAAAACTGTGCGTGATTTCTACTAAATTTCAACTGGGCCACATGTTCCCAATTGTACTTCTCATTCTCCTTATACACCACAGAAGGAATTCCACCTTTCAAAAAGTACCACAAACCTTCTAAAAACCATTCTCTCACACATTCCCTGGTTTTAGTGACCAAACAGGCTTAGATGAAGCAATAGCTGACAAGACCAATATATCATATACATTCTTTTGCAAGTGAGAGAATACTTTCTCCCCTCCCACCTCAGGATTGTGTCACTTTTACTGCTGACAAGCATAAACCAACATAAAAAACATGCATAAAAAAATCATGTAGAATTATTTACACTACACAACAATTTTATATTTCCCTCTCTGTCAAAAACTCTTTTTATTAAAACAGCAATATTAGATGAATCTAAACAATTATTATTAAATATGCATATTTGTGTTTTAATCTACTTCCATAAAGTAGAGGCAACAACAATTATACTGTATTGTGTGCTGTATGCTTTTATGCATCTACAGAAGGTCCACAGATTTGTATTTGATGAACTATACTTTCCCCCATTCCTCATTTTGTCATTTGCCTTTCATTAAATTGTAAATACTTTTCGTTCAGCTGTTACTGTTCTGGCGCTTTGCATGGTTAAATAAAGCAGGAAAAAAATTACAGCCTCCACCCGTTTTTATGGATATGCTCCAAAAGTTTAGAGTGGTTTGTCCTTGGCCCATGCTCTCTTTTAGTGTTGACATTTCTGTTTTTCACACAGTAACTGCGTAGAATCATGCTCCAAATATTCACAATCAGCAGATCTGTTGAATAAATAATAATGCATGCCATTCACCATTGCAGTGAGATGAGAAATGATATTCATCAAGAGTAAGACTGCATGACGTGTTGAAGAAAATGAGGTGCCCGGGAACTGAACCTGCGATAAGATGAAGATCTCATCACTTTATCATCTGCTGAGTTGCAACCTAACTATTCAGAGCAGTCTTCCACTGGCTCACACTGGACTGTGGCGCTCCTCTCATATGATATCACCTCTGAGTGGCTGTATTGGACATGGTGCCTCAGACCACGCAAACGCAGCAGCCCCTATGCAATTTAATAAGAGTTTTGACAGCCTGAAAGTTGTCAATGTCAAAAAAAGTGGGTCGAAGTTTAGTCTCAAGACGTCAGCCGCAGATACAGTATGACACCCCCATGTGCTGTTCATCAAAGTTGCCTATTTTCCTCCAGGAGGGTGGTGATCCACTAGCCCTCCCTCAGCCACACTCATGACCAATGCCTTAAGGCCCCTAATTTTGAGCCTCAAAAAGAGAAACAAAAGGACCTTCAATGATGCCTGCGCTGTGGTTGAATCTACAGAATATAATACGTTAACACTTAGCTGATTATGTACTGGAAAATGTCCTGTTTACATCCACTGGACAAATTAATTACGGTACTGTCATAGTATATTGGTTGTTTCTGGGATTCAGATGTTGAGTAAGTCCCATCACATTATTCACTCCTCTATTACAGTTTAGGCACTTCATACTGCAGCAATAAAGAAGTCTAAACAGCCTAATTATACAAAGGTTGTCCATTAGGGAAACTGATTTGCATAATACTGATATAACAGCAAGTCATCTGTTTAACTTTGTGACCTTTTCCCTCTGGAAATGAATCACCCAGGCATACAATCTGAAGAGAGTCTGGTTAGATAGATTGCTTGGGAGCAAGTGAAGGACAGTTAGATCTTGTTTATAAAATAAAGGCATAAATCAGTATCATAAGCCAATAGCCAACCATCAGTTCATATATTGACAGAGTTACATGTGAAACAACAAAACACACTCACTCAGCTGAAGGGCAGATGAAATGTGACAGTGCAGACGGGAGCAAGAAACCTTCTGATTGCTGCGTGGCTTTGTGTTTCACACAAAAACTTAGGCACAGCTTTAAATACTTTTGAGCCAAGACGGTGAAGACACGCCTTCCTGCTGCTCACACTGCAGCCAGACCAGATACGTGCCTGATAGCAGCCGCTGACATCATTTTGTTTCATAAAGACAGCATGAAGAAGGCTGTTAGTGTAGCTATGCGTAGGTTGTAACCCAGATGTATTTCAGCATGTACAGGCATTGTTTATTTTTTTGGAATTTCATCATGAAATAGACATTAGAAAAAGGGCTTTTTAACTTGCTGTCAGATGAGTGCCTTGGATCTCGTTTTTTATTATGACAAAAGGCCAATAGTCCACTTGTCTTCTCTGGATGTCATTATAATTATGCAAAAACGTCACATTTCAGTATGATAAAAATATTTATACAAAGACCAAATGTCTTACTTTTCTCTGTATATTTCATCTTTCACTGGTTTGTGGTTGCTTTTCTCTGCTTGTCATATGTTGCTGCTGTCAACTGTGAAATCTCCCCACGGTTGGATCAATAAAGTCATATTTTATCTGATATCATTTAGTATGAACTAAGCCAACAGGCGACATTTGCTGTTATTGGAATTCATCTACTTTTAAGATGTTGCTGTTTTAATTCAAATAGATTCATCTGTCATTGTTTCAGGGCAGTTTTCAACTCCCATAAAGCAAAAGAAACAGTAGATCTGTGGATTGTAGGGAATGTTATAGTAAAATTAGGAGTTAAAACTAAAATTACAGCCAATCAGAGTTCAGCTCATTTGGTTGGTTCTGTCAGAGGTAGGACAGGTGGCTCACTTCATGTAGGACTCACAGCTTAGACTGAGACTGCGTAGAATCTGTTCACATGTTTGTGCTTCATTAGCTAAAGCACAAATGGTATGATTTACCATTCTGAGTTATGTGCACTGACTGGTTAAGTTGGTTTGCACTCAGTCTTTTGAAATGGTAATAGTTAAACCCAGCCTGATCCCCACAGGAGAGAACTCCATATACACAGGTCATTATTTTAGATTAGGAATTAATTGGGATTTTAGAGAGACAGCAGCCATTTTATCTCTGCAGGAAGATACTCTTGACTTTTTCCCCCACACATATTTTCCTCTATGTTACATTTTGTCAGATAACGTCAGTGTCAAATACCCCTTTACTGCCCTGTTAACTGGAAAATAACTTTTTAACATTAATATTTAGATAAATTCTACTACTGTTACACAATATTTTTCATACAAATACAGTATTTAACTTTAACCTATTTATTATTTATATCTTACTATTATAAAACCCTTTTACATTACATTTAGAAAACCATTTCAACTTATCTTCTTGTCGGCTAATGTTTCTTAAATGCAACATGTGGTTTTAAACCGACTCATGATAATGATCAGGTTCCAGTTTATTTTACATTTAGTAAAGATGAATGTGACATTAAGTCAAAGTTCACAGCCCTGTTGGTCAACGTTCACCTTGGTTGAGTCACACCCAAGATTATATAACCCCACCTATTTCACCTCCAGACCAACTAAGAACAAAGATAGCACCTGTACTAAAGTGAATGTTACAAGGACTTCATAACTTTGTTTTCTGTTTTGTAAATTTTATGGTTGTGGGATGTTTGTCTTCTACAGATTTCCCTGATTTTGAACTTTCCATATATGAACAAAGATGGAGCAAGTACATCCACCTGAAAATGTATACATTACGACTCTGTGTGTTTTGTATTTATACAGAAAAAAAGCATTGCTCTCCTTATCCTGACTGAAAAAATAATCCCTTGAAAGTGGCCTGACATCCCACATTAGATTAGATGTTCATTTTTTAAACCAGACCAATCCCACCAAACAAAACATATCTTTTTTTTTCATTCAGATTGCAATTTTGTTTGGTGTGGCTTCTTTTCTGTATTTTTTTTTTAGATCAAATATTCTTTGAAAGGAAACTTTAAAAAATTTACAACCACCAGGAGTAAACACACTCCTGGTTATAGATGAGTGTGGGAGAACATTTCTAAAGATCATTAGTCGCTTATAGGCTTTTGTTGAAATTCCATGACATCAGTGTAAAACAAATATCAAATTGATGCATTGCAAAATCTTATTTACCACAAGAAAAAGGTCATCAAATGAACAAAGGCAGTGGCATAACTTGTGGTAGAACCAGATGACACTCTCCCTTGAGCCCAGGCACACCTTAAGGCCCACTGGAAAAAGCCTGTTCCTCTGACGCTCATTTTTCTTTCACACAAGAAAAACAAACAAAAATTTACTGGAAGGCAGTGACACAATGTGTGCTGTTTTATTACTGGTTTCGTGACTTACTGTGCAACAGTATAGTGTCATATATTAAATGCTTTACATAACCTTTTTGTTTAAAAAAAAAATGTATGAGATCTATGCAATGCCTGAATGATCAATTAAGTGAGCTCTTCCTGAAATCTAACCACTTCAAATCTCAGACGCATTAAGTCAGCATGTCTTCACGTCAATCCATGTGCCGTCAATTTACTCCTTTAACAGTATGTTAGCATGCATTAGGGTGATTTGTACCAGGAACATCCATACACACAATTAAACAAATACAACACTGATTATTACACATTCACACAGACAAATGTAGACTGGTTTCAAAACTGTTAGAAAGGGCTGTGACTTGTTTTGAAGCATCAGTTTATCAGACGCTCAGGAATTGGTGTGATTGACAATCTCGCAAACAAGTGGAACAAACAGTGTCACAGGACGCTTGCTTTGTTTCAAACAAACACACCCAAGAATGTGAAGGACTATCAAAACGCTAGGACGATGACGGCAGTGATTCCTGCCCCCTGTCTGATCAGAGCAGGAGTTCTGTGACTGAGGGCAGGAGCTCGGCCAACTGCGACTCAATGCTGGAGGTCTGAGTGATGGGGTTGCCACGGAGATCAAGGCGCTTCAGCTTGGGGCAGGAGGCAAGTGGCTGAAGATCTGCCAATGTAGATATTTCTGTGCATCTGGGTTAATGAAAAAGCCTTCACGTGTGTGCTGTAGTGAGTAACATTAGTAGCAATAAATAGCCGTTGTGACGCACATCGTCTAGTGCAAAAGTAAGATCGACATGACAAATGTGATGATGGGATGTGAAGTCATTTGGTGCCAATGCTAAACTTGAATACTAAACATAGACTGGGGCACAGTGACACTGTATGTCAACAGTCATTACACACAGAAAACACTAACCTGGATGTAGCCTCAATGTCACAACCTGCAAACCTCATTAATTCATCTCAAGTGTATTAGAGGAAGTGGAGCATGGAGAGGAGGGGGACGAGAGATGATGTGTTGTTAAGTATGTCATCCCTTCCTAATATACTGTTTGCTGTGTGAAATTGCAGCGCTGATTTTATTTACTCTTCTGTCGAGTGAAGTTTCAGGTAAAAACAAATCATTTTACAGAGGGCTGAAGAGTGTTATCATTGCTGCTATTTCCAAACTCTGTAAACAATGTGGTTGTGTGTAGTACGTCTTTTATAACACACTCTTAACACATCAGCTGCTAATGCTCTTTCCTGAGGTTGTTTTGCAGCATTCAGAGCTGATTCACACATTTCTTGAGTCACTAGGACATTGTGAGAGGAGATAAATGGATCCTATCACACTGGCTTTCCAGTTAACACAAATCTAATTAACTTTTTTTTTTAGTAATATAAGGATACTATTATTCCTCAAGAGAATTTCCTCTAGTTTGGGAAGGTGATAGACTCCCTCCAGGCTTTCTATGGAATTGTTGTCAGCCTCCAAAACCTGCAAGGGAAGAAACCATTTTAATTAGACATTGTGTGTAAAAAAAAAAAAAAAAAGTCACTATGTCTCGTTCTTGCTGTGATTCAGTAAAAGTGAGAAATATGCAAAAGTAGAAAAGGAACATCATGCAGCATTCGGGTTCATATAGCAGCTGCATCACCTCCAGGCACTGCAACATAGCGAACTGAGGAGGCAGCCGCTGCAGCTGATTGGAGGACAGATTGATATGGGTAACCAGTAACAGCTGATCCAGGTGGCATAATGTGGTCAAGTTCTGTTAAAAAAGAAGTTGAGAAATTAGTTTAGAGAGCTCACTGCAATTAGAGACAATGTAAAAAAAAAAAAAAATTCTTTATTACATCTCTCTGGTTAACTCTTAACCAACCTTGTCCGAAATACTGAAGACACGCACTTCAGCATACTCCATTTTCAGAATGGTATTTTCAATCATAAACTTGCTGCACAGGTCGCTGTAATAGGCTGAGCGCATGGAATCCACTTCCTAAGTGAGAAAGAAATCTGCACTTCTATTGTGTACAAATACATTTAATTGTCAGTACCATTCACTGTAGATGCTCTACACTCACTTTAAGTGTTTGGAAATGAGCAAGCGTATCCTTCTCATATCCCAGGGGGTCTAGCGCCCTCATCAGGAGGATAATGGTCAATAAACACCCTGCAAAGGCAATGAAAACATGATCAACATCAGCAAATTTCTCCCTGATGCCTTTATATGGAGGAGGCTGATTACTCAGCGCTGCAGAGATCAACGAACCATGTTGATTTAACACAACTTACACTTATTGAGTGGCTCCAGTTCTTGTAGCTGGTTACATGATTGCAGCTCTGACTGTAGCACAGAGGTCTTCTCTACAGAGAGCTCACTCCTACAGAAAAGAGCAAACTGAGGTCTGGTTCCTTAAAGTAAAACTACATGATATGCCTTCGTCATGCCTAAACAGTACCTGAAAAGTTCCTGATCAGTAGCAGAGTCCCGACACCAACTTTCAGTCCGTCCTGTTAACATAAAATGTATATAATTTAAAAAAAAAACAAGATACGACACACATTTGAAATAAACCTTCCAGTGCAACAATATATCTAAATAAACACAAAAATGATTACCTGTGTACAGGGCGCAGTCTCTGTGAGTGGGTTTCTCAGTCCAGTGCACAGTTAAATTGTGCTCATTTGTAATGTCACTTATTGTTCCCGGAGGGAGATCACAGATCTAAATCAGTGTCAAGGTTTAAAAAGGACAACATGTGGGTTATTGCAGAGGACTTGTTTAACTGAATTTTCTCTAAAATTAACAAAAAAAAAAAAAAGTTGCACGCCAAAATAGCCAGAGTTAAAATAAGCAGAAACCTGCCTGGGGCTCATCAAAGTACATGACAAGTTTTATACTCTTGTGTATAAGTATATACAAGTATACAAGTTTATACTACTTGTGTATGAGAACTAGCTTGTAATGATGAATTTGGGTTTTGGATAGACTTAAAAAATAAAAATTCTTACCAAAAGATAATTTACACAGAAATGTTGTGTTTGGTGGATGGCGCACAGATGAATGTAGATTACTTTTAAGAACTTTTTAAATTTAAAAAAATACAATTGTTAGTAGCTAAATTACATGTATTAACAGTCTATAATGAATACTAGTGCACTGACCCTTGGGGATCCATGGGCTCTAGATGTGGTAGTTTTTACGCTGTTGTGTATTCATGCATGCTGTACCGTATTTGTCCAGCAGTCACCGCCAAAGCATTCTGGCCATTGCAACGTAATTGTAAGGCTAATGTAATTCCAAAATTACTAATATCTCCCAAAATATTGGTCCTATTGACTTGCCGTTTTTGCTAGTGTGTTCCATGACCAAAAATACATAAGTATGCCAAACTGCATCAGTCAGCTCTTTCTGGATTTTGTGTGAATCACTGGACACACATACACGCACACACACAGAGGCCACTTGGCTTTTATAATATAGAATGGAATACAATTGTAAAAACATTTTTTACCTCCCTTTCAGCAGTCAGAAAAAAAAAATCAATTTGGTGGCTGAGCGTAGGTCATTATTTCTAGAAAAGTGCCCATTTTTTCTGTCTCTCTGAATACACTAGGTGTGCCGTGTTACTCTGCTCTAACAAAATAAGAAAAGAAATGTTATTACAGGAATACAAAAATGATCTCTGTTGAAGATGAAAGATTAGTATTCCACTCCTGTACAACGATCAGAGTTTCTCAGTGACTTTTCTTGTCATTGATGCATACCATGCTTCCTATCAGCATGTGGTGTGTGAAGAATAACATGAAGAGAATATTAAACCTGTATCCTGATTAATCGGCAGCCACACACACACACACACACACACAGTGACTGTAAACATCAAGGTGTGACCTGTCATATTTGTGTCATAATGAAGAAG
>JAPQRQ010000019.1:21361381-21375225 GCA_037367365.1 Apogon talboti | reverse complement strand
ATTATTATTATTATTATTATTATTGTTATTGTTATTAATAATAATAATTTATTTTATTATAATTTTGATGAAACTCGTGACTTTAAATGAACTGAATGAAATATAAGTACTGAATCGGATTATATTTAACACCTGATTCTGGTACTTTAGCAAAACTAAATAAACTAGTACATGTCAGGTACCATGAATATGGCTCTTGGTCTCTGAGGGTATATTGAGCTGTTTAAATTTTTCATGCCACAGACGCAGACAGTAATATTGTGTGATGTTTTGTTGTAAGTCTTCCAACAATTTCTGAACATTATTATTCAGTTATCACGAGCCGCATATTGACACTGTTTTTGGACATAACACACACTCAGACCCTCACACTTCTTCAGCAGCATTTTTTTTTTTACAGTGACCATACAAAGTAGCACTTTGATATTAATGGTCTTCCACGAACAGATGCTTAGGTTTGTATTGCCTGAAAGAAGAACCCCTTCTCAGCTGATGGCCAGGCTGCTCAGTTGTGAATGAATATGTTTGTTTGGCGTTCAGATTTGACCCTTAATGCTAGGGTCAGGAGCTAGATAAAGCATCATGTTAATGAGTGTCCTCACGTGGATACTGAAACCAAGTCGTATGTGTGAGTGAGAGTTAAGAGCTGTTCTCTTATTTCTGCAGTGCTGTGGGAGGCTCATGGTGACCCAGATGTTCTACTTTGGATTCAGTAATGTGAGTTATTTTGCTCAAAGCCACTCATGTAAATTTAGATTTTCTCTTTTTCTTCAACAGGTAAAGACTCCAGACAGGACTCGACCGCAGAGACATTGGTCATGAGGTGAAGTGTTTACCAGATAACCATCACTAAAAGACGTAAGAAGGTAAGTCCATTTGGACTCCATGAACCCTCA
Source organism: Apogon talboti (assembly GCA_037367365.1). NCBI lineage: Eukaryota > Metazoa > Chordata > Actinopteri > Kurtiformes > Apogonidae > Apogon > Apogon talboti. The sequence continues at coordinate 21,374,329 of JAPQRQ010000019.1, read as the reverse complement.
TTTGTGCTCTTGGTTGTAGCAGTGGGCTATTTTAGCTTCCCTCAAATTAACAGGTGGACAGTTTGTCCATTTAAACCATTGCTTGATTCATTAGTAACTATTATGAAACTATTAAGCTGTTTAATTGTATTATCCATATTTACACACTGTGTGCAGCATCATGCTACTGTTTTGGGGCAATTCATACAAAGTTGTGTAATTTATATGGTATACTGTGTAAGACATGCTTGGTATATGATTATTGCACAATATTAGGTAATAAAGAAATGTTGTTCAAAGAATGTTTGTTTGCTTTAACCTGCTATACAATAATTACTTTCATCATAGGATTCTAGTCATTTTCTCTTTATTATTTATAATTTATTTAATTATTGCTAAATTGTGTTTTCATCATCATCATGATATGGAGCAAAAGGCTTTAACCAAGTGAACATTTGAGGAGTTGGATGAAGTCACAGCTAGCTGTCAGTTACTGTCATAATTAGTATCAAATCAGAGGTGACGGCGAGGCTAGTTAGTTTATAGCAAGAGAGTATGGTCATAGCAATACTGAACAATGTTATCACACATTACAGATTGTTTTGTGAAGGTCTTGTCAACTAAGTATGTTTTTTGATAGTTTATTTGGTCCATCTAGCAACAATAAAGCTTAAGGTAATTCATTTACACAGGTAGCAAAGAAAGAGAAAATCTCCACTGTATGAAATCTAGAATTTTGTAGATTTCGTGTTGCAAAATCACTTCATAATGAATTATTATTAAATATTGTTTTCATAACCAATACCAACGATAGAGAAATGACCTACATGTTTTAATGGGCCTTGTCACATGTTCAGATCCAGTATCAGCTGGGATTTCTATGAAAATGTTTGACATGTGCAGAGCATGACTTTGGAGAGAGTGTATCAGTAAACAACGGTTCAGATTTTCTTTCAGCCTCTATAAATGAATAAGAACTAAGGACATGTAATTCAACTATACTGAAACTTTTCACGCTGAAATGGAGGGATTCTAATTAAGTTAGTACATAGATGTTCTTTAGTCTTATCAGTGTTGATATACTTGTGCTGTGGGCAGGACATTGAGACTACAGAAAGGCCGTGTTTCATAGAGGGGAAGATGCATGAAAAAAACTCTTTCATCATTAGTTAATGAGCGCTTAGCTGTTTAGTATGAGCAGCATATGTATTCATATTTAGTTTAGTGGGCTATAGTTATTCTTGGTTGCTCCTCTCGTGCTGCCAGTCGTCTTTCTGAACCCCAGTGACCCACTTGGCATCAGTATGAAGCCCCTGGCTGAGGTCCTGCTCTGCTGGGACAGGAGGCCAACAGCAGTTAAGGGGCCCCAGCCAACCACTGCTGCTTGGCTCTCAAACATTCCTGTCTTTGGGCTGCAGAGTGAAAAAGCAAAACAAAGAGTCCTTTTGTGCTGCTGCTTCTGTGGATGTGTGTGCATTGAGTGGAAACACAGCTGGCTGCCCACTTTTGGGTACAACTGTGCGGAATGGCAGGCCATGTTGACAAGCTTGTGTTGTGGGTTTTATTCCTTAAAGGCTAAATGACCACAGCATTATTAAAAGCAGCCACAGTTGCATCTTCTGCTGTAGTCACCAGGAGGCTGAGGGAATCACTTTGATTGTTCTGTGGATGTCGATGCTGCCTCAGACAGGATGTGTGACTGAGTAATTTATTCATGTGTTTTTGTTTATTTGTACCACCTCCTTGGCAGTGAATGTGTTGCCTGCTTTATGTTTAAAAAAAACTGCATAACATTATCCTAGATATTTCCCTCACTTAGATTAGAACCCCCCCCTCCTTATTTTTTCACCTACAAAGCATGTTCTAAATTGTATTCAGCACATCTACTCAGAATCCATCATTTGCAAAGTTAAGGATAATAATTTTTTTTAATAAATGTTATAAAAGCTGCTCTCCATGTTGTGACACCTGGGATTTTTGAGGGTTCATAAATCCCTTGCTCTCAGATGTCAGGGTGTGACGTGGATGATTAAGAAAACACAACGGTTGCCATGGAGCAGGAATTTACCTAATCTTGTGATGCAGACCTACAGACCCCTGTCTGCAGAGCTTCAGCTCCAAAAAAACAGCTCTTTTTGCACTAAATTAGATACTCTTAGTAATAATTAATGCTCAGTGTCCAGGGTTGCAGAATTTACCCAAATTTTATTGAAATAGTCATGTGGCCAAGTGCAGCATCCTCATAACATGATCTAACATGATTGACCTTAACAGTGTCCATGATCTGTCATTTTACACTGTCCCAGTTCTTTTTCCAAACCTCATATGATAAATTTGAAGAGTATTTAAAGTTGCACTGCACAATAGGAGTCAGTGGATAAAAATTAGATGATTATCTTTTAGGATTTCTACCCAGTTCCGTGGTCTCTTTGGGTTTTTGCAGGCTGTAAAAAAAAATCTGGTTTTGGCAACTCAGGTATTTTTCAGAGGGGTAGTGTGGTTAAATATGATGACAGCTTTAATCAGTGTTTGCTGTTCAGACTGTGTCAGATGTGACTATTGCTCTACTCTGGGGTCAATACAGAACCTTGGCCCCATCTTAAACAATGGTGTGAAACAGTGTCAGATCATCTATCTCTATATGTAGTCTTTTGATTTAGGACAAGAGGAGAAAACTACAAAAGGAATTCTGATGTTTTTCCCCCTTGAATTTATCTCCTGCAGCTTTTAAATTACATGGATCCATGCTTTGGCAAGAATCTCTGGTTCTGCTGATTGGACATATTACTTTGCCTGTCTTTTTATTTCCTATATAAAATACAATGTGAGCAATGCAATTTGAGTAGCAACATAACAGCAGTATTATATACAAGACCTGCTTATAAACTAGCTGACCCTGAGTGAGACAATTGAGTACTTGACCATGTCTGATCAAGGTAACACATTCAGGAGGGAGAGAAGTAGTACCCAAACACACGATAAAGCAGTAGACAATGTGCACTGTATGTAAAAAGTCCTAATGTACAATGTGGATCCGCATTATGACAAGTCAAGATACAAATGTTATTCCTCACTCTTACAGTGAGTATACATGTTTTTATTTTCCATTAAGTTATTGTTCCTTGCTAATTAAAATTGTGTGTTATTACTAATAAATTCAGGTATTATAGTTGATTTTAATATTTTGATATCTATAGTGTAAAGAGATACCTAAAAAAATAAGGCCCAATTATTCCAGTGAACATTTCCACTAAAATCTAATTTCATCTTATTTTACAATTCCTGTATCTGTCAGAATAATCACCAAATGAGTTTTTGCTCAGTGTTCATTATTAACTCTGAAAAATCAGCCCCTTGTAACAGGTGTGTGTGTAGGTGTGCTACTAAAGTAAATTTAACAGCCTATTTGCTTTTTTTCCTCTATTTTTTAGATACATCTACTTAATTTGAGGGACTTAAAAAGGGCTTCACTGAAAACCTTTATGCTACTCTTTCACTAATTTGATATATTGATCCCCTGTGTTTAACATAAAACTGCAGGCATAACCGGAAATGTTACAATATGGTGATGAGATGGTTACATGAATGTTTTGAGCATGGATGTCCATGATGAGCGCAATTTCTCATTCATACAGTGATGTGTTTGTCGTCAGGGAATGAAAAGCCTTGTTTTTGAAACATTGTGGATGAAACAGAGGCATGCTGACATTAAAATTTGAAGGACTGTGGTAAGACCAGCTGGTTCAGGGTATGACACCAAGCATTCAACATGTACTTTCTGCTTCTGTTAAAAGTGGAATTTTAGATAGAGAATAGATAGATAGAGAATAGCAGCATACAATCCCTCTGCACACATTAAATGCTGATCTTTGGTTTTTATTTGTTTATTCACAGGGTCCATTTATAGGTCATCCATTATGTGATGTTATTTTGTGTTCGCTGATTCATAAGAATAAGCTCCTTAGCTCTGCTGTGCTCTTTCCTTGAGCAGGCAAAGCTCTCTGTGATGCAGGGAATCTGTTTCATGCTAGAGTAAGGATGAGAAGAGCTGCGTGTGATTGGCTCCTTCTTAACAATGTGGAATGATGGCCACTGCAGGCAGCATAGTAACATTAGCATACATAACTGCTGCGCCGCACAGGTTTCCACATTTTATATCTATGTAAGGTAGAAAACTTAAATTGATAAATGGAATAACTCTGTGTAGTATGATTCACACAGTATGAGCTGAAGAGGAATTCAGCACATCTATTTTTATTTCGCGCGGTGAGGCCGGTTGCTATGGTGCTGCCCATTGGCACTGTTGCTGTGCTGGCATCTCACTGTGGGGTGTGGCGGGGTGCGTGACGAGCGGCGCCATGTATCCACTTCAGAGTGACTCATATCCTCAGAGCTCTGCTGCCCTACATCTGACTATTCGTGCACACACCCACACACATGCACAGTCAGACAGACATTCAACAATGTAGTAGAAAAAAGATGATAGAATGTTAGAAAAGAATGAAACCCTCTCTTTTGCTGTGTTATGGGATGAAAAAATAGTTCTGTAGATGAGAAGTGTGCTAATTTGAATTCATCTGTGGATTTACATATCTGACTTTACTCAAAACAATGTCAATTTGGCTCCTTTTCATACGTGCATCATGTTTTTTTTCTCTCTCGTGGTTTAGTGAACACCGGGAAGCTTTTAATGCCACGTGATTAGATGAAGGAACGTGATAGCTGATCAGTTTAATTTCCAGCTCGCACCTTTTGTGAGAAAACCGCTTTGGTAAGTTTTTGATTTCTAAACAATTCATGCTGATAGGGAGTTTGCCGTTACTGGTAAGAACAGGGAGGTGTTGCCTGATGAGCTGTGATTAAGTTAGATCGGAGGAGGAGGAGGAAAGTAGGTCATTGGGCCAGCAGGTCAGTGAAGCACAGATGACATCACAGTTATACAACCTCTGCTCTCCCCAGTTACACAACCACCGCTCAGCGCTGTAGCTCCTGCTACTGCTGCATTCACCTCCGATACACATTCATATGGTGACATTTTTCTTACTTTCTTAGTTTTCTCCCATCTTTAACAATTGTAAAGGCTTCCAGTGTTCCTTTCTGTTTTTTTGCCAGTCTTGGTGTGTCTGTTCTCCAGATGGAGTCAAGCAGAAATGCAAATGCTCTGCTTCTGTTTTTTTTAGTGACTTGTACTTAGTACACAGGGAACTTTTTATTAGTCTTCACACCTCACTGATTCCTTGGTAGTACTTTCACTAGATCATTGGTGTTGACAAAACTGTGATCCCAGATAAGGATCCTGCTGGTCTTTGTAACTTACTTGTGTCAAAGGAGTCACATTTAGTGAGCAGTAAATAGCACATAGCTGAGATTCAGCTGACCATGACAAAACCTGCTCAACTTCATGTTGTTTCTTATTGTCATGTCTAAACATGAAAATGTGTAAACATTCACAGTGCTGACTTCTTCCCCCTCCTGTTTTGAGCATCACAACAAGTGGAGTTTGTAGTTGTAGCGAAACCTGGGATCATTGACTGGGATATCCCAGCCAAATCTGCACTGTCATCTATGAATATATGTGATCCTAGGTCTATTAATGAGCACCAACATGTATTTGCACATTTTATAATTACACAAATTATTGTGACTTTTCTATCAGTCATTTAAGGAATTTTATGTCAAAATATAGAAACATTTATATGGAATACAAATGTCAAACAACCTGCATATACAGTAACTATGCCAGCATACATAGAGGTTAATATTCAAGGAATTCCTCAAAAACACAAATAGTACATTACAGTGAGAAAACATCCCTCTCATATAGGTTCTGAAAGTATTTGCTTCACGACATAAATGGGTCTGGCTACAGACCTTTAAGTGTTAATCTGACAGCCTATTGTAGACCTCCCTGTGGAGCTGGACTTACTGTAACAGGCTACATCTGTAGATGGTCCAGTGTTTTGGCTGATTGAAAACAAGTGCTTTATCACTTTTTCTACAAGCACTTGATGTATCAATTATGACACAGTAATTAACCTTTTTTCAAGGCTTTACCTGTATACAGTCAATAAGTGAAATGCATTCAACCACATAGTGCTGCTTGCTGCTGCATCTTTAAACCATTTCCTACATTTCAGCTGATTTGATTAATCTAAAACTTTGCTACTCACTGAATAACATCCTATGGGAGATTTTAGTACCTTTCCATTTTTATGATTTTTTAATCCTGAGGAAGATTGGGACTATTTTCCTCTACCTCTCGTCTTTCTTCCAGCTACTGTAACTACTCACTCTGACCTCCCGCTCCCACTCTCAGGCCCCTCAGCTTCTGTCAGAACAATCATTAGCTAAAATTGGATAATTGGACTGAAAAAAATGAGTGTCATTTTTGGTTTTCATGCATGCTTGGACACAGCCTGACTGCTGCATCTCTTTGAGTCGAGCTGATAAAAACAAAATTCTGCCAAAGTGCAGCGGGGGGTTTGCTGGCCATCTGGAGACTGGAGAGCATGTATGGATGTAAAATATCCCTCCCTGTCTCCCATATTTGACCGCCGTGCCCGTTATGTGTGTCACTGTTTTAGTTAATGAGCCCGTCTTTGTGTTGGAGCTAACCATAACATGCTGAGTAGATTCCACATTTAACATCCTGGCTTTTGTTGCTAATATTCATACTTGAAATGATTACAGCTTCTCTGAGACCGAACACCAAAATCAGCTGGAATCGGCTGTTTGGCTGCAGAATCACAAGATTTAAAAAAAAAATAAAATAAAATGTCCAAGTCACATTATCATGTAATGGTTCCTGACAGTGCTGAAATGGTTTCTAGACTTCAGACATTTTAGAAGGACTAGCAGGACATGCCTTTGCAGTGCAAGGCTCCAATTATCGTAACTGCTATGTAGCATTTCTGTGGATGAGCGTAGGATGTGTCTGTTAAAGATGAGGTTAAGCAAACAGGAGTTAAACAACTGTTGCTTGATCAAACCCAACACATAATATACATTTTATGTGGGTGTTTTAAAGCGCCTCATTCCATTTTTTGATGTTCTGTCTCATGTTCTTGCATTGGCAAATTGATTTCTCTTACTAATCATTCACTCCCATGCTTTTCTGGCTTCTTACAGACTCAGATGTTGCTGCCATGTGCCACATTCACACACAAAGCAGACAAAAAACTCACATCTTTAAGGACCTTTTGGAAAATTTGCTCCCTCTGATCGGAGACACGTTTGGTGACTCTCCTCCCAGACTCACAGATTTGCACCACACAGACCCTGCCTTCATCCAGCAGTGCTTTCCTCATCCTCTCACTGGACTGGCTGTACTGTCAGTAAGGTAAGACTGTTTTGTTCTTATTGAATTTTTTTGGAATCCCTGGGTATTGCATCATCATGTGATATTTTTTTTTTTTTTTTGCTCACAGGTTCAATCACAAATGTCTACCTCACGATTAAAAGACCTCTCTCCAACTCTTGGACCCTAAACAGGATACAAAATGAACTCAAGCATTGACCGGTGAGTTGTAACTAGGCTTTAACTGATTTTTATCTTCAAATTCTGTTAGTCATCTACTCTGTCAAAAGTTATGAACTACTTATTTACCAGAATATAGGATGGACAAAGTTATCAAATCCTCATATGAGCACCTTCTTTCATGACCTTCTACTGTAAGCTATGACAAAAAAACAGGAGAGACAAGACTGAAAAGTGTACAAATTTATCAATGAAACATAACCCAAAATTAAAGTTAACATCATTATTAGTATATTAGTGTGTTTGCTGTTGGAGGAGCGTGGGATCAAGGATGAAAGGCGACTAACATGACCGAAGCCAACCAAACAAAAAGGAAGGTGCTGTAATGGTGGAGAGAGAGGTGAATGACCAGGTGCACCTCAGGGTGTTAAGATGCCCCGCCCACTAGGACTTGCATGACAATGAGCATGGGAAAAGACACACATGTGCAAACACACACACGCGCGCAAACACACATCCACCCACCCACCCACACACACACACACACACACACACACACACTCACACACACACACACACACACACACATAATACAGCAGGTCCCACCAGAACACAAGGGCTGCCACACTTTTCATAATAAATGTATTAAAACGGTTGTGTTGGAGGACAGGGTTCAACTATTGGTTTGTTTTCTCTTGCAGAGATGACAGCAGTATCTTTGATGGGTCAATGGAAGATGAAAAGGACAAAGCAAAACGGTAAGGGCCCTGTGCTTTATGTTATGAAAGAAAAAGCAGAGGGATACAAAAGGAGCTTTGTAAAATGATGTAATTTTGTATTTGGGTCATTCTATACCACCTCTCCAAGCCATCCCATCCCTTGTCATATATTTTATTAAATAATGTAAAGGATTTTTTTTTTTAAGAATGCAATGAATTAATAATATAACACTTTAATTTTAAAAAAGTGTCACAACCATTCCAATAATCCATCTTGGGGAAAATATACAGTAAAATTGCAGGCTTTTAACTGAAGCTGAAGCTGTTTTTAACAGGATCTGTGAGTCAGATTGTATGCCCTAATAATCTAGACATGACAAAACTGACACATAATAAAAATTTGTGAAAACTAATGCCAATATTATTTCTAAGTATTAAAGTTTCTTTATTCAGGTATCAAATGAATTTTATTTCTTAATTTTATTTCAACAGGTATGTACATGAAAGCATGTTTCAGATTCCCCATAGGCTTTCTTGAATGTTAAGTATGAAGTTTAATCCCATTCAGTGAAACACAAGACTTAGAATATACATTGTGAAGGCTTAGATTTCAGTAATTCAGACCTTTAAGGTATTAGGAGCAGAACTTAAGGATTTTGGAAGGTCCTGCAAACTTAATACATTTTCATACATGTTCTCATGGAAATATATGAAATGATGGTAGGATTTAATTAATCTGGAATTAACATTTTTTTGTTAACTAAATGTTTTTTAGGCAAAATGTGCTCTTCTTTACCTTCTAGTTCATGCACTGGATTGATCTGTATCTCCTTTTAATATCCTGTAGCTGTAAACCTTCCTTTATGCTGATGTCCCTTTAACCATTGTCTAAACTACAGTATGTAATTAACTGTGTTTCCTAACCTCCAGTGTGTCCCGAAACAAGTCTGAGAAGAAACGCAGAGACCAGTTCAATGTCCTTATCAAGGAACTGGGTACCATGTTGCCAGGCAACACCCGAAAAATGGACAAGTCCACAATTTTGCAGAAGAGTATTGACTTTCTGCACAAACACAAGGGTAAAGACCTCTTACAAGTGGCATAAATGTGTTTGCTCTAGATATTTGTTGAATCCGGGGTTGTGCACTCCTCAGCTGACCCTGTTTGTCGCTGTGTTTGTCTTTCTTTTATTAGAAATCGCTGCTCAGTCAGAATCAACTGAGATCAGACAAGACTGGAAGCCTCCTTTTCTTAGTAATGAAGAGTTTACTCAGCTGATGTTGGAGGTGAGGTGGTGAGACAACTAAACATAGAGTGCACTAGTTTTTCAGGTGAATGACTGACTTATAGTTGTATTTGTTTGTGTTTAGGCATTAGATGGCTTTTTCCTGGCAATTATGACAGATGGGAATATAATCTATGTCTCCGAAAGTGTGACGTCCCTACTAGAACACTTACCTGTGAGTAAAACATTTTAATTATGAGGAAAATGTATGCGATTCTATTTATGCTCCCGTCAGCTTCATCATTTATTTGGCACACTATAATGAGGTGAATATCTAAAGATACACACATCTGAGGAGTCAGTAGTTTTAAAATGATTTTCTGTTTCAGTCGGATCTTGTGGATCAGAATCTGTTGAACTTCCTGCCTGCTGGAGAACATTCAGATGTGTACAAGGCTCTGTCCTCTCATCTGTCCTCTGTCATGGAGGGGGAGACGCTCACGCCAGAGTATTTGAAAAGTAAGTTCAACAGCTTTTTTTTTTCTCTTTTTTTTGCCGTTGAATGCTTTCCTTTTTGGATTATCATCAAATTATGATGTTGTACAGTTATACCTAGTCAGCCCAAATGTCATGTATTATAACTAACCAATTATAACCAATGCGGAAAATGAAGAATAAAGTTAGGGGCAGGCTGATTACAGAAATACAAACCTTTTATTTACTTAACCCATTAAGACCTGGGCTGTTTGTTTTTGTCCAGAATCATTTCAATGTAACCCAAAACAGTGGATTAGCCGATAGCAGAAAGTCATTCATGTAAAACCAAGTTATGATCAGAAAACAGCAAAGGTAAGACAAAATTTGTAATCCTCACATCAGAATGCAACCTTTATTTTTGCTCTTCTTTGGTTTGCTCAGTGAGTTAATGGTAATGGTAGAGTAATAATATATTTACTGTTGGATGTTGGTCTCAGACTCTTTGCTTGGTTTACATATTTGCCCATTTAAGTGTTTGTTTTTTCAGTTGTGTTCTGTTTTCCGAAAATTGATTTTATTGAGCTTTTAGCTAATAGCTTATGGTTATGTGGATGTATATTATGCATATATTGCTACAAGCATTGTGCAGCATTACCATGGCAACACAAATGGAACAGCGACTTAAGAGGTTTTAAAGGGCCAAAAAGAAAGTCAAGTATATGTTTTTGATTTTTTTTTTTCCAGCAAAAAACCAGTTAGAGTTCTGTTGCCATATGCTCCGAGGGACGATTGACCCCAAAGAGCCCCCTGTGTACGAATATGTCAAGTTCATTGGAAACTTTAAGTCCCTGAATAATGGTGAGTAGCCTTTTAAACCCCTCCAAAACTAGAGTTCACTGGGTTCGTTTGGCTCAAAGGTTTATTCTCTAAAGTTTGTTTTCCTTTTGCTTCTTTTTTCACCAGTGCCTAACTGTACCCGCAACAGTTTTGAAGGAATGATCCAGCGATCGCTTCACTCTGCATTTGAAGACAGAGTGTGTCTCATAGCAACCGTGAGGCTAGCCAAACCACAGTTTATCAAGGTAAGAATCATTAGTGGTTCTCCCACTTCTCACTACCGTCCTTTCCTTTTATCTGGTCGACACACATTCAGTATTTAACACTCTAGGCCCAGAAAAAAGTAGTTTTAATTAGGACAGGGCTCAACGGTAATGGTTGCTCAGTCACCTCAGGCGAACACATTTGGGCTCCTGTGCACCATTATGTGCAGTTCCCTGCTGGCAACCACTTCTCTTTTGTTTAAAAACAAAAGCACTCTGGGTACGGCGTAAAATCTTTCCTTAGGACAAATGAATGTGTCACTTTTGATTTCACGCAATCTGTTGGAAACTGTGGCACAAGAATTATATTGAATAACAAATTAAATGATGAGCCATAAGCATCCCAGAACAACCAAACAACTATGCCCAAATAAAACAAAACCCTCAATCCACACTGCTCTTTAGAAAACAAATTAATGCAGAAAATTAAGCTCTTTAACTTGTCCTGTTTCCTGTAGAGCTGCAACTAACTATTATTGAAATGTTTGATTATTTCCTTAATTAACTGATACAGTATTTGGTCTATGAAATGTCATTAACCTCCTGAGACCCAGGAAATGTCAGGAAAGTACAAGTTTTAGCTGTTTTTATTAAATAATTGCCTATATTGGAAACATCGTGATGCGGCAGTTTTTTCAGATGCCTTTTTTTTATGGAATGTCCTTTGCAGTGGACAGTTTTTTGTTTTTTTTTTTGTATAAAGCTGTGAAACTCATGGACAGAAAACCCATAGCTGGGTCTTAGGAAGTTAAATAGTAAAATTCAAAAATCTGTTTTTCCTAACCCAAGGTTAAATATATTTCATTTACTGTGACATAGGAGGAAAGAAACCAGAAAATGTTCATATCTAACAAGCTGGGTTTAGTGAGTTTTTCATTTTTTTTCCTTAAAAAAAAATTCAAAGCATCTCTTGATTAGCAAAATGGTAATAATGGTCAATAACCAATCAATTAATGGTTGTAGCTCTTTCCTGCATGTTCAGATGAAGTGATGAACTACTTCCTTTTCTTTAAAATGTACTATTCCATTTTAATTTTCTAGTAAATGTAAATAACTTTGACCTCTACAGGAGATGTGCACTGTCGAAGAGCCTAATGAGGAGTTCACCTCCAGACATAGTTTGGAGTGGAAATTTCTCTTCTTGGACCACAGGTAGATTATTTTTCTGTATTTATCAGTAGTTTGACTCTACTGTGTGTGTTGATTGTGTGAAAAAGGTGTGGGTTTGTCTATCTCTTTTTACAAAACAGTGCATACGACAAGTGGTGTCACAGTGTCATTTAAAGCCAGCTACAGAACATTTTTTTCCTGTTTAGTCCCCCATATGGTGTTGTATCGACAGTATTTATCATCAGCTGAAGTATGTGGTTTACAGAGCTCTTCAGATAAGTCGTCTAAATGACAGGTATTGTGTGCTTGTTCAGAGCTCCACCTATTATAGGTTACCTCCCATTTGAGGTCCTGGGTACTTCGGGATACGACTACTACCATGTAGATGACCTGGAGACCCTTGCAAAATGCCATGAACACTGTGAGTACACTTCTGTTTGTTAAATTTGGGGCTATTGGAAGATTTTTCACCCCTTCATTCCTTATCATCAAGAAGAAACTAGCAGTCTCCTGCTTCCAGTTCGTCCAAGACTCTGCTGTGAGGATTCTGACTGAACACTTCACTCTGACTCTAGTGTTGTTACACTGGCTACCTGTTGCATTTAGAATTGATTTGAAGTTGTTATTCATTACTTAAATAGCATTGAGAGGCCTCACTCCAGGTTACTCATTGAACTTTTATTGCCCCTTGTCCTGTCCCACTCCCTGAGGTCCTCGCGTACATCACACCTCAGCTGTTATAAATAAAGGCAGGGTATGATCCTGCACATGATCCTGAGGAGATCAAGGATGCATCTCCATCTCATCTTTAAAATTACTATGTTAATAAACTGCATTATTATTATTATTATTATTATTATT
>JAPQRQ010000019.1:21337430-21361281 GCA_037367365.1 Apogon talboti | reverse complement strand
CAAGGATGCATCTCCATCTCATCTTTAAAATTACTATGTTAATAAACTGCATTATTATTATTATTATTATTATTATTGCTAATATTGTTAGTGCCTGTTTGAGCTTTCAAGCGGATAATGTTAACTCATATCTTTTCATCCTGTCTCTCAGTAATGCAGTACGGCAAAGGAAAGTCGTGCTACTACAGATTCCTCACCAAAGGGCAACAGTGGATTTGGCTTCAGACTCACTACTACATCACCTACCACCAGTGGAACTCCAGACCGGAGTTTATTGTCTGCACACACACGGTTGTAAGGTACATGAGACAACTAGTCAGTTAATAATCACATTTTTAACACAGAATACACAAAACAAATATATACATGTGGGATAATGTACAGTACTGCGTGTAGAGGGACATAACCTGGTGCAACAAGGTTTTTTTGTCACCAACGTTTTGTATTCTTGTTCAATTTATTACTAAAATGCTTACAATTATATTTGTTTTGGACCATTTGACAAAGATACAATTCAAAAAGGTCAAAAATATTGTATGATTAACAAAACGTACCATTAAAAAACTATTCACATTAACAATCACCCACAAAAAGACTACTATAACAGATGTGTCAGCCATTGTCTTTTGGTGTGTTAGTAGGCTTTTGTATGAAATAAATACATCAAATAAAAAAGCTATTTTATAAAATTAGCAAAAATTTTTGTTTAATTAGTACTGTAAACACACAGTACACTTTTTTAACTCAATTATAAAAATGTTGTGAAGCCTTTTATTTTTGTTAATTTTTATTTCATATATCTGAGAATATTTTTTCACAGTTTTTGGTTTGTAACATTGATAGCCTTGTGTGTGTGTGTGTGTCTGTTTTTTTGTTTTTTTTAATCAGGATGTCATTTATTGTCTGTGTGTATTTCATGTACTATCTTTGTTCTACAGTTACGCTGAAGTAAGAGCAGAGCAGCGGAGAGAGCTGGGAATAGACGAATCACCACCTGAGATCACAGCAGACAAGGTGAGACTACGTAGCTTAAGGTAATCTTAGGTGGTGTCATATATTAATGCAAAGGTCCAGTCTGAGAGACACTCCTCCTCTCACCTCACAGCAGTCTCAGGACTCTGGGTCTGAATCCCAGCTCAACACCTCAAGTCTGAAGGAGGCTTTAGAGCGCTTCGACCACAGCCGGACCCCGTCGGCCTCGTCTCGAAGCTCGCGCAAATCCTCGCACACGGCTGTGTCTGACCCGACATGTAAGCACCTTCAAACAGCTGGTCATTGTTGTTTAACAGTGTGTCTGCATAACTGCCACGGTCCTGGTTTTTACTGTGAACATCATGTTTCTGTTTCTCCCCTCAGCGTCACAGATGAAGATTCAGGCAGACAGGAGCACACCGGGTCGCCAGTCGGTCTCTGCCGTCGAGATGACATCACAACGCAGATCATCTATCAGCAGTCAGGTCAGTCAAAGTACAGCAAGAGAGTCTGATATAAAATTTCACAATTACTGTGTGCAAGGTCATGATGGATTCAGTTAGGGATAAAGAGATCCACAGTGGTCTTAGCTCTCTTTTTTCTGTGTCCTTCATTCTGATTTCACTGTTTGGTGTCACATGTTCCCCTCAGCAGTCGATGAGCTCCCAAAATACAGGGCAGAACATGGCACCATCCATGGTTTCACAGCAGCAACAACAAGCACCGCAGCAGCAAGTCCAGACCAGTAGTCAGGTAAGACCTTAAGTTTTAATGTTTTATATATTTATAGTTACTAGTGTCTTGTTTCATTTATACAATTTTTTGTTAATATCCAAATGTAAATATTTATTTTATTTAATCTTTGTACTAACCCGAATTCAGTTTTGACAAATTGTGTGTTTTCCTAGAGGCAAACATTGCATTGGATATTTTTTCTTAAATAAATAATGCGACTGTTGTAGAACACCTTTTAAAGGTTGGAATGGTCTGTCCATCTTTTTTTTTATTTTAATGTTGTTATCGTACTGAAGTCTACTCAATCAATGCTTTTATGCGGACGCAGGGTTTGTAATATACCAACAAAACAGGGATGGAGGAATTGTTTTTTTTCTCTGTAAAACCTTTTTTGTTTTGTTTGTTTTTTGTCATTTAACTTCTCAGGTGATTAAGTACACTTAAACTGGGGAAAAAAAGTTTTTTGTAGAGGTGCTGACTTTTGTTGGCTTGTGTGTGTAAACACTATTCTAAAGCAGCGTTAAAATGGCTGTTACTACAGCCTTTTAAGCTATATTTGGAGAATATTACATTGAACTACACAATATTTAACAGATTAAGGTGTTCTGAAACTTCTGACTTCTAGTATATATTTTCATTCTGTATTCAATCTTGGAAAACACTGATCTGCTCTTCAGGATAAATAAATTATACAAGCACTCATATTATCCACATATTAACCTGACAATGTTCCTTTACAGCCAATGGTACAGTTCTCCAGCCAGTTAGAAGCCATGCAACACTTGAAAGAGCAGCTGGAGCAGAGAACCAGGATGATCGAGGTGAACATTCAGCGGCAGCAGGATGAGCTGCGTCAGATTCAGGAGGAGCTGCAGAGGGTACAGGGCCAGAGCATACAGGTGAGACTCAGACTCAGCTTTATTATCATTCAATCAATAGTACATGATAGAACCAAATATAGTTACCCAGGTCTCATGTTTGTAGCATGAAAAAATATATACAGGATAAAAGGATAAAATATAAAAAAGCTAAATAGAATAGAATAAAAACTACCATAAATATACAAAAAAATAATAAAATAAACTTCTGAATGCGTACAATATTGCACAATATACAGCAACAGTAACAGTTAAAGTGGTGGTGCATGTAGACTGAAGAGCTGCTCATCCTTAATATAGGCCATTCAGTATTACCTGGTGTTTTATTGTTGATTTTTATGTATGGTGTGGATGTTGGTGCTATATATTGCAGATGTTCATGCAAAAAGGGACTGGAGGAATAAATCTGAGCTCTGTTCCGATGGCCCCAACAAATGCTGTGCAGCAAGGGGGGACGCTGAGTATGCAGGGCCAAGTGGTCTCCGCTGGGCCTCTACAGAGCAACATACAGCAGCAGCACACTGTCCAGCCACAATCCCAACAACAGACACTCTCACAGGTCAGACAAACGCAATGTTTCGGTAGACAATTGAATAGCAATAAATAATAACAACAACAAAACTAAACAAAAATGCAAAGTTCTCTTACATGACCAAATGCTAAACCTTCCCTCCTCATAGTCATATTGTTGATAATGAAGCATGCTACAAATGACACATGTTGCACTTTCACTCTGCTGGTGAAACATGAGTGACAAACCGTTCATAAATCGTATGTTGCTACTGTATATGTAATCCCCATTGGAAAATATCAGCAAGACCTTGTAAATTATAGCTAATCCCACTAACTGTGGTAGCATTCATAAGAACAATACGACTAACTAGCGTAAGCTCATAACAACTATAGCACCACTGGGTAAAAAAAAAGGTGCATCCTACCAGCCATACATGATGATAAGTTTTTCAGAGATATTGCCCAGGTTTACTGTATCAACGACGCTGACATGTTTTATTCATAGCGTCTCCTACGGTCACATATCCTGGTTTTGTGTATTTCAGACTCAGCGATCGTCTCTCACTCTGCAGCCTCAACAAAATTCACTGCCTGCGTCTCTCTACAACACAATGATGATTCCTCAGCAGAGCCCTGCTAATGTGGTCCAGATTTCTACAAGCCTGGCCCAGAATGCTGGTCCTAATGCTTCTGCTGTGGCGACATTTGCACAGGACCGCGCAGCTCAGATAAGGTTAGCGTTTTGTAAAACTCTTAAATCAAAAATGACTTATTTAGGGAAATCACCAGCTCCATCAGTAAATACATCCCAAGAGGCTTGGTGTAAAGATGGGGTCTGGTTTTTATGTAATGTGGTTTAATGTTTCCGTAGTCCACTTAAGTTCAGTTCATCCTCTATATGTGCAAATGTGAAAAGTTAAACATAAATCAGTCAATCAGTCAGTATTTATTTGTAGAGCCCTTTACAACACTTAAAGCAGGGTATGACTTTAATCACAATTTTTTTTTCAAATTTGTAAAACTCGAGTGATCGCCTAATTACAATATCACTAATCCATTAGTCTTTCTGTGCTTACGCACCTGAATCTCTTCCCTCACGGCCAACAACTTCAAAGATGACTCCATCATAAACACAGTCTGCTTGTTTACATAAACTGAAATGTCATTTGGGCCTTTTCGGAAATTTTGTCGCAAAGTGCATTGTAGGAACAGGAATTTCATGCAGCAGCAATTTTGCTGTCTCTTTTTTTGAGTGCTGAATGTCAGAAATGCAGTCAGTCAGGGATTTAAGAGTGTAACATTTGTTTGCAAACACAGGTAGATACATCTGCAGATCATCTGCATAGCAGTGAAACACTAAGTTGTGCCTGGCCATAATAGATCCCAGCAGCAACATATAGAGAGACTATAACATCGGTCCCAAAAATGGAGCCCTGGGGCACTCCACAGAACAGCGAGGCAACAGAAGAGGAGAGGTCACCAGTCATCACAGATACAGTTCTGTTGTTCAAATATGACTCAAGCCATTTAAGTGCAGTCCCACCAATGCCAACATAGTGTTCTAGATGAGATAAAAGGACTACATGGTCAACCGTATCAAACGCTGCAGTTAGGTCTAGCAGCACTAAGAGAACAGGGTAATATCATTGTGCACTTTTAACAATGCCGACTCTGTGCTATGTCGGGACCTGAACCAGGACTAGAATTTCTCAAGAACAGAGTTACATTCTAAAAGCACCTGTAGTTGTGTAAAAACAATTTTTGAAGAACTTTGGAAATAAAACACAAATTAGAAACGGGTCTAAAATAAATAACCCGTGGTTCATGCACGTGCCTGACCTTCTCCTGTTACCACTGACAGGTTCCCTGCCGCCCCTCAGCTGCTTACCAAGCTGGTGACAGGACAGATGGCATGCGGAGCAGTCATGGTCCCTACAACCATGTTCATGGGCCAAGTCGTGACGGCCTTCGCACCTCAGCAGGGCCAGACTCAAACCATCAGCATTTCCCAGCAGCCACCGCAGCAACAGCAGCAACAGCAGCAGCAGCAGCAGCAGGAGCAGCAGGTACAGCCACAGTCCCAGGTCTCAGCCATGCAGCCTGGGCAGGCGCAGCTCGGACAGCAGCAAACACAGTTCCTCCAGGTAACGGTCGGATTTATATGAACATCTACTGCTCAGGGTAACTTTTCCCTTTCGTCTCCAATCATAGAAAACAATATGGACAACAAAAAAAAAAATGTCAGGACAGGCAGTGTTGAATGCATTTGATTCTCTCAGGGTAAAAGATTAAGTTGAACATCTGACTGAATTTTCCAAGGTTTTCTCATTTATTTATGTAGTAGAGACAGAAACCGTTTAGATCGATAAACTGAAAACAGCCATCTGATGCACACAGTGTTTTTAGTGAGTGCTAATAACACCTGGTCTTGGTAGGGCTTTTAAGAGACCTAAGACTTACAACATTGAATTAAGAACATAATCTGAGTTAAAAACTAAATCAACTACATAATATACAAACATACAGCAGGATATAAAGTCATTTTATTAAAAAAAAAAAAGGACAGATATGTTGCTGAATTAACTAGGATTTTGGCTCTTAAAAGAAGTGAATTTTGAATTGATTTTCAGTTTTGCTCTTTTTGCAGAAAAAGCTTTTTGAGCAAAAGATGGAACTAAACAAAAATTTTACTGATGGCGATCTGAAGTATCTACTGTTCTCAAATATTTAATAACTTTTGAACCACTAATCATATCAATACATTTAATAATTTAACTATAATTAATTAATTAATTAATTAATTAATTAGTCAGTCACCTTTTTAGTAGTATCAGATGTGTTTTTTGGATGTTCAGAGGCTCTGTCATTGATTCACCAGTAAAACCCATGAAGATGACAAATGAGTGGTTGTAGATGCTTGTTTTAACATTTAGTTAATGATATATTTTATTGAAGAAGTAATTTTTTATTCAGTTTTCTTTGATGGAATAACCTTTGAATTTACTATGAGCTTTAATGAACATTTTTATAATGAACATGATCACTAAATTAAATACAGGAAAATATGTGGTTGTCACTGACAACTTCAAAATATAGAGGATAATATAATAAATAACAACTTAGTAAAAGTTAAATGCATAGACAGATTAATTTGGAAGTTGCCACAAAAACAATTCTTGGTCTTTGAGGATTAAATTTCTACATGAATCAGTTGTGGTGAATCTGCTGCAGCTCTGTCATGTCCTGATGTTTACAGATACTCAGTAGAAAGGCCATTTACAAGGCATGTAGCATGTCTTTCAATAGTAAAGTCCTTTATTATTTGTCTATGCTTATCTTTTTAGTTTATGAAGTAAAATAATAAGGTAATAATGCAAGATGTAAATTAAAATGTTATCTGTTGCACTTTTAAAGAATATCTTGGTCTGTGTTCTGTTGTGTGTTGTTGTTTTTTTGGGGCTTACTTGGCTTCATTTTCACTTAAGGCTCCTCGGTTGCTTCATGGAAACCAGTCCACCCAGCTGATCCTGCAGGCAGCGTTCCCTTTGCAGCAGCAGGGCACCTTCACTGCCGCAAACCAACAACAACAGCAACAGTTGCAACAACAGCATCAACAACAGAAGCAGTTACAACAGCAGAAACAACAACTTCAGCAACAGCAGCAACAACTGGGCCCTCACAGGGCAGATAGTTTATCTGACCGCTCTGCTACACAGCCACAGTAACTGGCAAAAGGCAGCCTGAAGCGGAGCGGGCCAAACCCAGGCGCGGGTGTCTGGCTGGGGGCTAATGAGGGGGTTCTGCTGAAGAAGCAGTACTGAGACTCAGCCTCAGAGGCCAGGGAGTGATTGATGGGGTGGGCTGTTGCTTCCCTCCCCTCACGAGGATCTTTTGCTGTTTGCACTTAACTACTGACGACAGAGTGCTACAAAGAACCCAAGACGGGGCTCACTGTGGCTCTGGCAGCAGGCTTTGGCTCAGAGCTGAAACCTTCTCTCCAAGAGAACAGGGACCCACAGTCCCCGTAACAGACCCCCTCACACCCCTGTATCCTGGTGTGTATAGTGTGTGTGTGTCACTCTCACAGGATTATTATATGCAGAGCCCCTCTGTTAATGCAGTGGAGCTTGTATCTGAGCTTCAAGGACATCCTGCACAACAGCCAGTGGCTTGTTTGTTTTGGATGTTTTCTCCTATTATTGTTTTTCATGTAAAAATAATTATGGGTCAGAAAATATTTTTAAGAATGTGGTGTAGATTGAACTTTTATTGTACAGAACATCATGTGTAATATATTGTGTAAATATTGGAAAAGAAAGAACTAATATTTTATATGATGCATGAAATGCGTAGTCTGTTCTTTGCAGCTTTGAATATTCTTTTTTTCTAGTACTCAAAGAGAAAAAAGATCTTAAAGTGCTCAGCGGCGGATATTTTCACAGACTTCCTTTCTCCTTGGGGATGTGTTTGCTTGTGTGTCTGCATAGCAGACAATGCTGCTGCTTGTTGTGTCACAGTTTGTTTAATCCTTGACCCATATTTTCACATAATTTCGTGAAATTGTCAAAACATGTTGTATTTTAAAGCTTTATAAGATGCTCTGAAATTTGCACACACAAGTGGTTTCAGCTTGAGCTAGAATTGAATTAAGGTACCAAGGTTGAACTAAAGGTACTGTACACTCTGCAGTAAGATTTCATTCAACATTTGCATGTATTTTTTTTAACTCACGCCTCTTCTGCTGAGATCTCACCCCATCTGTTAACATTTGACAAATCTATTTAAAATCCACCTTGTTAACCTGTGGATGTTTTTCAGACAGAGCTCAAGTATTTCTATTAACCCAGTGACATGCTGATAATCCACCCTGTCCCTTTGTGGAACACCAGTCTAACCAGATCAGTTCAGACATCCTTCTCCTTTTCTTTCCGGGGGCCACAGTCATTCCAGATCAAACCCAAACCTCTTAAAGTAGCTGTTTTTGAGAACCTCTGTCTCTGAGCCTCTGCACAGATAAGACCAGTCAACCTGCACAGATTTTATTTAGCCTTTGATCATTTAAATTTTTACACTTAATTTTTTAACACTCCCATTTCTGACTGAATCCCGCTCTCAAATACAGACGTCATAGTATTTTTAAAGCAGCCTCCAGTCAACAGAAGAGCTGAGACAGAGGATGCCTATCAGTCATCACTGCAAACAATATTATCAATAAAGTTATTTGAATCCACTATATTTTAAAAGCTGAATTACCTTAAAGAAGCATCCCATCACTCATTGCATATTTACCTTTTGATGTGCGTGCTCCCCTGACAGCCTCCAGATTCCCCAGACCACTACTCATCTATGTGAAGTGACAGTAAACTCAACACATGGCCCCCAGTGTGGTTAAACACATGCAGGCACATGTGGACCGAGGTGTCTGGTGACGCTATTTGCAAATATCCACCTCATCCATCCTCCTACAGGTCTTCAAGAGGTGTTTAAGTGCGTTTGTTAAAATGTAGTTTCATTGTGCACATCATGGAGCCAACAGATGCTTGCCGGCCTGGTGTTTGTAACACACCCTTTGTTTATATATTCAACTCCTAATCTACTCATAAAAACTGACTTCCCCATTGATAAGCTGAATGGTGCACTGTAAGGAGTCATGTTTAAAGCCTAGCCGTGGGTTGTTGTAGTGTTAGAATCAGCAAGTTATAACCTCAAATTTCTGCATACAGCTTCAGGATATCTGACCATAAGCTGGCACGCATAAGTGGCCTTACAGTGTCTCCGAGAAGATATTATCAATCACATGAAACAGCTGCTTTTTCGCATCTGTTTCCTGAGGACAAGTCAGTGGGCTTGAATATGCAGAAAATTGGTTCTGATGAGATTTTTCTACCATTAGTACTTACCATTGTGGTGCATTTTCAGTTATTGAGGTCATTGTCCTAAAAACTTGATTTAGTTACACTTGATCGGTCACATGTAATCAATGTTTTATTAGACTGAAGTACAGGAAACCGTTTTTTTTTTTTCACCCACTCATTTGTCTCATTTGTTTGCAGTTAAAACATCTGATTCAAGCTTTCTCTGCTTTGTTCAGCGTCCACAACCTTTCACACTGCTCTCCATTCCCACTCAAGTTTTTATTTTATGATGCTGCTACATTTCTCAGCTATGAATAAAACCCAATAATCCCTCTAAAACTCTTAACTGTCCTTCACGACCCTGGAGAATGGACCTCGTGCTGCATGAAAACAAAACTTTTGAGTGTGAAATACTGTAACTAGTGCAATAAACATAGAAGAATGTAATGGAGTTTAACACAAATACTTTGCATGGAGACGTGTAAGGCTATGGGAGTTTTTGCACAATGATAGGACATACAGAAAATATTTTTCTATTGCTGAAGTAGACCTCATTGAGCGCTACTTTTTAAACCTGCAAACATGAAGCTATACACAAAGGATGTAAACTAACTGTGACATACACACAAAGACTGTTGAACTTATTCCCCCGGGCGGAGTTTGGTAGCTTGTGGATTTTTGGTTATGCAAAGATGAACTGACTCTGCAACAACTGTAAGGGTGGTTTTCTCTTTTCACAAGCTTCGATTCAGTTTTAATATTGAATCCGTTCCTGCCAGCGAAGCTGTTTTGACTTAATGCTGGAAATAGTTTGACATGTGGTCTTAAACGTTGACAGTACAAGGTTTAATTTCACTGATGATACTAAATGTACAACGTTTGAAGTTGTAAAAGTCAGTCATTTCCAAGTCATAAAGCCGAAGGGAGAACGTTTTGTATCCAAAGAGAGGGAAAGTGCAGGTGAGCCTGAAATGGAAGGACACGGTGCATTATGTTAAATGTTGTGTAGTTCTGATGTACACATTAGAAACTCTGAATGTCTATCAGTGTTCTCTTTCTCCGCTTTCAGTTTTCGTGTGGCGTTCTTGTTTGGCTCATGAAATCTACTGCCTCGGTACATGAATTTAAAGATTGTGGTCACATCCAAGTCTGTGATGTTCCAGCAGGTGTTGCTTCTTCATGCAGGATAAATAACATCTGCCTTGGCATCGCTGACTCAGACGATGCTTACAAGTATCAGTTCAACAAAAAGAACCTGACAGACTGAAATTTCTGTTATTTCACAACAGCAACTGGAGTTTACCACAAACATTCCTTAGTTCTACAGCGGTAATTCAGTCTTTTAGGAAACATTAAATACTCAGCGTTAATAAAGTTGTACACCAGTAATTTTCTGCCAAATGAGCGTGACTAAACACAGCCACTGAAATGTAAAGATGTTTCGTCTCCATCTGTGAGACCAATGGAATAAGAATGAATACCAGTCCTCATATCCACTGCTGCCATCTGCTGTTAAGTTTCAATCATTTTGATTTCTCTATGTAAAATAACAAAACTTGAGGCAATATTTCTTTGTCACGTGGAAGTTCTGTTCTCAAAATAGACCTGCTGGTCTGTGTTGGTGCACTTTAATCAGAAAACTACCACTAATTAAAAAAAACTATGTGATATCTACCAGTATGGAAGTACTATGTGTGCTACCTTGCATTTATTTTATGAGCCAAACCATTCAGAAATTTTCAAGAGCAACCTTTCATGGCAAATGTATCAATCGTTTGCTTCCCCTGAACTTGAAAATAAAACTGTATAAAAAAAAAAAGACCGTTGTACTCTTCTATGCTTATCTATGTTTTCCCAGATGCACAATTTCTTTCATTCAGTACAAGAACAAAGAAAGGACTCGAGTTAGAAATCAGACACCACATGAAACATTTTTATTGAGCATTTCAGGGCTTTATCTTTTCAACCAACCTGTATAACAAACAGAATTCTGTATTATTTCACAGCTGGACACAGCCTGTCAAATATTGACAACGCAGCTTTAGCTTGTTCACTTAAAAAAAATACTCTCATTCCTGCTTTGCAATGAACTCTCCTGCCTTTTTCAGAGTCTACAGTACATATCCTTGAAAAGAAAATGAAGCTAAATAAATAGAGTTTTAAATACAGATGAAACTTAGGTTTGTTTCTGTAGGTACACCAGGATCGCTCATGGCAAAGGGAGTGACCGCTACTTTAGTGATGAATGTAAAGTCCTGCTGCCTTTGTGATGCAGGACAGCAGCTGTGTTTATTATGTGCTTGTAATGAGAATCTGGGAAGTTACTGGCCTTTGTAGAAGCAGATTCACTATTGATAACAGAAACTGGTCGGATCAAATACTAAGTGATACCTTTGGCAGTGACTGTCTCAAATGTCATCTGCAATTTGAGGAGGTGCACTAAGGGTGAGGAAAAACTATAACGGTGCTCTCATAACATAGTGTAGAAACATCAGGGTGCAGGACATAGAGTCTCTTGTTCAGAAGAATAACTAATAGGAATAGTTTATGTTAGTCAATCAATGAAACATACCTCAAAACTAAAAGGAAAGCCTTCAGAGTGGATAGTGAATCTTATGGGGCGGTGGGTTAAAAAGCTCAATCTGAGGACAGTGTTGTATCTACAGTCTCCTGACAGAACATAGGCTCATTTTAAATAATCTAGATCAAACATTAAAACCAAAAAAAGGCAACTGAAGTGACAGTGTAATTGCTCAGAGGCTAGTCGAGTCCGATAAAGTACTGCATGTCAGGCTCATGTTTCTGAGCCAAAAAAAAAAAAAAAACCAACAAAAAACTGTTAAAAATGGACTGAGGCAGCAAACAGTAAGAATCCAATCTGCTCTCTCACATAACCTGTTGAGATTTCAGATGTGACTGGACTCCACAATCCTCCTGACTTTTGTCACTGTGTTCCTTTAATTTCTGTAACTCAGTGGTTTTTCCTCATCATGCCATCTGAAGAAGTTAAACATTACCTACTTGTCTACTAACTAATGGGCTTAAATTGATCTGAACACCTGCCTATTTCACTTGATAAACACTGATGAATTTGTTAGCATTCATTCATTCATCATCAACCCTGTCAAGCAGGAAACAATGACAGAGTAGAAAGACTTCAGACTTTTGCTGAATCCCAACAAAATAACGGATACTACAGTGTTTCACTTCGGCCTCTATGACAAAACCCACTGAGTTACCAATTGTAGGAATCTTTCCATGTAGTGAGTGGTACGTCCTGTTGGACACATATATAGTCAAAACTACAGTCTCTCTACAGCGACGTAACCAGATTTTACATTTATGTACAGAGTGAACCTGAAAGTCTTTCATCCATTTAAAGTCCAGCGTCTGGTTTGATGAACAGGGCAGAGAAGGCAAACGCCAGAAAAACAATCCCTCCAATGATTGTGACTATGGAAACAAAACAAGAAAAAAGGGGGTCATTATGTGGTGGTTTATAGGTCAGACCAGCAGTACTAAAAACAACATCTAAGGTGTTGTGAGTCCTATTTAATAATAATCTTGGCCTCCTTTGAATTTTTTCACAAAAATGTGCATCTCCATCAGTGAGGACAACGCAAGACTCAATGCACCACCAGCAATCTGCAATACACTAAAGACAATTACTGAAACTACTCTTATAATATGATTCAACAACATGATAAACATCTGTGATGCAGAAAGAATATGGAACAGGGAGAATTATAAACTTAAAAAAATATATTTATTTCATATATTTGTTTCTATAGATTTGTACTTCAATTTTATTCAGCTTAGTTTTTTTTGGACAAATTTAAATAAAAGACATTAGACCTTTTCCAAAACTTTTTCCACAAAAAAGGTCACTGAAAAGATAAAATAATACCAGGCCTCAACTTCAGCTTAAAATACTTATTTTCTATCTCTGGTTACATTTCTAACACACCTCCACCTCAGTTTCAGCCTGACGCCCTAAAGACTTCCTTAAAGTGTTTGTTGAGTGACAGTTGCACTAGATAAACAGTTTAGAGTTAACAAATAAATCTGCCAGCATATGTCAAGTATATGGCCATCAATTCTAAACAATAAAAGGCATATGGCTCTACTAATACCTACATATAGATAAATCAGTTTTTACTTGTACAAAGACATTAGAAATAGTGCATCTCTTTTTCATCCCAAGTTGTAACCAATGCTTTACTTTTTCCCTTCATGACAATGCATTAATACCAAACTGTGAATCTTGACATCCCTGGTATATCTGTGTACTACACACCAGAGCAGTGTATTGGCAAGAATCCAGGCTTACAATCCAATATTTTGCTAAATATTAGTATTTTTAAACATACCACCACATGCACAGAATCTGAGTAATGTTTTTCTGTGTTTTTACACTGCTCCAGTCCACTAATTTGAAATACCTGAAAATATTTTCATTGTAACATGTCTTGCTTCTTCACCAAAATTAATTCAATTTTATGGACATCAGTGATGTTTCTTGGAAAATCACCATCTTACCTGTTCGGACAGATATTTTCTGTGCGATCATTCTCCCTCCTATTACAGCCAATCCAGTACAGAGACAGTGTCCGAGTGTACCACCCACAGCAACTCCAAAAGGATCCTGGATGCAAGATTAAAAAAAATATGTACTGTTCATATTGTTCTGCCTCCAGGGAGGAGTGCTTATTGATGATGCAAAGTTTCCTGACATTTACTTAACAGTCAGTGGAATATTTCACTGTTAAGCACCAATGTGAAGTGTTAACAAACCTCCCGAGCGGCTAGAATAATAGTGGTCAGCTGGGAACGGTCACCCCACTCTGCCAGGAAGGTGAGGGTGAAGGCTTGGAGGAAGATGGGTGAGATGAAGCTGTGCCACTTTCCCTGAGGCACGGTGGTCCCTGATCCAGCTTCAACATCAGGGGTCCCATTAGCCAGCTTAGACCGCTGGAGCTGCACGCAGAACAAAGACCGTGATTTTAATAATTAAAAAAAAAAAAAAAAACACTTTACAAAAAGGTGTGCATAGAAATGGAAAAATGATAAATACCAGCTTGTTGAATTCAAAGGAAGAAGTAGTAACGTAATGCCTTGTGGTTTTGTGACACAAGGAGTGGAAGGAAGTAGGTTTGAGAAATTTATAACTGCTAAATTTGACTCACCTGTTATGCTGCTACTAAACACAGGAGACAATGAAAAAGTTAATGGAGACTAACCGTTCATCTAATATCTGGGGTATTTTTGATACAATCTACAGTACAATGTGTCCCTTGACAGTTCCCCTTTTGTCACTAGTAGAAAGAGCCCCATCTCAGATACACAAGCTTATAGGGGACATTTATCGTAATAGATTCTTGTCTTTTTTTATTTGACACCCATACCTTAATGAAGCCTTGTAATCAATCAGTCACATTTTAAGAATCTTCCAGGTGCAAGCATAGAGCATAGCATGGCTTCAACACAATTCCAATATTGAGTTAATTTTTTAAAATTTATCTTAAACCTATTTGTACTCCTTGACTTTTGACCCAACATGAGACTCCGCTCTCGTCTTACCGTTTTTATTGTATTGCATTGTTTGACTGATATGCAGCACTTTGTTTTAGCAGTGGTTATAAATAAAGTTGAGTTGAATATAAAAAGTTGATAAATTAGCCAGTCAGACCAATACAAATCATCCATATCATACATTTCCCCAGTTCACTTCAACACTGTTACAAAGATTTCCTAGTGTTAACATAATGCAAATTATTTGTGAGCCGACTGAGCAGCCGTGGGGGGAAATGGACCTACTGGTTGGTGTGTAATCAAAGATCTTGTGTATGTAAATGCCTTATGTTAGGTCACAATGACAATCCACAAATGGATTTTCCTTTAAACCTTTAAAGTTTACTTTCTGAATGCACAACTGTACCTCTTCATCCTTCTTCTTGATCTCTGCCTGCACCTCCTCCAATTCCTCCTGGCCTTCATCTGGACTCATTTTCAGACCCTCTCTCAGCATCCGTACGCCAAAGATGGCAAACAGAGCGGTGGACACATAGTATGTGTAGATTCTGGGGATGATGGTGGTGGCATAGCCAAAAAGCACTGGTGGTTTGGAGCAACATTGGACTTTATTACTTAGAAAGAGATAGGTGAATAACTTAACATGTCATGGCCTGCACGTGTACTAACCTGAAAGACAAGTCATGACTCCTAGTGCCAGCATAGCGCCCGCCAGCACAGTCAGGCGGTTATAACGCATCGCCATAATAGCTGCGATGAAAAACGTCTTGTCTCCCAACTCAGAGACGATGATGACGGAGAGAGCAGCCACAAAGGCATGAATGAATCCCAGGTTTCCTTTAGGTGTGCCATCTTCAGAAACTACGGGGCCTATTGGATGAGGAGTGGAGACTTTCTGCAAAGAAAATCAGTACAGTGACACAAAATGACTTAACTGGGTTACATTCAATAATACCAAATGAACTTGCACTACAGCAGCAGCTAATTTAGCCTCAGACGTAAAAAGCATTAGAGGGCATGTAAACAAATAAGAGGGCGGCGTGACCGATATAGCTGCTTGCCGGTACCGATAATACATCTGCTATCTTATCTTGAGTTTACCACAAATATTTACCCCTTTAGTGTTAGTGAGAGATGAAGCGTATCAACTTTCCCCCTCCTTTTCCAAACCCGGAACACAATGTGATACGTCTCAGTTAGCTTGGGCTAGCTAGCTAGGAGGCGCTACGAGTCACCGACACCAACAGGGTCAAAAACTGTTTCCTACAGACAGCGACGAAAGGTTGAATTTGTTACGGGTTGATTAAAGCTTGTACCTCTTGTGGTGGCTGCTCTTGGCCGGGTTTATGCTCCTCTGGAATAGCTGCAACTCCGACCGACAACAACAACACGACAGCGAGCGGAAACAAGACGCACATCCCATTTCTATTAGCCCGTCCATCTCCTCCGCCGACCGTGGCAGGCATTATTGCTCCAAAACACTAACCGCAGCACAATTTCCACGTTAACGTGTCTCTCGCGAATCACATAATACATTCGACACATAAACACAATAACTTCATATCAGCAACCTGAACAATTTGAGGGACTCCTAGATCATACACGTCACGATCGGACCGACCGAGCCAAACTCGGGAGGAAGTTAGCAGTGCTGCCGCAGAAAGGACCGGCCGAGCGCAACGATTGGACCACAAAAACGTTGACGTCAAATTTTAAGGCCGGACAGCTCAGTGATTGGATGGTTCTACTGCCGGTCAAAATTTCACGCACATGTAGCGGAAAGTGAGTTAAACGGTTGAAAGACTCGCACGGAAGAAACCCAAAAAGTTACTGTAATAGGTTGTTTGTTACGATTCGTACACGACATCCTAAACGAGAAACAACTGTTTGTATTAAAACGCAAAATATTGATTTTGTAAAATTAAATACACTTAAGCAGTAAAAAAATAAAAAGTGATCATAAAATGTGATCATTTTAGAGTAAACATTTATTAAACATATTCAGTAGGCACATTACAACATTTAAGACAAGAAATAAATGTTTTTAGAAATTAAGGGTTGACAAATGTTATTACTAATCATGATGGCCTTCAAATGTTGGTAAGAAAAACTTACACGCTCAAAAAATGACATAAACATACTTCTAATATACTCAGCAAAACACGTAAGATGGAATAATCAGTTGTACAACAACTTATAATATATAAAAATGCCTGGGGTTTTATCTCTAAATTTGTAGTTTTGACATTTTCCACATGTTACAGCTTAACCACTTCAAATAAGAAAAACAACAGAAGACTCACCAATGACAAATATTTACAGCACAAATGGTAAAAATGCTCTTCTGTGTCTTGGGTAGGACTCATATTTGCTTATGTAAAGGTCATGACAAAGTTGAGCTGCCAGTGCCTGGTTGAAAAGCACATAAAGAGCTACAAGCCACCAGGTAAGACAAAGACCTCCAAAAACTAAACTCAGTGATATGTAGATCAGCAGTTCAGCAAAGTAATGTGGACAAGACACGAGCTCAAACCATCCTCCCTTTGGTATTCTGTGAGCCAACGTCTCAACCGTTCCTGCAAGACACCACAAAAGATAACACATACTGTACAAGCTACATATCAGTTCAGTGTAACAAACTAGAAGTTTCTGCTACACTTCACGAGAGGTTGGCGGATAATGTATTTATAAAGGGCAATATAGTAATGATACTTTATAATACGAAAAGTCAGATTAATCAGCCAATACCATTTTTTTAGTTGGGGATTTAACTACTATGGCTTTATTAGAAACAGAATAATTCTTGAACTGAACATCCAAGTCAACATATTAAATATCTAAATTAAGAGGTCAGTAACTGGCACTGAATGTTAAACTAACCATAAAAAAAATCTATGCAATTCTGTAGCTATTACTTTCCCTAGAAGTCAGTAACTACATTTGAGAAGTCAGACTGATTAAAGACTCCATGTGTGATATTTAGTGACATCTAGTGGAGATTGTTACAATGCACATTGCAACCAACAAAACAACCCCATACCCTCACGTACAGTGGATGCAAAAAAGTGGAAATCCCTTGTTACAGCATGTGCTTGTTTTGTCTGTTCTGTGCATTTTAGTTAAGCAGATATTAAGTTTTGTTCACACTCAAACATAGTAGGAAACAGTAATGCACCCTAAGATGTCACCCAATACAAAACAGAAAAAAGAAAAAGAGCAAGTCTGACTCTGAGTTAGATGCTGTGAAAGGGAACCTGCTCCCTCTGTTGATTTAAAAGCCTCATTCTAAGGTGACAGAAATACAAAAATTCTCATGTTTGTGTGATTATAGAAAAAAATATATTATAAAACAGATTCTTCTAAATCCTCTTAATACACTTTTACACCTTTAATTGACCTATCTTTATTCTTCACAAAGAAATAACATAATATTCAATAATTGTATAGTATACTTTAATCACATCATGCCAGTGTGTGTTCTGTGATGGTGAAAAGCCGTACCTGATTTTCCAATACGAAGCCTGGCCAGCAAAACCATGGATTGATGCTGAAGCAGTGAAGCCAAAATAAAAAGTGCACTTCCAACTACATGACACCAGTCCAGCTGGTAAACAAAAGGACCAGTATCTACAAAGAACAGCCCAAAGATAAATACCACACTGTGGAAACATTAAATAGTGGATTGAGAGACGCTTCACTTTAGTCTCACCTTTTTTCATGCGATCAGTGCAAAGAATAGTCAGCCCCAGTAGGATGTAATACCCAACACCAAAAACATACTGCACCAAATGTATGGCTCCATCAGAGAAAACACTGATAAACAGGCACTCCAGCAGCCTCCTGAGGGAATGGACCCACAGCAACAGCAAGACCAGCAGAGTGGACAGATGTGGGACTGCAAACAGCACTGGAATCAGTATGTGATATTACACAGGAAGAAAAACATAGAGCAGAAAGATTTCAGCCTACCTTGACTGTCAGTGCTTGGCACACCTGTCAAAATGTCTAAAACCCCAGTCAGCCATAATGGGTGTAACTGATGCTGAAATATCATGTTCAGATATAAAACCAGAAGAAAACCGTTCCAACAAACAGAGATGGCATAGAAGTGCCAGAACCACCTGTAAAGACAAATGCAGCACAGACATCATTTGTTTTATTCCCTGTATGCCCGGGGGACTCATATGAACACATAAATCCCATAAACAATTATATCTGTGTTGCATTTGCTGTACTAATGTGCTAACAGTTACCTTTTCGGGATATCAAATACACGCAGAAAGTCATCTCGTTTGAGAGTTTGTTTGGTTTTTCCGTATCGAATCAGATCCTGAAATAACACGTAAAGACGAGACTTTTCGTATCCTCTCGGGAGCTGTGATGAGATCCTGTATGCCCCAAAAGCTACGAGGAAACAACAAGACAGAAAACCCCATAAGGTATCTATTAAATTAAAACCAACTGAGCTCCGAATCATTTTTCGACTCCGCACGTCGTGGACATTGTTTTGTGCAACACTGAAATCGGACCGTCAGGAAACAATCTCAAGGGTTCCGGGTTTATGCCGAAAACAGCACCTTTCCTTTGTAATGAATAAACAATTCAGCTCAGTTGGAACACTTAAATGTACATAAATTCATAGTCTAACGGGGCTAACGTAGAGACGTTTTTAAAGTATAGTTTTAGCAAATGTATAATAAATGGTGAACCTTTTATAAAAGCGTTAAAAAAAGGGGGTGACAAAACATAAAGTGTTCAGTTTTATCGTCATGATTGAAGAGCAAAACAGTGAATAGTATTTTAATGTGAGTTTTACATTGACTGTGACTGAAAAGAAAGAACTTGGAAACATGACTTGTGTTTTTTACACTGTGATCACATTTGTGCAGCAGGTGGCAGTAGCTGATGCACAGCGCATGGCAGGTGAGTGTGTTTGACACATGGATTGATCAGTCTGCAGGTAAATACTGCTCTTGTGGATTGTTCATCCTCTGAAACCTAATTGATATGTGTAATATTGACATCATATTATAATATAAAATATGTTACAATACGTATTAAATCGCTACTTTTGTTTCATGTTCATGTGGACCATTCTTTCAGATAAAAACACATTTCTTTGACTATAAATGCACAAAGATAAAGTATTTAGCATTAAGTATTTTCATGTGTGAATTCATGATATTTTTGTATGTATTACATAATGTAGTAAGGGCTATAGTTTGGTTGGGATAAAGTTCCTCAAATTAACTTAATTTAGATTTTCCCCAATTAAATATGTTCAAAAACATTCCCAAGATGTGAAAAATATCGTGTTTTTTTTATTTATTTGTATACAAAATGTGCCTCTATGCTATATCATATTATTATATCATAGACAATGGAACAATATCACCAAAAATTCTAAAACAGAGAAGATGTTCATATCTCTTGATATTAATATTTTTAAAAATGGATAAATGAATCAATCATCATTTCTTTCCAGTTTAACATCTGGTTTTTAGTCTCCAGTGAAAGTGGATGAAGGGACATGGTTATTTGTAGTTAAATTCTTCCTTGTGGTCAGAATATGACACACAACTGTTTAATCATTTGAGAAATATAGAGGTACAACATTTATAATTTCATAACTCTTTTTTCATACAAAAGTGCTTTGAGTAAAATTAAGCAAAGCAACAAATCACATTTGTTTTTTAACTGACAATGAACAAAACAGACCTAAAGGATACAAGAAAAAAATAGAATTGCAATTATTACATTAATTGCAATATACAATTATATTGCCATAATCATTGTTATCTTTTTATTGCCCTTCCCCAGTAGTCATATTGCTGTTATAAAAGTGGTGTTTATCTTATCACTGTGAAGTTGACTTCATTAGTTTATCATTTTTAAGGATAAACATTTGATTTCTTTTAACAACCAATAGAGAATTATGTCTTTTTACACACTAAAAGAGATGTGTGTGTTTGAAAAAGACAAAATATGTCTCCTGTGTGCAACAGTGTAAACACTAAACAATAGAACACAAACCATATCAACACCAGTGTCGGTTGTGTAGAGAAATTTGCAACAGTTGATCCTTACTCAGTCATGAGAAAATTCAGTCACCAAACATGATGCTAAAGTGTCCTCACAGCTGCTGAACTTAAATCATGTCAGTTTTTGCTGAGCTTTTGACTCTCAAGTTCACAAATCATTTGTGTGTTCTTTGTCTCTACGATGCACTAATGTGTCAAAGGAAAAGAAGGGTGTTTGTGTGAAAGACTTGGTCAGGTCTTTGAGGCATTAGATTCCAGGATGCCTCTTAGAGGAGCACGGTATCCTGTCTGAGGAAGTGTGTACTGTTTCCTGTTTCCCTCCCTTCCCTGTCCTCAGTGTCCTCCTCTTTTTTACTGTGCCAAGAGCTGGACCCTCACTAGGCCCCTGACCCACAAGCCTGCAGAAACCAACAACTTGAACTGGTGCTCCATGTGCACTGGATGACACCCTAATATTTGTATGCGCATTCAGGCACTGCCAGAGCAAAACTATCAGAGAGGCCAATTATTTAATATTATGCAAATCACATAAGAGACTGATGAGATTTAAAAGGCTGTATGTAATGTGGTCAGAGCTGACATCACCACTAGTGTTTTCATGAGTGTTCTCAATTACAGAACTTATACTGTTGCATAAAAGCAGAAAACATAGGTGAAAGTCTCATGTCATAAGACAACTTTAAATTGTGGTAAATTTATTTTTATGTTGTAAAACTCCTTTGAGTGTATAAAAATGTACAGTAAATGACTTGAAAAATAAGACTAAAGACTTGCATTCTGTGTTCATCATGTGTTCACTGTACTTTTAATTAAAAAGGGGAACTGGTAAAAAATCTAATTTAACCCATAAAGACCCAAACAGCCACTGGCAGCCAAAGCCATATACTGATGTAAATACCTGTTGATCCACTAATCCTATCGCTACATATAAATAATTGGCGTAAAATGGAGTTTGTTATCTTTCATGGTCATCAGATATGACCCATTTGTACGTTCAAAGGCTCTGTAGTGAACATGGAAACACTGTTATCTTCTACAACATTGATTCACCAATAAAACCCCTGGACTTGGAAAAATGACAGCGGATATAGACACTTGTTTTATGTTCAGTTAAGGATATATAACATTCATTAAGGATATATTAAATTCATTTGGCAACTGACACTAAAGCAGTACTGTGTTTTTATGGGTTACGCAGGTATTGGTGTTGGTACAGCTATTGAAAATAGTTGATCTATACTCAGCCCTAGACACCACGACACAACAGCAGACAATACACAATAAAGCTCCTAATTTCGAGTTGCATTTCTTTCACACCTTCCAGTGTCTTTAAATGTCAACCCAAAAGGCAGTTTTACTCACTCGTCTTTGTGCTTAAGATGACCTGCTCATACAGCGCCCTCTTTGCTGCTTCAGTCACAAAACCACAAAGTGAACGCACAAACACTCTCCCCCTCCTGTGAATCACTCTCTCTATGGGTACAAAGGCTTTGAGCTCATTCTTTATGCACTGAATTGTGGGACACTGACCTTTGAAATCCCCCTTGAGATACTCGGGCATAAACACAAACAGTTCCAAAACAATTCACAGCATTTAACTGGTGCAGACATTTCAATAAGGGTTGTTTTTACTACTGTAGAAAGCATTCTGCACAATTAAAACAAGAGCAATCTAGAAGTACATTTTTTACGCAATAAGTGACATAAATATACAAATACTGTGAGTATTATGTATATTATTTTTATATTATGTTTATGTGTCTAAAGTTACATTAGTCTTTGTCATTGACTGGAGTAGAGTTCAAAGTAATCACATCATGCTGAATGTGGAAAACAAAAGCAGATATAAAAAAGTTGAAAATCTTTGTTTCCAGCTTTTCCATAGGTGCATGTGGTGCAGAGTGCCCTCCAGGAAGTGTTGGCCTAGGACATTAGAGCAGAGAATCCCTGTAGGAGTGACCAGGCCAGGAAACATGTGGATAAAGCACATAACATACAACCCCCTCATCTGTCTAAAGCCTCCTACATCCACATCAGCACCGAAACTCAAACCCTCCGACTTAATGGGTGAAATGTTCCATAAAAATGAATTCTGATGGCTCAAAAGGGAACTAAAATATCAGGGAGGCTATTTTTTTCACACATGAAAGATATAGGCTATTGAAGCTAACCGTAGTTTTATTCAGCCTTTATCTTATTCTGGAACATGTCAAGTTAGACACTTCATTGACAGTGTAGTCAGAGATATAGACATAAAAATCATGAGGAAAAAAAATAAATAGGCAACCGAGTGAATACAATACTTATAGTGATTACAGAAATGTTGACATTTTCTAAACTTTAATAAAAAGGTAAAATGCATCTTTGTTTATTTGTTTGAAATTTGTTTTATGGACAAAAGTAGAAAGCGAGAAGTCTTCATTGTTTTCAATGTCCAACTTTACATTTTGTACATATAAACACATTTATAATCATAGAAATTATGTGAAGAAATGCCACTTGAATTCATCTCAGGTGGACTGAAAAGCTATGGTCTGATGAATCTATGTTTCAGCTTATTTTCAGAAAAAAACTGATACTGGGTTCTACATTTCGAAGATGAAAAGATAATCATCAGCATCAGTGATGGTCTGGGGATGCATCGGTGGCCACATGGCTGCCCTGCATCACAGTAAAGGCATGGATTGAAACGCTCCCACCAGGTCGACATCTTTTCCCTGAAGTTCAGGGTTATTTCAGCAGGATGATGCCAGGTCTCAGTCTGTACCAGTTTCAACTGCGTGACTTCATGGTCACAGAGTACTGGACAGTCCTGCCTGCAGTCCACATCTGTCTTCTATTGAAAATGTACAGACATCATGAAGAGGAGAGTCAGACAGACTGTAGAGCAGCTCAAGTCTCAAAAACCACAAAAATGAACATGTGATAAAAATTTTTTTAATAAAAATGAAAGTCAGTGTAACATATGTATTGCATTGTGTGTTGCACATGTAAAAATCTAAATTTGGCCTAATCTACAATCTTTTCTTTGCAGCTTTAACTTTTCATAGTAACTGTGGGAATGTTCCGTACAATTCTCTTTATACAGTCTGCAAATAAAATGCAAAATATTTCGGTTTGAAAAAAAAAGAAAAAAACGAATGAGAATCAGTGCATGCTTATGCAATAACAAGTAAACAATAACATTAAAAGCTGTCTATAACTTTAATGTGATAATTTATATCACACTTCTTAACAAGCGGCCATGTACTTAACCCTTTCATGCATGAATTATGAGAACCTTAGTCAAGATTTTTTTCATGAGTGTTTTTATTCCTCTTTAGGC
>JAPQRQ010000019.1:21323481-21337330 GCA_037367365.1 Apogon talboti | reverse complement strand
TGTGTGTGTGTGTTTGTGTGTTTGGGGGGGGGTGTGTGTGTGTGTGTGTGTGTGTGTGTGTGTGTGTGTGTGTGTATGACGAGAGGGCATGGGGGGGGTCGACATCACTGTCTTCTGTTTGACTGCTAGGTGAGTTTCCACATCCTGGATTATTTCAACATGACACCAGAGTTAAATAAGCCATGCTCAGGATGATATTAGATATTAATATGATATTAAGAAAAACAGTCAGGGAGTTAGAATGACTTGTATAGAAAAGTGCTAAGGGGAACTCAGTAAAGTCTTATTAAAACTTTATTATTATTATTTTTCTATCTATTATAATTATTATTTATGACTTTACCTTTTCTTCTGGAGATCAGAGGTGCTGAACCTGTTCTGCAGCAGACCTGTACTTCACTGTCAAACATGTGCCACTGGGCCAGAGAAAATAACCTTAATGAAAACAAACTAAATAGTAATTATGTTTATTTATTTTTATAGACCTTGGGCTGTTCTACTGTTAATACCAAGTATTCATTCAGTCGGTGCAGTATTGGTCAGATCCTCCCTGAAAATATCACTATCAATTAAAGTTTGTCAGTCTGTGGCTGTATCATTGCAGGTCATCCTTAACTCTAAGCACTGCATTAAATCTGTGAATGTGAGAAGACGACTGCTTTGCATCTTTCCAGTTTGTCTTTTATAGTTTTCTAAATGTTATCAATGGTTAATTTGATAGAGACATGAATACAGTTTATACACAGTATACATGGATGAACTATAGACATTGAATACAAGTACCAGTGTTAATAGTGAATGCTATCTGCAGTTATTATCATTATCAACCCATAATAAAAATAAATAAATTTAACCTTGTTTCTTTCCCACAGAATGTTCAGAAACATAAACCCAAACGCTTAGGATATGCATCTCTACATTTGCAATTTTTGTAAATGGTGCAGTCTTCACCACTTTTATAAGTCAGCAAGTAACTTTGGAGAAACATGTCACCAAACATTTTGTTTCAAAACAATAAACTCTCAGCTGTCAAATTATCGATTCTCTCTGTTGTACTCTGTTGTGCTGGTGGTAAATAAAAGCTTTTCATCCCTCTGAGAGCCATAGCCCATTTTCTTTTTGCTTGTGTCTTACTGTTAGGAAATGTGCTTTTTTCTCAGTCTCCGAGCAACACATCAAGAATCTCTGTGATCCCATGATAAGACGCAGCAATAATGATGGAGTGAAGATAGAATCCTTCGCTGGCCTATTTTCAGCAGTGTTCTGCCTGATCTATGACATTAGTTTTGACTTGTCCAGGTTCCCATCATTTCCTGATTGATGTGGCACAAATTCAGTGATTTCCATCATTTTATCCACAGTTGACACTTTACCCTTCTGCCTGGCCTCTTCCATTCAATCTCATTTTCCACCTCTTTTGTAATGTCGCACATTTTCTCCTTTCCTGCTGGTGTTCCTCTATGCCTCTTTTCCCTGTACTCTCTGTCCCACCCTCTCGGTGACTTTGTGGATTTTTGCATCTCTGTTGCGTAATGGCACTCAGGGGACAAGGGCACTTCAATCAATACTTCAAACAGCCCAGCCCCGGAGGACTGGCTTCAAATGCCACGTGACAACATGAGAGGATGACATTTGAAGAAGGAGGGGAGAGACGGCCCCGAAATACCTACTGCTCCCACCGGCGCTCACACTTAAGGGGATGACTACGGCCAGGAGCAAGACAGTGAGAACACTGATGAGAGAGATTAGAGACCACTGAAGAGAGGGAGAAATCTCAGGAAAAGCAGGAACAGCAGCCAGATAAAAACACACTCGCTTGGGGACACAAGCCCAGGGTGATTCATATGTCTCGCTGAGATAAACGCCAGACAAAAAAAAAAAAAAGAATTAAATAAGAATTATTCATAAGGGGGCGTCAGAGGGGTAGAACAAACTTTGTTTTAAAAAGGAAAGTGGCACACTTTGTTTGCCAGAGGCATACCCAAGTTTCAGGGACAGCAGTGCACCCTTTTTGCCCTGTGAGTAGCTGACTGGATGATCTTGCATTAGATATACAGAAGCCTATATATATTAATAACTGCCTGAAGCCTAATGATCCGCTGTTGTACAGTATTCCTGTTGATGCGTGATGGTCTCCAGTGATCAGCTTTCCATGGAGGCTCGCTCTGTGCTTCCAGCCAGGAGGAAGGTGACGGCTCTGGGCTTCATAAATCTCCCAGCGCTGCCTAGTTCATGCTATTTCAGGACACAAGTGGCCACAGAGACCTGACTGTAATTGTGTGTTTCTCATTGTATAAGTCTATATTTATTTGAACCCCCCCGCCGTAAAGGCACAACGTCCTCCACTCAGGGTTAATCAACTGGATCAAACACTGAGAGTCTAAGTGAGGATATAAAATAATAGGACAACACAGAGGAAGAGAAATGCATGGAGGCAATCTCAGCCAACCGTACAGTTATTATAGGAATACATTTAGATAATATTTATTATACTTAAGTCAAGAGAACCCATTTGCACTATAACTTAAATGTCAACCTAATTATATGATAATAGATAACTGGTGCAGTCAAGAGGAGGAAGTGGGAGGAGTTCACATGTGCATGTGGATGTGTAATATCTATCTATCTATCTATCTATCTATCTATCTATCTATCTATCTATCTATCTATCTATCTATCTATCTATCTATCTAAACTAAATGTATAAAAGAAACATACGATAAACAGAATAAAAGAGTCGTAAATAAAGTAGGAAAACAGACCATACCTACAAACTCACACCCCTCTACAGAGATTATTTAAAGCAGAAAAAATATTTCTTTCACAACAGTACATGAACTGTCCTTAAAGGTATTTAAAGAAGGGAGTGCTTAAAGGTAAATGATGTTTTGCAGTCCACTCCATGCCAAAGGAGGATAAATAGAAAAAGCAGTTTTACCCAGTTCTAAATTCACCCTGGGAACATTGAGGAGAATTCAAGCAGCCGATCTTGTGCTATAGTTACTAGTGTGATAACAGGCTGGAGATATAAGGAGGCAGTTTACTTAACTACACTTTTGCAGTAAAAAAACACACAACACACAATCTATCCACTCTTCTCCTCTGATCTAGACGGCAATGCCACGATGTGTGATTTTAAGTCAGAATCAGAGCAGGGCACACGCTAGCAGGGAAGGATGCAGGCTTATTGCAGGGTCTGCAGAAGGGATTTGATTGGGTTATTTCAGGAAAGCATGACTCGAGTATCTCTGTTTGTTTTTAGGGGCCAGTGTGTTTCAGATTCAGACCTCCTTGTTCTGTTTGCAGATCTGACCTGAATCTCTCAGCCTCTGGACAAGGATGTCTAAAACAGCTGTGTCCCCAATGTTCTGCTGCATCGTGACGGAGAAAGTTTACAATACCAGAACAGTAGTGTACTAGGTCACATCAGCTGGGGTCCACAGGACTTTGCATCAGTGTATACATTAAATTTATGCATGCATCCCTCCATTTATCAATTCCTCTCTGTAATGAGTGGCAGGCATGTAAAGAAATTTGATTAGAGTATTTTAGCACCTTGAATATGAAGAAAACATCAGCATAATTGAGTAATTAATTTGATTGAGGTTCCGTTTAGCTTTACTTATTTAATTGACAGTCTGGGATAATGTTTCTGTTTGTTAAGCAAATAAGTAATCGTTCATTTGGTTACTAATAAAGATATGATTAAAAGCAGAGCCACCTGCATTCTATTGTGGCAGCGAAACCCAAATCAAGAGTATGCGCTGAGTAAATTTACATTACATTATTCAGCTAACATCATCCACAGCACACTAACAGCATCGAATTAATGCAACCACAACCGTCCTGCCCTACAGCACACACATTCTAAAAGTGCCACTGAAGTAATGTTGATTATTTAGACTGTATATTTCTATCACAGCCACTTTGTTACACTTTAAACCACTGTGTGCATCAGCAAAAGGTCTACAGAGAGAGTGTATGTGTTCATACGTTAATGCACTGAAATATCACAGTCGGGTAGTTGGGGCCAAACTCAAATGCGTTTCATCTCTGATTCATGAATTACTCACACTTAGATGTTCTAGACACTTTTGAAAACCTGTGCTTATGTCAAATTACAAGAGCTTTTAGAGCGAACTAGCAGCAACCACTGCAGGCTTGCCATTTCCAGCACTGCTAATGGACAATTTTTACCTCATATAGACAAAAACCTCAGTGTGGTTAATTACTAAGAAAAAGTAGGCCAAGACTTACAGGTTCTTAGTCATCACAGTCAAGAATTCTGGCAAATGTGACTGAAAAGTTTCAAACATCTATAGTTATACAAGTCTGAACATTGTGCAGGATGTAATTTTAACTCATGCGGTATCTTACCACTCTGGGGTAACCACAGCAGTTAAGAACGAATTACAGGAAGCGTTCATAATATAAAACCTTGGGTGATAACTGTGTGTGAATTTACTCCATTTATGCTAATGTTGCTGTGAGTGACTCCCCATTAAAATGATGCTTAAAAGCCAAGGCCATGGATGTTTTGTTTCCCGACTGATCACTTCTGGCTGTTTGTTGCTACTTTAGAAACAGTGACTGAGTTCTGGGATTTGTTGAGGCAGCGTGTGCTTGTTTCTGTAACTTTGTGACTTTGGCAGAGTAGCATTTGGTGCTGGTTTATGCAGCAGCAGAGCAGCCCTGGAGCAACACAATCTGTGCTGGCCAGTCGTCAAAGCTGCAAAATGTCTCCACAACAGACCGACCAACGGCACAGGTAAATGTTTCTGCCATACTGGGGTACATTATGAAGGGTAGAAAAAAATCTGCAATACTGTACATGGTTGTCAAAATAGAAACAAAGATGAATGTTTTCTGTACCCTGTATGTACTCGGTTTCCTCTTATTTGACCCTCCTTTAATCCAGATGACAAATACAGAATGAAATCTATTATGTTACACAGCCCACAACAGAACTAGACCAGAAATAACCAAAAGAGGAAGAGGCAAAGCTTTGAAATGCCACATTTTCATGCAGCTGTTGTGTGATCAATGTTTTTGTTTTTTTTTGTGCACCTCACATGCTCTTCCACGTACATTTCCCCTCATTTCTGTCACACTGGCGGTGACTCAAATGGCTGGCCTCAGAGGCTGATCACTCACCGCCAGCCCTGACCTGCACGGATGCTATCCATCATGGCTGAAGTGTTTGTGATGGCCTCTTCAGCGCCTCATGCCCGTATTCAAACACTAGGAGGCACAAACAAGTTCCCAGAATGCATTTCATTTGGATAGGGACTATTAGGATAATGATGATAAACACTGCTAATCCCCCTGTGTGCCTTGTTCCGGTTATTACAATTGCAGAGCTGATGCATTGATCATTCCTCTGGGGATTTAAATAGTCTGCAACATTAGACTAAATATATTTCGGGATCTACAGGGCATTGTATCCAATTTGTCTTTCTGTGTAAGATAATTTCTAAAACTGCTCAGTGTTTAATTAATCCCGACTTTGTGTCCCACACGTCTCCTGTCAGTCTGATTATTATTCTTACGCCTAGAGGTTTGTTGGAATCCTGTGCCTGATGAGATGTAATCAGATATTTGTGTTTGCAAACAGAGCTTAGAGGAAGAGTTCTTGCTTCTTTGCATCATTCAACTGATTTTTTTCCACATAAGTTTGACTCACTGGTGGTATAGAAATGTCTCAGAATGACACAGTTGGATGTTCTCATGTTGCGAACCCATGTGCATCTTCTGTGTACCGTTACAAGAGTATAATCAGAATTTTAACTGCATGGTTAATTATCACAGCCGACGCACTCAGAGCTGAGGAAGCAGGCTAAACTGTTTGCCTCCATTCGGTCCCAGTTCATTTAGCTGCTGCCCGCGGGACTGAAGCTCTTTATTATGAATGAGGCGCCTCATTGATGTGCCTCAAAGTCAGAGGCTCATTAGAGCTAAATACTGTGTGCTGACTGTTGTTGCATCTTGATGACTCCGGCAGCAGTGCACTACCAATGTGTCCATCACTTTGGCCTGATGGCGACCAGGTATGACCGACTTGGCTGAATTAAACAGGGAAAGCTTCAAAGAAAAACTGTTACGGATGAAGTTTTATCAGACTCAAATTCACCAGCTGCTTTACGTAACACAGGATATATGACGGGTTTACATCTATTAAAGGCATTAAACATACAGTATGTTCCTGCTAATCCCAGATGAATCCATTAGTTTTCAACTGCAGCTGCTGTAAATGTCCACATTTTCAGATTGCACTTAAAAACTATGCCACAGCTCAGCCCTTTAAAATGTTACAGCTGTTGCACAATCTAAAGAATTCCTGCTGTTTGGACACGTGCTGATGTGGAAATATGGTGAAATATCTGTGCTGAGAATTGGCTTCATTTTTACAAAGACACCCAATAGCATCAATAAAATCTAAGCAACTTTGATCAATTTTTACTGCGTACTTACAGTTTGGTGTTCTAGAAACAGCAACGCTTTGACGGAGGAGCAACTCGAATCGATAGCAACCAATGAAAATGTGCACCCATAACTAACCACGTGCTGCGTCTGTAATGTGTCACCTTTTCACTACAATTGCTGCTACATAATTATTTTGTTGTCAGTTTGACTGAAATAATGCTGTCAATAACACTTCATTTTCAAAGGAGACAACGCAGCACAAACTGCCGCTGCTTGTTGCTTAAATTTGAATAATTTAGCATAATATGCATAATGATTAAACAGAAGAATTTTCCTTGTAATAAAAATGACAAAGGAGAATGAAATGAATTCAATCTGTACATAATTTCCTTCCTCACCAGTTCACTGCTTCCCTTTTATTGGTCTGTGGCCACTTCATGGCTGGTTTTTGGATTGCTGTGAACAGTGAATACTCAGGCACACGGATTAAAGTTAAACTACTTTTTTTGGCCATTGACTGCAGAATAGTAATAAGCACTGAGTTCTTTGTACTCATATAGGTCTGCGCATCTGCATGTGTGTGTTTGTGAAAGAGAGAGAGAGTGTAAATGTGCGTTTATGGTGATGAAAAGAGAGAAGGTGCACATGGCTCCCCGAGGGGTTGTTAACATGTTTATATGTAGGCTATGCCACTGTTCTCCATTCTCCTTCAATTGACTTATCGATCTGCTCTTAATTATGTAACAATTTCAGTTTAAAAATAGGCCTTCACTACAGTCAATACGCTTCATCATTAGGATCTTGTACACTCTGCGCAGATCAGGCCATCTATACCAGAGGATTAGGGGCCACCTAAATGGGATTACCATCAGTCCAAGGACCCCTTTGTTATTCAGTCACTCACTTCTTCACTTACATTCAGATTAACAGACCACTGTGAATTTCAGTCCAACAGTGAATGACTTCAAATGTTTAAAATGATCTGAAATCTTATTCGTTTCCTCATTTAACAATCACACGCCATGTCTTTCCATATGTGTGTGTGATTGTGTTGATTATATTTATACAATTTTATTTATTTGTTTACTCATTTATTTATCATGGAATTGGCTTAATTTTGTCTGCACTTAAAAACTATGCCAGACCTCAGCCCTTTAAGGTGTTATAGCTGTTGCACAATCTCAAAAATTTGTGTTGTTTGTACATGTGCTGTGGAAATATGGCGAAATATCTGTGCAGAGAATTGGCCTAATTTTTACAAAGATACCCAGTACCATCAATAAAGTCTAAGCAACTTTGATCAATTGTTACTCCATACTTACAGTTTAGGGCTGTAGAAACAATAAAGCTTTGACAACGGAGGAGCAACTCAAATCGATGCCGACCAATGCAAATGTGCACCCATAAAAACAATCACATCCCATTCCTTAACATACAGTATATGTGTATGATTGGGTTGATCATTTCTATACAATTTTATTTATGTATGTATTTATTTATCAGGGAATTG
Source organism: Apogon talboti (assembly GCA_037367365.1). Taxonomy (NCBI): domain Eukaryota; kingdom Metazoa; phylum Chordata; class Actinopteri; order Kurtiformes; family Apogonidae; genus Apogon; species Apogon talboti. The sequence goes on along the minus strand of JAPQRQ010000019.1, from coordinate 21,329,397 downwards.
ACAATGCAGTGAAACATAGTGGACAGAACATGCAGAACATCTGATGTCCTTTACAAAGAGTATACAGAATTTAGCTAATTCACTAATGGACCTTATATTCTGATTTCTGTTCAATAATACTGTCATTGAAATTGGCTGATAGTTTGCATATCTTTTTGCAGGATTAAATATGTTATCTGTGAACATTTTATATTTATATATGGTAGCGACAACATTTTTGCAATGTATGTGTGTAATTAATTACATTTAATAGTCAGATTAGAAAAATGTATAATATATGTTATAGTATGTAATATGTTTGTAACAGAATGCACTTGCACTTACAGTTAAAGTACATATGATTGTAATTTCTGAGAAGCGGGGTATTAGTTTGGTTAAATATTTTCTTCTACACCAGTTTTACTCCGTAGCCCTGCTCTACAGGACTACTAGCAGATAAAGCAGAGTACAGCCGTGTCGACTAAACCTGAGATGTCTGATTACACTCAGAGACTCAGAGAGAGAGAGAGAGAGAGAGAGCGAGAGAGACCAACAAGAGAGTAGCCATCTGAAGAGTGGGCATCAGTTCTGGGACATCATATTCTGTTAAGCTTACAGTAGTTGGCATTTGATTTTAATCCTCCTACAAAAAACACACAGAGAACAGATTATGTTAATGCTGTATGTACCTTTGCTAAATACAGAATGGTGCGCGTATATGTTTTATTTATCTATATTTGTTTCCGTGGTGATGTTTAGTAACTGTGCATGTATGATAGGTCAGTGTCTATTTCTGTCCTCCAACCCTCCATCCTCTCGGTGATGCTAACCCCCACGTCTGCTCCACGTCACAGGACAGCCGCAGGGGAGGTCGAGGGAGGGAGCGAGGGAAGTAGCAGGGGAAAAGGGATGAGAGGGAAGGGGGGGGGGGTGAGAGGGATGAAAGGAGCTGGTGTTGGAAAGAGCACGGGAAAGGGGAGAATACAGACTGAAGAAGGAGAGAGGCACGGCTCCAAGTGTGACCTAAGTGTCACTCCTGGCCCACTCCCACCGGTGGAAGAGTCATTTAACACACACCCATTAATCTCTGGCTCAGTTTCCTTTCTCCGTCCTCTCTTCCGTAAACTAGTTGTTCATGACGGCTAAAAAGCATTGGTTGTCTCTTTTCTCTCCCCTTCCTCTGTGTCTTCCTTTATTAACCATGCAGGCTTTCTCCTCGCATGAAAGCTTTTACTTTTACACGGCTGCTGTCTCCTCCTCAGTTTCCCCTGCATCATAATAACTACAGATTCACATACTGTTATTCTTATCTTATGGTCTTATAGTTATCTGACTCTGACCCTGTTTCTGCTAAGCCATTCTCAGAAGCGAAGGCAGTATTGCTTGAATATCTTATGTCACCCTCAGGTTATGAAAACTGTGCTCACTATGTGTGTTTTGCAGATATTGGTAACACTGCACAGTCTCCACAGGACACACAGGGAGACAAAGATGCATTGTTGAAAAAGGCTCTGAAAACGTTCTGCAGTCACACACACAGGAGAAAAAGAGTCTGAGATTTTCACATAGATTAGTGAACATCCCAATAATGTAGCTTATAGATCAACCTCAGAAGTCTCTAATATTACATTTTTGTATTGTATTTAAACTCAGACTTGGGTAGTTCACCATATTGTTTTACTTTCCTACTTACTGTCTGGATCAACTTATTTCTCCTGCCACAGACACTGTCTGATACTAATTAAAGAAGTAAAACCCATTGACACCACTGGATCAATCAGAAGCTTAGCCATTTTTTTTTTGTTTTTTTGGGATTTTTTTGGCTTGACTGTTGTGGTGATTAGAATGAGATAGAGGAAGCATTTGATAGATCAGTGTCTATTTGCATCCAAGTGAGAAAACCAACTTCAATTTGCATTGGGACAAGAGCAAAAGTGTTGACGTTTCACCCAGGATGAGTCGGTTTTATTCCTGTGTGCCAAAGTTTTCTTCTTTACTATTTCAGTCTTTTTCCTTTACTTAAGTTCAGTTTTCAGTTGCAGTTTGTTTAGATTTAGGCTAATTTTGCAATGTCAGACCTATTATCACAGCCCCTTTAAGCCAATATCTAGCTGAACAAATGAATAATATGCAATAGGGGAGGAAATCCTCTGGGTTTTTTGTGTTTCTCAAAATTTCCCAAAAACCTTGTAATTTTCCACATGTACAAATTTTGGCTCAGGTATTGTTTTTGATTCACCTACCAATGTAACGCAGGCAGCAGAAGAGACAGAGAATACAGACAGAAACTTCAGACATCGGCAGACTTATTCCAACAAACAGCCTCCTGTGAGTCAGACTAGGTTAGTGCTCTAAAATTACTTAGTAAGGGTTAGGAAAAGATCATGGGTTGAGCTAAAATAGTTCCTTTTCCTGTGTTAATTTGGAATTAGACATTTTTTCTGTCATAAGCCTTTACACTCAGTTACCAATGTCATTAAAGTAGTGGTTTATACAACATCCAGGTTGTGTAAACGACTAGCACTATTGACTGAAGAAGGCAGCATCATTTTTAATACAAAATATCCTCCTTAAATGAATGTTAATGAAATTCAGACCAGAAGATGAAGTGTATTAATAAGAGTGGTAATTACTACTGTAATACACATATAAATGCGACTTTGAGCAGGGTGTGTGACATATGACATCATTATTGCAGTACCTCTGTAACATGGCTGTTGTCCAGTGCCAATGTGAAGCTGTAAACCTAAGCCCTGAGGCTGAGTGAGAGCCATCAAGACGCTTCACATCAAAAAACATGTTATCCACTGGTGGCCAGCTTCAGAGTAAAGTGGCTGCTGTGACTGGAGCACTAAGGGTAATGGCTGGAGCAGCACATCAGACTGCACTATAGCAACTCTGAACGACAAGCAGTGGACAGTGAAAATCAATACAACACAGAAATACTGCAGCAGCAGCAAGGGACAGGAGGCTTTACAGATATGCAAAATGCAGCCAGAAGACAGAAAACAAACCTGCACCAGGTCTCATTGTGGCAACACGCACAGAGTTTGTGCCAAGAAGCATGAAGTCAGAAACCCATTTCCATGGCAACAGACAGACAGAAATAATGACCCTCACACATGTCAGAACACCGAGACAGAACGCTTACATTGATTTCATAATTACGATGTTAGATTAAACTGGCTTGCTGCAGCTTGTTCTCTGTGAGGTTTCCAATTCAGAATACATGCATATATTCTCAACAAATAAACATGCTGGCTTTCACTGTTCTAATAAGTTTTCGAGCCCCTATGGAAGTTGGAGCCTGCAAAGATCTGAGGCTTTTTGGATGTGCAGCTAAGCGATCACAGGAGGATAGAGGCAGAGGAGGAGAGAATGGTGAATATTTATGAAGCTTAATTCATTCAGACTCAACAGTCCTCCCCAAAATGATGTTGCTTTCAGAAGCACTAAACAGAAACAGGCCCTCAGCCTCCTCTGTTCATCTCTGGATGATCATGCCTTTCCTACTGTCTATGTTGTTGTCTGGCTAGGTGTTCATGCATGTGGATGCTGGGTTGCATGGCAGTGGAGTAGAGTGACTGTCTAATAAAAGGATGAGAGGATTACGCCTGTGATGAATGACTCCGTCTGTTCACATTCTTGTAAGTCCTGGTCATCTGGACTGTTGCATCATAAGCCCAATTTAATCACTCTGAAATACTACGAAATCATTGGAGCAAGACCAGCATGGGTCCTAACAGGCCTCTTTTTATCTTCCGCTGACTTTTACATAACCAGCACTAACATTATGAAAGATGGACAGAGTGGGAATTTGAGGGGATTAAATAACATTTTCAGGTGAGAATTTTTCCGACATGAGACATTAAGGTTATACAGGGAAACATTCTCTCGTGGTATGACTGTCATTGCAAATTAGAGCCTGGGACCATCTATTCTCAGTGGACTAAAGCACTTCAGAGGTGAGGATGAGGTCCTGCTGGGAGACTGAGGGCTTGTCAGGGAGCGGGATATGGGCAGGGATATAGGGTATTCAGCAAATGGAGTAAGTGATCTTTGCAGCTTAGCTACAGCTGTCAAAACCCCTGAAAAATCAAATGAGGTTCACGCTGCTTGTTCATTCACATACATTATGCAGTCCTCTTGTTACGTACAGATCAAATCCAGACCTCATCCATTATTTCTCATTTATTACAAATGCTGTGACATTTTGAGCAGCCTTCTCCTTTTACAGAACCCACAGCCAATCAGGCTAATCAGCCGTTACCAAAGGCAACTTCTGAGTGGCATACGGGGTTGGCAGGGGTCGCTGGTAGCCTCTCACACTGGACCAGGATAATGAGACTGTCCCGCTGTCAAGCATCTGTGGCCCTGCTCTAGTTTTCTTTCAAACACACATATAAATAAATACACACACACATTCGGCCTTCAACAGTGTAAAACACATTCATATATAAACTGTTATTTTCTAGAAGGCAGAAACATTGTAATGAATGTGAAATGTAAACATTTTTGCAGCGCAGCCTGTATTAGATTCATATGAATGTGTGAAGCGGCGGGGGGTTAGGTGTCGACTTGAGAGTGTGTGTCTTAATGCTAAGGTGTAGTTTTGGCAGCAGAGAGATTAAGTGCATTCATCTTCATTTGCTGGCTGGCGCTGGCTGTGTTACCTGCTGGAACAGCAACGCTCTGCTTACCCCCAGAGACTCAGACCACCGATTCAACACTGAAAACTGAGCCAGAAACACCATTCGCTTTGCATCTCTCTCTCTCTCTCTCTCTCTCTCTCTCTCTCTCTCTCTCTGTCTCTCTCTCTCTCTCTTTCTCTCTCTCTCTCTCTCTCTCTCTCTCTCTCTCTCTCTCTCTCTTGCCTCAGAGGACTTCATGGAGCTGGTGAATGTTTTGGATAATGTTGCACCCTGAGGGTCTGTGGGTAATTACCTACCTGAAAACACGCTGAACAGCACCGCAGCTGACTGCAGGCTTGTTTCTTATTGTGTAAAATGGTAAAATCTTTCATAAAGTAGGGTGCAGAGGGGCGTACAAGTTCACTCGATCCGGTGTTTTTCAAACCTGCTACCAGACTAATCTTGTCTCCTTTTACATCGACCGCTTTTGCGCCTGATTGCTTAGAGTACTCCAAATCCCCCCAAAAACCTACTGTTTATGTTTTTAGAAAAATCTGCTCAGAATCGGAGGAATATCGCTAAGAAACATGAGTATTTGTGACGCCAAAACAAAATCAGTTTTAATACCAACACAGTGCTGGGTCTTGTGTTGTTAGCTTATGCGGCGCACGCTAAGAGAAACACGACGTGCAGTTTTTAAAGCTAAGTTTTCACCGCGTCAGAACAATTTGAACCAAGGAACACATCCGCAGCGCCACGGGGGTGATTAACCATCAGTCTGCTGCGTTACAGTTTAGACCGGTGTTTACATATTTTAGCGTCAAGTACAACAGACTTAACGTAGAGCGACGTAAAAAAAATAAAAAAAAAATGGTTTCGTCTTTTCTGATTCCAATGTGCGTGGTAGTCAAAAGAACGAGCCTGTCTTGAGTCTAAAGACCATGTGACAAGGTACTGTAGGCTGTTTTCAAAAGGTCAAATACATTCCATTAGACATTTGGTTTGTTTGTGTTGGATTTTGAGCACAAATATGAAACAATGAATGAATAAAATGAATAGTTTGGGCTTATTCTTGTGATGTCTGAGCTCTTAACTCCAGAAACAGGAGCTCTAACTACACATTTTACAAAATGAGCAAACAGTTCTTCCTACAGAACAGTAAAGTGGACCTTACTTTGAAAAATGTATATACAGTTGTCCCTCACTATTAACGCGGTTCACCTTTCGCAGCCTCGCTGTTTCGCGGATTTTTTTTTAGTGCAATTTTGCATGCTTTTTTTTACAGCGTATGAACGCGCATTGTGTT
>JAPQRQ010000019.1:21304995-21319696 GCA_037367365.1 Apogon talboti | reverse complement strand
TAATGTGTGTTTGATTTTAAGGGGTGTAGTAGCAGAAACCTAACTTCTATAGTTGTTTTGCCATTTCCTATTTTCAGATGCCGGCTCCTCAGGTTTACTAATGCAGCTGCTATGCAGGTAAATGTGATTGAATAAAAAGGAATATTATCTCAATTCACATTTTGAGGAGGAAAAGCAATGAAAATGGATCAAAATGTCATCCTCATATTTAATAAATGTATTTAGAAAATAGACTGTCAGCCTGGGTTAGTTATAATGCTTAAAAGCTGGAGTCAAGATAGTTTGCATCAGTGGGCACAATTCCATTTACTACTTTTCAGCATATTGTCATTCAAGTGGTCTGACAGAACATGAAACTCTTCAATATACAGTACTCCTTTCCTGTGTTTTGTGGCTATAAAAATATCTACCCTGTGACACAGATTTCTGTCTCATCACAGGTGTTTTAGAAGGGTAGGAGGGTTCAATACTTGAGTGACAGCTGTATTAATTGATTGCTGATCAGATTCAGTCAGATGCAATGAGATGATTCGTCCATAGGTTTCTATGGCTTGATGCAGAGGCTTAGGAAAATAACAGCATGAAATGGCATCAGGACATCTGAATTTTTATTTAGTCTTTGATTTGGACTGAGAGGAGAAAGCTGCAGAGGGCAGGAGTGTATTTTCAACTTTTGGCATTTTTCCTCCTGATTTCTGATCTTTATCTCCTGTAGCTTTAGCATGACTTAAGAACTAAATACTTAAGAAGTAAATAGTTAGTGAGCAAGGAGACAAACTGAAACCAACTAACCTTCCATACAGCTTTACAAAAACTGGGGATTTAACTAATGAAGTATGGTCATTTTAAGCTAACAGAAATTATAATAATAAGGAAAATAACAAAAACTGACTGAACAGCCATGTAAATGATAAATTGGCTTGGTAAAAGTGTTGAAAAAGCCAGTTTTAAAGGCACCATGAGCAGACAGATAAAAAATAATGAGCCAAATATAACCACAACATATGAAAAGTTGATCTAATATAGTGCATTGACAGTACATGCTTTTAGTGATTAATAGTGTTAATGAGCTTTAAATGAACATAATGTAAAGATGTTAATCGCAGTCCTTTATATGATTATATGATTTTACTTTACAGTTACATTAGACAAATGAGGATCCCCTGATGGATACAATCTATAAAACGTCCTTCAAGCCAAAGCATTTAGTGAAACTACGCTTACTTTAACCATCCTTCATACTGTATACTGTTACAGTATGTTCTCTGAGAAATCCATTTACTGGGCCTTTATTTTAAATGGGTTGGTCCCTGCTATAATGCTTTAGTGTCTGTCTCAAATCCCAACCTGCATCCACGATGATAATCTGTCCATAGAGTATATGCCATTATAAAGTATATTAAACCTCTATTTAACCAACATTACCAGTTTACATGTCACAGTGTCTGTCTGAGGCACTGCACCTCCCAGATGTGGTTTGGAATATGTTGTACTTTAACAACCTATTGGACCAGTAATTTTAAAAGAACACATGCAATAGTCAGGTATAATAAAAGAGAAGATCCAGACATGTTGGGTTAGTGTCACTACACATTGAAATGTTTTCTGGCATTTGCGAATTGTAATACAGAGTTAAACACCGGCTGTGAAATGATATCGCTGTCATTTCTATGCTTTGATTAGCTCCAACACGAAACAGTCACAGTACATTTGGCTCGACAGAACCTGTGTTTTTGTATTTTTCATTGTGATTAGTTTTGAAAGATGCTTTTCTTTCTCTCTGAACACTACCACCAAGCTGAGAAGTGAGCAAGTTAAAAAAAAAAAAAGTAGAGCAGAGGAGAAGGGAAAGTGGCTGCTGTCAGAAAGTGTTTTTTTAGCAGGTTTGGAGTTGGTGCCTCACATCTGGGCCACAAACTCTTGGTATTATCTTAGATGGAGAGGTTGGACACAGTAAAAAAGAAAAAAAAAAAAAGATACTGGTCTCCCTCAGGAGAACCAGAGAAAACAGCTCAAGTCGTGGCGGCAGTGTGTTGGAGAGTGGGGGCTGATTTGTGTGTGTGCGTGTGCGTGTGCGTGTGTGCATGCATGCGTGTGTTTGAGGGTCTCTGGTCAGCGTATCAACAGCGCAACAGCGCCTCCTAGTGGTCATGTTTAACAGCGTCATAAGAAATGGTGTGAAACAGAACAGACTGCAGATAAGCTCAGGTCTCTCCTCAGTGATCAAAGAACACATATGCATTCATTGTTGTGGTGAACATCTTCTTCAAAGCACCATCATTAGTATTTACAACTGAACTATGTCACCTCTTTCACAAAAACAAGCCTGAGGAAAGGATTTTTTTTTTTTTTAAGGAGATCTGTGACAAAGGCCAGATGTTTTTGCCAAGTGAAATATGTTAGTGCTTACACAATATTTTCTTAGGAGTTGTTTTTGAGCCTCAGATTTCTTGGTTCAGTATGAAGTAATACAACGCAAGTCCGACCAGCAGCCACAAGACAATGAAATTTGACGTCCAGCTGTTGACTTCAGACAGTCTTATGTGTGCCATGTGTAACACACTTACATACATGTTCAGAGTGGGCCCAAACAGCCCCCACGTTAGGCGACATTCCTCAGGCTGCCTTTGAAGTTTTGTGGTATTTCCACGCCATTTGATAATGAAACATGTGCCTTTTACATTATCTCACAGAAGGCGCGATTATATAATGCACAAATACAGCAACTGAACATTAATATGAAGCTTCCATTTGTGTTCATGTCGACCCCTCGTACATGTTTGTGCATCTTAATGTCAGACAGCGCACATGTGTTTATGCGTTCTCGTGCACCGGTGCAGCTTGTAACTCTAGCCCAGCGTGTTGCTCTGAGGAACACCACAGATGTTCAGATGTTTCTCCTTAGAAAACAAACAGAACAGAGGCCATTTTCTCCAGGACACAGGGCCTGTCAAAATAAGAGCGAGCACCCCTTGGCCCCAACAGTGACTGTCTTATTCACAGGCAGCTCACTACTTTCTCTGTCTGCAAATTTGTTACAGGATGTTTTTTACCTGTATTTGTGTATATTTAGAGTTTTTATGTGTGTTTGTACATGCGTCTGGACCGCCCGTAACTCTTGTAAAGAGCTAGGAGGGGCTTTTAGGTTGCCGATTTGTCAGACAACAAGAAATTTAAAATCCTGTGAGGGAGGGAGAGGTTGGAGAAAACATGGTGGGAGAGCCCTGCCACCCTTTCCTCCCCCTACTGCTCCTCTCTTGATTAATGTCTCTGCTCCCCACAGTGTATGGCAGAGCTCCACAGAGGCCTTTTAGGGCCCCAGGTGAAGACCTTAAGGAGACAGGAATGAAGGGAAGGATAAGAAAGCAATGAAGACAGAGGAAAGAGTTCATGTTATTGGCCAAACATTTGTCTTTAGTCTTAATAATGATGATAACATGGGTTATTTTAGCCTGACTGATGCATTAGTCTCGCTTATAAAAGCATGAGATAAAAGAAAGACAAGAAATCATACTGGCACAGAAGAGGAAGGCAGGTTGTAACAATTCTGATAGTAAGAGATGAATGTGACCCAGTCAGAGCAGAGGGGGAGTACACGAGCTGTCGGAGCTGAGAAAATGTAGAGAATCAAAGTGTCGGAGTGACATAAATAAATCCTGGTTCTTCTCAATGGAAAGAGTGGATGTAGTTTTATTCTGCTCTGCGTGGCAGCTCTGGCAAAAAAAAACAGCTATCTTTTTTTTTTTTTTTAAATATATATATGTGCAGCTGTTTAGTTTACACTCTTAATACGCTAACAGAAATTACCACCACGAGCCCTGGTGTGTGTTAGATGCAGTGTTGGAGACCAGCAGCGCTATGAGCTTGTTTCCTCTGGGCCACATGTGTGCTTCGGTGCTGAGCAGGCTCAGAGCTCAGCAGTAATGAGAAGTCCAGGTGCACATTCACCCACAGGGAGGAAGTCCTTGTTTACTCATATTTAAACCTTGTTCCCTCCCGACCTCCCTTTTTCTTTAGGCTTCGTGACCTCGTAGACACTGAAGTCAGACCTTGAATTGTAGTTGCTGGTAAACCCAAACAGGTACAATTATGTCGACTTTGACGTTATAATCACACTGATACTGACTGAAGAGCTAAAAATGTCAGTGTTATGAGAAATGATTCAGTTTCTACAATAAGACAAAACCAGGAGTGACATTTTGGCTCCATTGAAAGGAACATGAGGCGCATTCTGACATCACTGCAGGTGTCTGAGGAACTGTTTCACTTGTTTTCTCTTTCTTATGATTACATAATGTGTGACGCATGCGCTGGGAAAACAATGAATACTTCTGTAGTCAAATGAACATATTGTTGAAGATAAGGAAATTTCAAATGATGAGAGCAGTGGAAACTAATAGGAGCATTAATATTTTACATTTATATTAATTATGCAAACATGTTCTGCAGTTTTTCCTCTCATTAAAATGTTTATACATATTTATAGCAGAGCCCTGTTGATTCTGTAAAACATTTCCAATGTCAATAAATCTACCCTTTTTTTATTTAAAAAATGTGCTCATCAAATACTTGTGACCAAGTTACATCAGTGGCTGAGACCAATTATTATATAGTATAAACTGTATAAGTAAAAAAGTAGTAAAAAGAATGTGACATCAGTGCAATGAACAGTAAATGTAGTTATAATTTATTTTTCCATCAAACATAACAGCAAAAAACACAGATACAGTTAAATATATTATTTGAACTAAGAAGATAACCATCTTCTCCTGCATTATGTTCTGTAAAAATTGTTTCATATTGACTGATATCAGGAAATATACACAGATGAAAAGGCATTCCTTTTTCCCAGCGATCACAGTGAATTAAGTATTGGTTTTGTACTTTTCAATGTTGACAGTGGTGTGGGATAATTCAAAGACATTCTCAGACATATTATTGGTTCATCTTAATCAAGCAGGTATAATCTCACAAGAAATCAATATTTTTCTGTAGGAGAATAAAAGTTGCTGCTTTTCTGACAGTTTCTGTGGTTGTGTTAATGCTTGTTTACATGTACTGTCACTGAAGGAGTTTTTAGTTAATAACAGTTTAATTTAGTCTTTAACAAATGGTGGCAATAAGATAGAGATTAATGTCATTGTAATTATTGGCTCTACAGTCATCCAGGACATTATTATAATTGTAATAAACTTAATCGTCATGCAAGTCTTTGCTATATGCTGTTCTGCCACCAGAGGGCTTTATATTAGCACAAAAAATGTTTACAAGTCTCAGAGGAGTTCCCTCTTACCCTAATAAAGGCTTTGCCTATTACGAATACACTGTCATAAAGTTTTACACTGTTTAGACTGGTAGAGGAATTACAGTCCTGTGGGCATAATAGGTACTTTCATTTGGCTGTATTCTGACTGAAAACAGGCTGCTGTTATTGTCCACCAGTATGCACATTAGTCACTGGTAACACTGCCATTTCTGCCCTTTAGGGGGCAGAATAACCCAACTTTTGCTCAGAGTCCCATCATTGCTTGAGTTTGTCAAAAGTCTTCCACCTCTCTTCAGCAGGTCACCACAGTTGGATTATCTCCTGTTAAGACTGTGAACAGTAACGTGTTTAAATGAGATGTCTAATTTCAGAGTTCGGTCCTACAGTCCAGGTCTTTGTCAGCTCCAGCGCTGCCGGCTCCTGCTGGGAGATTAGAAAAAGGAAACACTGTGAGTGCTTTTACTGTGGAATGGCCTGATGTCTGCAGCCGCTGATGCTGGGCCTCAGGAATGATCCTGAATTGAGGAGTGATGAAAACCGTCCCGTACCATTTAGGACACACACACACAGACAGACGCACACATTCACACTTGTTGGATTGTACACACCACTCGGTCATGCATGTGTGCACAACCACAGCATATTTTGTACAAATTTTAAAAAAACACTCTGTCTCTCCTGGCCCTGCACATGCACACCTTCAGTCAACACAGTGCTAATGACATTCTTTCACACACAGGCAGGTATGATTGTGTAGAAACACTCTGCGGGTTCAACCGGGTTCAGTTACTGACCTGTACAAATGTTTTTACAGGTTATTTGCATTTTTCTGGATACGTACAATAGGCATCAACAAATGACTGAGTAACGTTAACCTATAAAAGAAAGTTTGCCTTACATAAGACGTGTTATACACCAGGGTTTGAGAAAAGTAAAGAAGGAAGAAGTAGAGGAAATTCTTTTCATGTCTCGAACCAATATTTGACAGTTGTAGACAAGGTCACTTTTAGTCTTCAGTATATAAGAGTTGGCGAACAAAGAGGTTTTTTTTTTTGTTTTTTTTTTTCTTACATAACTTTTTCATGGCCAGCCAGTTTCAATAGAAAAAAACTTTGGCTGCTAAAATGTAATGAAATCTTCCCAAATCCTCACTGTTAATTAAAGCTCGTCTTTGATCATAAAGTGGTAAATCACTACTGCTGGTGACGTAAAGCAAGCAGATGCTCTTGCCCACGTCTATGTGCGTAAAAGCACAGGTACGGCTTACACTGATAAACAGAGAAATTATTTTTTGTTGGGGCACAGTATCCAAGTCAGTTTTCAGCTGCAGTATAACCACACATCACCACTAGGACCGACTAAAGTACAGCACCACTTTTAAAATACCCAGTATGTGTTTTCAGCCATGTATTTTTTATATGTAAATTTCACCCATCTATCCTTCAAACATGCACATTTTTCTATGACTCTATTGTTAAAGTCAGGCCTGTCCCTGACAAGGGTCTTTTCCACTGATAGTATGGACAATGCATTTAGACCAGGGGTGAAGGTAGTGCGAGTAGATTGCATGGCATTAAAAAAATTGTAAATCAAAGTAAGGGTTAAAATATATCTCCTACACCATTCATACCAGGACTCAATCCCACAACTCCCCACACATAAGTCTATGGCGTTAACCAGTGTGCTATCCAGCTGTTTACTTAAAACACTGTAGTATTACCGAGGGACCTGTTAATCCCATTTCTAAGGAAGGTCTTGATTCTTTTCAGGATGTGATGTGTATGCCAGTGGGTGGTGCTTGGGCACAGTATTTGCACCCAGGGGCTCTCCTATATCTTGTATTGGAGGGGGGTCCACTGCACACACGCCATTTATAACAAGAGTGTATGGAGTTCTTGGGCGGCACCGCTAACAGGAAACACATGACTTGACTGCTCATTAAATGACCGAAAACATTTTTAAACTACACTTGAATGCAGATTACACATGGTACTCATGGGCTGTATCATGTATAGCTCGTTTATTTAAATATTAATGTAAATGTAATGTATTTGTAAAATTATTTTAGGTGATGCCTATCATCTTCTTCGTGTGAGACAGGTGGGGCAGCGCTCTAGTGCCCTCTATTGACAAGCCACCACTGCTGATACGTAGAAATACACACAAGCGCACAGAGACCTTGAGATTTTATAAGGTACACTGTGCTCATCTGGTAAAAAGGGCCTTTTGAGCTTGTTTGAAGGTGTTGGGTTGCCATGTCAACTGCGTCCTACAGAACCATAAATCCTGCAGACTAAAGACTAGTCAGATAAGCACCTTATGACACAGTATGAACTCAGACACCCTAAGTACATACTAGGAGCCCATATGCTTTCCATAGCTTTACTTAAGTAACTGACTAGTGTTTTATTACTTACATTTATCAAATGTATTTATTATTTTCTTTTCTCTACATTTTGATGAGAATTGTTGCATTATCAATGCATGCTCTCAGGTTTCACAATTTTCATACTTTTTACTTATTAAAGATGGCATCTACAAATGGCAAAAAATGTGTTTTGTGTGCTTTGATTTCCAAATCCTGAATTCTATAACCTTGCAGCAAAAATAAATTAGATGTTCTTCATTAAACTCAACACTGAAAGAATCTGATATGAGGCATAATGTGCAGAAATAATTGGAAACCAGTGGATGCCAAGAACTGAGGGATAAAATGTTTCAATACCACACGTTGGAAAATACTTATCTGTAATACATGGTCTTAATGGAATTTTAGAGTAGAATTAGAGACATGTGCTGTTAAGGCTGTAAGTGTCTCTTCAGTCATAGAATGTCTTTGCAGATCCCTGGTTTCACTCACAGTGAGAGCCCTCAGAGCTCCCTATTTGTTTATGCATTCACCCATAGTATAAGTATAACATTTGTATGCATGAGTTGCGTATCTGTATTATGTCAGTTTAATGCAGATCTTTTAGCAGCAGACGTGTGGCCAACCACCTGGTGTTGCACTGGGAAGTGGTTACATAACTAGGGAGGAAATTTATATGACAGTAAAGCTAAGATACTCTTTACTCAGTCAGCCAGACAGTAACAGTGGAAGCGATGTGGAAGAGGGGTTTGTTTAACATTGCAGCCCAATATACACCGTTACCACCCCCTACCCCCCTCCTCTGTTCTTTATCCTCTGTGCAGGAGGGGACTCATGTTGCATTGCGTGCAGAGTTGTAATTTTGTCTTTGTCTGGAGTCATTGGCATTCCCTGCACTTTGCCAGATTTCACTGATCTATCTCAAAACAAAAAACAAAAAACCCAAAAAAACCCCATGCTTTCACACTGTAACCACCATGATTATTAAACACACTACCATTCACACACAGTCACCCACTAGTACACACTCACAAACACACAGCACCGTCATTATAGTGGATCAAAGTGAAATTCAGCCAGGCTGATAGTCCATCTAATAGTAGATGACAGGGAGGTGGAAACACAAATCATGAGGAACAATATCAAAGAGGGAACTCCAGGTTAGGATAAGGACACACAAGTCTCTTTTATGGTTTTTGCTGTTAATACTACGGTCATGAATCAGCTTTTGTGTGCGAGAGTCAAGGCTTTAGAATTTCAAAGGGAAAACTTATGACTTATGAGTAATAACATTTCATATGGAAAATCCCAAAGGGTAAATATGTTTGTTAGTTAGTTAGTTTGTTAGTTGTGTTGCTCCTGTAAGCCTGTGGTTTGTGTTCTTATGTTGCTTTGCACATATTGGAGTGAGTCTACATGGAGTGCTTTGTCAGGCATGGTACATTTCAGTCGGCGTTTAATTGTGAAACATATCATTTTTATCAGTGATTCGTGTTTTTTGTCATTTTATTCATCTTGTATCGTATAAGCCTAGTTTAACAGTTTAAGTTTAGTTTACACATTTGCCTTGGAATTGAACACTGTAACATCTGAATAAAAACAGCACTAAAAGTGTCTCTTCCTTTACCTTTGCTACTGGTTCAGCCATGATTAGCATCCCATGATGCACTGAGGTTTTAAAACTGAGCATTTGTTTTGTATTAAACCCATACGAAGACTTTTATTTAGCATTGGAGTTCTTCAGACCTATGTCTAACTGTTGTATTTTTGCTTTGATGACTTTTTTTTTTTTTTTTTAGAACAGCCATTTTCATATATTCTGTCCCTGTCCTTGATGAGCACCTCATTCCTTTTTTACAATTTGGGTTCCTCAACCCAGTGAAGAACATACTACCATTTTTATTATTATTATTATTATTATTATTATTAATAATAATAAATAGTGTCAATTCTCTGCTCAGGTGCATTTAACATAGCACTCAAGGCTCAAACTCTGAAAAACAAGGTGGAAACAATTATGGAAATATGACACTTCTCACCCAGTTGTTTTCATGAAGGTCTGATGTTTATGCAAAATGATCACGGTCAGGCAAAATAATCGTGATCGGGCAAAAAACTGTGATAGTCCTGTTGACATATGTGGGTACCTCCCACCTAATGCGTTCCAAACACCCTAATTCAGAGAGAACATTAACAAGTGCCGCTCTCTAATTTAGTCAGTATTTTTAGCCACGGCCCCTACCTTCATCTGTCTCCTTTTTTTATACCCAACACCAGCACTCACATAAAGCTCTTTGATCCATATATAGTATGACATACATGTACCGCCATCCTCATCAGTGAAGAAACTCCCCTTTGGCGGCTATAAGGTGTATCCCCCTCGGTGGGTGAGTCCGACAGTCCTGCTGTTTGATCTCTTTGTGCCAATTAACAGACAGTGCAACATCTGAGGAGTTTGTTGTCAAGTCTCTGTGCAACCCCCATTCCCCTTCATTCCCCTTGACTAACATAACCACCCAGCTGACATGAAAGCCCTC
Source organism: Apogon talboti (assembly GCA_037367365.1). Taxonomy (NCBI): domain Eukaryota; kingdom Metazoa; phylum Chordata; class Actinopteri; order Kurtiformes; family Apogonidae; genus Apogon; species Apogon talboti. The sequence goes on along the minus strand of JAPQRQ010000019.1, from coordinate 21,309,525 downwards.
AGAGGCTGTGTGGTACATGCAGACCCTTCATACCGCTGGTGGCCGTCTCCAATTAGAACATGTTTTCCTTACAGACGGAGTGGCTGACACCACACCCTCTTCAGCAGGTGATTAATCACATCCACAGGCTCCTGAAGGACCGAAGACAGGGATGCTGGCGTGTTGTGATTGCAGTGTGTTAATGTGTATGTGTGTCCTCACTTTACTTTCCCTCTTGTCTTCACTCTTTGATGAAACTCACACTTGCACTTGAGCCCACATCATCCTCATGTCAGCAGGGTCTCGTAACACTGAACGAGCTCAGACTTTAAAATGACAATTAGAAGGCCCGGTGTGTGTGTGTATGTGTATGTGTGTGTGTGTAGATCAGTCTTAGTGCCACTGTTCTGCACTTCCTAAAGAGCCTGTGATTCGGCTCAGATTAACAGGTCTTGTGTTTTCTCTCAAGCGGGCCACTCTGAAGAGGATTAAGGATTAAAATCGGAATTCAGACAACTATGACCCAACTTGTTAAGTGCTGACGCAGCAAGCTGACTCTCTTTAATCAGCGAAGGAAACATAAGATCAAGCTCAAATCCTATTTCAACTTTTTATTTTATTATTACCAGTTTGTATTGTGGGCATTTTGGGAGCATGTTTTGTTTTTTTTTTGTTTTTTGTTTTTTTTTACTAAATCATTTTGTTTGCTTAATAATGTGGTGGTTTCAGCTACAGACGTTATCCACATTATCACTTGCTTTGGGCAGATATTATACATCAGCAGTATGTGGAGTATTCAGTGTATTCTATTTTGTTGTATAGCATCAGTCTGGGTACAGATAATGTGCGGTTGTACAGTTGTATTTTTGTTGGACTGCTACCTACCCTCTGTTTGGATTCTTGAAGCTCTGTCTCTGAAACCATGCCTACTTTTAGCCATGCAGTTACATATATATTCCACTTCAGACTCAGTTTTGCAGTTTTATAACACACCACTGGCAAAACTGAAGATTTTTCAGTACTTTGTTAAACTGTTCTACTAATTGCCTTTGCTCTTACTGAATTAACTTGGTTTTATTTTCCTTCTATTGTGTTTTAGTTGTTTGAGGGGTATTTGTATTGACAGTGTTAATGTATTTTACAGATTTTATTATAAAACTTTACTGAAAACAGGTGTGTTCTGCACAGAAAAGCAAAAGTATTTTTCATGTACGTTCATTGTGTAGTTATGACTTTGTGCACTTTTCAGAAAGGGTCTGAAAAACTCCTCGAGCTGTTTGAAGAGTCTTTTTAAATAATTGTTTCCTGCTTTTGCAATAAATGTAAATTTTTTTGTAGACAGTTTTTCAAGGATTGTGCATGAGCTTTTGATATTGAAAAAAAACTGTGTAGTTCAATAGACACTCTCATTATGAACATGTGTATTATAGCATGTGTTAACTACATACTGGGATTTTATAGTGTTAATGATCAAAAACAAATAGAGCCTCACCAATACTGTTAATACAGTACGTATGCATATGTTTGTACATGTCATCAGCCAGAAGGAATTAGTCCAGGCGTCTCCTATGATTCTGTTAAATCGGAACTATTCTCCACAAAGCATCTGATACAGAGGATTTTTTTTCATTCATTTTTTTCGCCCTGAAAAGGAAGTGGGAGAGTCAATACTAACTGCTTTGTACTGCCCTTTCACTCACTACGCACATATCCGTAGTACTCCGGTGCTTTATCTGCGCTCTCATGAAAGCATCACGTGGAAGAGACTTCCTCCTGACTTAGGGATCACACGGTTGCCATGGAATCGGCTAGCATCATGAACAGCTAATACAGAGGGCCCACCACTTCCGTCTGTCTTCTTTCATCATGGGATACAGTAGCAAAGAGATCTTCTGACCCAGCATTCCACAGCGGATTACCTGAGCCGACACACACTCTTTGTAAAAATAGCAGTCCTTCCTTTTCTCCCGCTCTGTCGATCCTTTTCTTCCTCAAAATCACCTTCCTTCATGCTTCCCTCAGAATAGGATAAACTTTTTGATGGAGTTTCAACATAAGCTGGACTATTTATAAGTAGTCTCGTTGTCTACATTCCTCTGATAAGCACAGTGGTGATTTTTGATTGCAGGGTCAGGCAGAGATGTGAGTTGTTGCAGTGTTTTGAGGGTTGTTGAGGAAACAAGCTGTGTTTTTCTAATTTAATGTTCCCAGTTTTCTTCAGCAGGGGTTGTATTTCTTGAAGGATGAACAATGTGACAGTGGTAATGAACCTTCCCCCATCCATAATTCTTTTTTTTGACATTATTTACAGTCATTGTGTCCTAAGGGTATTGGTCCTCAGTTGCTCGGTAAAACCACATTTTAGAGAGATTATTGCTTCAAGAATGAACACTTACAAATGTCACAGGTCTTAGAAGCATTTGAAAGCATTAAGTCTTTTGCTTTGTCTTCTTTTGTTTATTTTAGTCTCTGGCTGTCTTTGTTCCATTGAAAATACATTCCTTTACTGTTCTGTTTTCTCCACCTTTTGAGTTCATACCTCTGGCTTTCATTTCATTAAGAAAACCCTCAATCCAGTCTTGATTCTCACTGAGTTGCCAAACCATGTTCTCTCTCTTTGCACTGCAGCGCTGAGTCACTCTTAAAGATTCTGGTTTCTGGTTTTTCTGCCTTTTTATGTCAGGAAAAGGGTAGAGAACGGAAGACAACCAGGCTGGATCTGAACATGGATAACAGAAATGACCATTTTCATTTGATTTTTTCATGATCTGATCGCAAGTGTCAAGTGTGAATGCACTCACGGTGAATTAAAGACTAAGTGTCCTCATTCTTTTAACGGTGTGAACATAAATGCGCCCTGGGCCACACTGACAGACTGCCTATTCAGCCAGTTCTGACGTATTCAGAAACCCATTCATGACAGATTCATAGATGTAGCGCTACCTGAACGATCTGAAGCAATGCTCTGCCACTTTTGTCCTCCTTGAGGAAATAGAATATTCAGCGCTGAACATGAGTTTCCTCCGCAGGCTGGGTGGACTCACCCTTAGAGGGACGGTGAAGAGTTCAGCCATTTGTGAGGGACTCAGAATAGAGCCATTGGTCCTCCACATCGAGAAAAGCCAACTGAGGTGGTTCAGGCATCTGATCGGGATGTTGAGATGTTTCATGTCCAGTACGGAGGAGACCCAGGAACATATTGGAATTGCCTTGGTCACAAGCTAGAGGAGGTGGCATGGGAGCGGGAAGTCTGGACTTCTTTTCTGTAGGTGCTGCTCCAGAGGGATGGATGAAGAATCATTCATCGCTACAGTGTATGTAAATGCACGTGAACCAATAAAACACAATCAGAGATGTCGTATCACCATTTTATGTATATGAGATGACAGTAACATTTCAATTATTCAGTAAATTAAACAGTAGATTAAATGTTACACAACCAGGCCCTGAAATGAAGGCTTGTGTTTAGATGAGCTGGTTTATTTGTATGTAGGGTAATTAGATCTAGTGATAAGTCGAGACTCATATGGAGAAGCATTCTAATGCCAGGTGTATACTCAAAGCTATCCACGTGTGTGATCAAATCTTGATGAAGACATCCTGTATTAAACCCACGTCTGAACAGGGCCTTAGCCTTATATGTAATATGCACTCTACCATGTAAGCTCACACTGAGTCATTCTTAAATAGAGCTTTGTAATTTTAGAGACAACTTGTTGACTGAACCGAATTGCTACGGGAAATAAATGCATGGATTTTTATAGACGCTGAGCAGCATGGGCAGAGCCTTTCATATGCGCACACTCATCATTTCCCACCGTGAGCTTCAATTTTACAAAAGGTATAATCATATAAAGAGCAGAAATTATGCCGTTCAAGTATTTATTATGTACTTTATTTGCACAAACCGGAATTCAGTTCACACATTTGCGTGAGAGACATCGCACGGCGTATGTGGTGTAAATGCGGTGTGGTGCTGACATGCTCGGTGGCGTGGCAGTGTCGCGTGACGAGAATTCAGACACAGGTGTTCAGTTTCGCTGCCAACCTGGATGTTCCTGGATCAGCACCTGGTCCCGCTCAGGATCTGCCACGATCAACAATCTAAACCACAGATTGCCTCAGGGGCCTGCATCCAACTGCCTGCCACAGCTCCAAAACCAAGCTCCAGGCCTACACTGTATGCTTTGGCAACGAGTCAGCCAACCCTCTCACAGCAGACACGCAAGCACTCTAACAGATTTACACCTCTCTTCCCACCCAGCCTCTATATCCACCTCCTTCCAAAACCATGCCCCTAAAACACCTCCAACAGGCAGACATATGCTTCAACAGACGGCCGCATCGTAAATTTCACATATTTACCACGTTTTGTTTTGTTTTGTAAAGTTCTTATAAATGCTGCAAGACAAACAGTTGAGGTTTTGTTTTGTAGGATGCCTTTCTCCTCTGCGGGTGTGTTTGTTCGGAAAGATAAGACCCACATGTGACTAAGTCTTCACGCTCAGCTCCGTCAAATAGCCCTGCTGTGTTTTCTCACCTCACAGCCAG
>JAPQRQ010000019.1:21250592-21293728 GCA_037367365.1 Apogon talboti | reverse complement strand
AGTCATGTTTTTCACAGCATGATTGGTGACCAGAGGCAATTATAGCAGACTAATTAAATGATTAATTAAATGATTCATTGATCATGACATTTTAAGTAAACATATCGGTATCAGTATTGATATCAGCGATACGAGCCCCGTATTGACTTGGTATCGGATCGATACCAAAACTCCCAGTATCGCCCACCCTTAATATGTGAAATGCTGTAATCTAAAAAGCAACTATATTGAGAGACAAAGGTATTCAAGGGGTATAAGAAAAGTACTTTATTCCAATTCAATCACTGTTGTTTACCACAAAATAAAAGTCTCAATGGAATATAAATATAATGTTACAACAATGGAAACACCTAAGTAAAGTACAGGTAATTTACTTCGGGGTTTTGGGCTGGTTAAGTACTGAACTTGAGTACAATACCATTTCTTTCCACCCTTAGAAGTCCTGGCCCCTGTGCAGTTTACATATGGAAAATATGAATGGACTTGTTTTTCTATTTTGGGATCCAGCGGTCATTGGCTAGTTGAACTTGGACTATACCATTATTATTTATCATAACAGCGTGCTTTATTTATATTTTGTAGAGTAAAAAATATCATTTGGACTGTTTGGTCTTACATTCCTACCGTATATTCTATAATTGCTATAATTGATATTTTTTAGTAATTTCTTTATCATATCTGTAGTTTTCATGCTCAAATATACGAAGTGGTACGGTCCTGTCACTCTGCGAGCAGGAGAGGGAGGGTCAACATGGCGTCGGAACAGGTCCGTTATGTCTGATATTTGTTGTTATTCTTGCATTTTATTCTCTTTACTGACGTTTTTACATTGCGTGATAATGTATATAAGGTAAAGTAACAACCTTAAATGACAAATATGGATGCGCTGGGCTACGTCGTTGGTTGTGCGGTGATATCAGTGTAATAAACACTGGCCTTCGTTTTTTAGTATTTATAGGTGTTTGAGAATAAAAATGCGTCTTTTTAGCAAATAAGCTGCCTGACAACGAGCACAATCGGCTAATATTAGGAGTGTAAAGCCGTACAGCAGTCATACATTTGGTTTTATTTCCATTTTGTTGCTAAAAATGAGTGTAGTTTATTTTTAGTTATGGCTACAGACACACAGGCTCGGGGTCTTTAACACAGATGCATTCCAACGCAGAGCACAAGAGCTCAAAACCATTAACTTGATAATACATTTAGCCTTTACTGTATTATATTCATGATATTAAGGGTCTACATGTACAATAAGCGTCAGTTGTGCATTTCACCAGCCCCCTCCTCCCCATGTTTTATGCGCCATGTTTGACATAAAATCTATTTTTATTCCTTTCACCAGTTGTAAAGAAGAAAGCATTCTGAATTTTAACAGGGATGTTTAAAAATGGCGTTCTGTTGGGTGCTGTAAACAGATTGTTTTATTTCAGGAGAGTTCAAATGGACCAGTAAAGAAGACCATGAGAGAGAAGGCTATAGAAAGACGTACCATCAACAAGGAACATAACAGTAACTTCAAAGCAGGATATATCCCCATAGAAGAGGAGCGTCTCCATAAAACAGGACTGAGAGGACGGAAGGGAAACATGGCAGTCTGCATCATTGTCCTCCTCTTCCTCCTCGCCTTAATTAACCTTATTGTGAGTACTATAAGACTAAATATACTCATGATACCTCACTTAAATATTTTGTTTGATATGCTGTGAATCATTTCAACATGTTGGCTTTCAGATCACACTTGTCATATGGACTGTAATCCGTATTGGTCCGAATGGTTGTGATAGTATGGAGTTCCACGAGTCTGGTCTCCTGCGCTTCAAGCAGAAAGCAGACATGGGCATCGTTCACCCGCTGCACAAGAGCACAGTGGGAGGGCGTAAGGACCAGGACCTGGTTATTGTCGGCAACAACAACCCGGTGAGAAACAGCATACACACAAAAGCACACAAAATGAGCACACATAATGACACCTTTTTTGGACTGCCTTTGATTCTCTTTTATTTTGTGTTTTTCCAGGTTGTGTTCCAGCAAGGTACTACTAAGCTGAGTGTAGAAAAGGACAAGACCTCGGTTGTTAGTGACATTGGCATATCTTTCACCGATCCTCGCACACAGAACACTTTCTTCAGTACAGACTTTGAGAATCATGAGTTCCATTTGCCCAAAGGAGTCAAAGTCCTCAGCGTTAAAAAGGCTTCAACAGAAAGGGTGTGTATTTTGATAATAACTGTTTGATTAATGGCTCTAATAAAACCATAACTTGTTATGTCAGTATTTCCAATTATTTACACATTCTGTTCTGAGTGCATTATATTTGCACTCAAATGAGTTTTATCTGAATTTAGATCACCAGTAGTGCAGCCTCTGATCTGAACATTAAAGGAGACGGCAAGGCCATAATCCGTGGAAATGAGGGAGTCAACATCATGGGCCGGACTGTAGAGTTCAAAATGGGCGGGGGCATCGAGCTCAGGGCTGTAAGTATGAAAACCCAACTTGTTTTCTCATCTTGGTTGAAAATCACCATTTTTTCTCCTTTATTTTTTGCAGTGTACGAGCTGGTAATGTGTAATGCTATGTAAATGATGAACATGCAAATTTTATATTTATTGGTGTGGTATTTTTCTCTTTGTAGGAGAACAGCATTGTCCTCAATGGATCCGTCATGTTCAATGCCACACGGATCCCAAATTCTGCAGGAGACGTCTACTTCGATGAAGGTCTGGAAAGGTACAAACTCTGCATGTGTGCAGATGGGACTTTGTTCCGTGTTCAGGTGAAGTTTCCCAACATGGGCTGCCAGACATCAGACAACCCTTGTAAAAAAGCTCACTTTTAAACTGGACTGGAATCTGCTGTTAAGTTGTGCTACAATCTGTCATCACTGAAGTCAGACAAACCACTCACTGATGTGTATTTTTTGATATTGTATAGTTGCCAATAGAAAATTCTCTGCAACTCCCACATAATATTACCTCTGCAGTACAGCTCACAAATCTTTTCTTATTTTCACACTGAACATAAATAATGTTACAGAACGTTGCCACTTGGCCAAAGATATTCTCATACTGTACCTGTAAGTGCTGAAGTATTGCTGTTCTCCTGCATATTTGACAAATTACCTTAAATGCATACCAGCACTTAACACTCCTACATTTAATCTAACACTAGTAATGGTGTTTTACATTGCATTTAGTCTCCAAGTTTTGAAGCTACAGAATTTATGCATCCTCTTACCATCCAGTATTAACAAGCTTTGTTTAGGGGATTTGTGAGATTCAACTTGCTGTTTATTGTTTCAGGCAGCTCTTCTTCTCTCTATTATTTACTGACAAGTGTGGAACACTAAACTGATTGATTTGTGTAATATCTTCTGGTGAAATGTCCACAATCTGGAATGAACTTTAAAAGACAAGACACAGTTTAAGCCATCCAGTAATGCTAAATCAGACTAGGTCTCTTTTTGCACATCTTTGACTCTCTATCATGCACGTGCCAATGGATTTACAAGGGATGATGATATATATGTAATATCCTAACTTTGTTGCAAATACTTTTTTTACAGGAAATAATACATGTTAAAAAAAACAAGTGTGTTTGCACTACATGAGGCTACAGATTAATGGAATTATTAATGTTCATGACTGTCATAAAGTTTAAACCATCAGTTAAAGCCTATATGGAGTGGTTTGACTTTTGTGCAATATTAGTTTTGAGTTTTATTTTGCTTTTGATTGTTTTATTACAGAAAGTTTGTTACCAATGTCATGAAGTAGTTGTATCACAAACTTGATGCCTGGAGTGAAAAACAGAAAAAATGTCAACCGGCCTTTTATGGAAATTTGTCCATGATTTAATTGCTATGTTTGTTTCAATAAAGAAACATGTACAAGAAACAGTGTTGCTTTGTGAAACTTCTTATCATTGGTTTCTGTAAATGCCTCAGGTATTTATATTGTCATTTTAAACCATAAAAGTTTACTGTTCCATGTTATAGTGTTTCATTATCTATCAGAATGTGCAGGGCATGGTCATCATCGTCATAAACTGTCAGGACCGGTGTTATCTATCATGTATGAAGAGGAAAACAATGGCAGTAAGACATTAACTAGACATGTAAATGATTGAATGAATCATAGAATGGCATCTTTGGGCAGGTGCATGTTAAGCTAGACGCAGCAAAATACTTCAGACTTTGATCAGTAACTGCTGGAGACAGTCAGAGTTAACACACTGAAAGTACTTTGGGCGTCACAGGAGAGTCACAAGTTTTCTGGTCACAAAAAAACAGGTGAGTTTGATATTTCTGATGAAGTAACTGTTTTCTGATGGGTTTTCTGAGTGATTGTTTACATTTTCCTACAATATAAATTAATGCATTCTGTGAAAATGATACCTTTAGTCTGGATTTGAATGAAATGTATCAATATTGTAAATATGGATCTTGTCATTTCCTTTTTGAGTGAAGTTTATAAGTGTCATTGATGATCAGTCTGTGTTTTCAGGCCAGGTTGTGATGGCACTGGCACAAGGGCTGGTATTATCTGCTGTGCTCCTCCTCATCTCCCCTGGGCTCCATCGCTCCTCTCCACTGCCACTCTGTTCAGACTCCTGTACCTGTCAAAGAGATTCCCTTCTGAACTGCTCTTCTTCTGGCCTCTCCCTGGTGCCACAACACATCCAAGACTCTGTCACCGAGCTGGACTTGTCTCATAACCTACTCGAGTCATTCACACTCCATCAGCCACATTATAAGCTCCAGAAAGTATGGCTGGGAAACAACAGCATCACACACTTGTCTCTCTGCATAGAGAGAAACTTGGAAGCCCAGTATGTCAGGGGTAGACGTCTACATCGCTTGAGACCATGGAGGAGACGGGGGTTCATATCTTGGGCCCCCACCCTGCAGCTGCTATCTGTTGAAAGGAATCAACTGGTGGAGCTCCCAGAGGGTGAGTCAGTTATATACTGTGGTTGTACAGCCGCATATAAAACAGCAATCATAGCACATGAACAGAATGGACAAGGAGTGTAATCTTGTTGAATCACCATCAGGAATATTGTGCAATTGTCACATGCTCATCGTTCATTATCATCCATATCAGCTGTTATCTGTATACATGTACATAAATATGAAAAGTAAAAGTAATGATGTAGTAGTTTGCTGTTAGTGTCTTATTCTATACATGTTTTTGCATTCATTGTTACTGCTGCATTCATGTATATGTTGTATTATACTGCAGCACAAGTACAGTATAAGTTTCAGCTGTATATTTTAACTACCTTATTTATACGAATCTTGCAAAACTTAGGGTCAGGACCCAAAATGGGCCGCATAGCTGTCTCTATTGGGTTGCTTTAAATACACAACACACAAGATGATATATGCAATCACTGCAATCATCCAATTAAAATAGAAGAAGAGTGTTTTCTGGAAGAGTGTATAATAGTTGACAATAAGAACACATGAAAAGTAGAGAAGCTTGATTAACCCAGACACGACCAGATAAAAATGATGTGAAAGACACAAAAAGGTGAAAAGGATTTAACACGTAATATGATGAAAACAACATAAAAGACCAAAAAACAAGACAAAAAGATGAGAAAAGATGACAATATGCACTCAATTCAATTAATTTTCATCATGGTAGAGTCAGTAAAAATGTGGACAATTTGAAGCATGATGTATTATCTTACAGAGACATGAAATAAAAGAGTTTTTGGGTCACAAACTGTTTGGGATCCGCCGTTATATAATCTTGGACACTTAAATCTACAGCAGTGCATCAAAAAACGTCACTATATGGTTGTCTATAATAAAAAAAAGTCAACATTTTATAACCTCTTTATGACCATATAACCCTGCTTTCATTCAGCTTTACGATGATGTATTTTCCTAGTACTCTCTGAACCTGTAAAAAAACACTTCAGTTTGTCACAAACATTCACAATCAAGATGTTTGGGGTTATGGTATTTTCACTGGACAGGAAGGAGATGGAAAAATGTAATTTGTATAGTAACCAAACATATTGAACAAATGTAGTGGAGATAAAAAATACATTATTTGCCTTTGAGATGTAGTGGAACATAAATTATACTAACGCATAAGATGAAAGTACTCAAGTAAAGCACATTTACCTTAAAATGGACTTAAGCATTGTACTGAAGAGTTGAAAATATACGTAGATACATGCCACCAATGTGTATATATGTAATGAAAGTATATTTTCATTTTGATATTAAATAATTATTAATTTCCAGCCCACCTGAACTACACTACATGTCCAAATTACTATAGTACCGTAAAATTAACCGTGGATGGACATTTGCTGACTGCATTGAATCTGCGCAATAACATAAACATTACATTAAAAATTAAGTGTGTAAGTAAAATGACCAAATTACAACTTTCCTTATATTTTAATGAAATAGAGACATTTGTGAATGTAACGACACCTCTTGTGCAACATATGGTCATGCTGTTTTCCTTATTTTCAAGGTTTTCTTTTCCTCACGTTGAAAATGTGACAGCGCAAATTATTATGCAATTGTTTCTTAACAGCTTGTCAGGGTTAGGGGACATAAATTGGCATATTGATAGCAAGTCTGATAATGCGGTGTTGACTGATGCACACCTTAAATAACCTCTGGAATGCCATTGAGAAACTACCGTATGATTCTGACTAAAACGCCCTCCTCATACACTAAATGATGCCTGGAAAAAGGTGAACGCAGTACAAAGTTCACTTATTCTTTCATGATATTGGAATGTACGAGGTGTGTGTGCTTTATTAGATTTTTGCATTAAATCACACACTCTCGTCAATATCCTTTATCTTTAGTACTTTGCTTTGTTCAGCAATGATTAAGCCTCTACAGATAATGACACTGTACAGCTTTTAACCAGCCACGGCTTTTATCGAGATCCCAGAGTCTCCAGAAAGGTGTAAACAACCAGCTTGAATTTGACATTTTACTTTGCGTTAAAAGAAGTCCTTACACTCGGTTTAACATATGGCGTTTTAAAGAAATGCGTTCACCATGGCTCTGCTAAGGCATGTGTGGACAGCCCATTTACTTAGTGAGAGCTGTGTTGACACTCATAGACTCTTTCTTTCCTGCTTGGTATTCAGCTCACAGAAACCTCAGTGCCTCTTTAATGAAGCACAGGCCCACAGTGCCTTACTTCAGCCCAGCAGTCTCAGTGAGATCGTGTCAGGCTACTGAAAAGGAGGAGACAGCAGGGGAGACTGAGCACCACAGAAAAATTCTTTGCCCCTAATTAGTCATATTCTAAGTGTTCGCAGTAAAAAAAAAAAACAAAAAAAACCAAAAAACAAGCAAGGCGAATGTGAATTCCTATCCAGCGATGGGATAGCTATTGATTTTTGTAGTGTGCACTTATTCTCCTTATAAATCCACAGCAGCAGGCTTATAGGTATAACTTATAGTATATAGTTCTAACTGTCATTAGAGCTACAAGTATTTTTAAGCTTGTACAGAATGTAAAGCATTTGAGTGATCGAGGAAACAGAGACAAACCAACCTATAATTACTACCTGTTACTATGGCAGGACATTCCTAGTAGTTATTGCTGTGTTCTCATTAGAGGTCTTGTTTTCTGTCACCCAGGACTGCGATATTGTACATCCCTCCAGGTCCTGCAGCTCTCCTTCAACAGGATCTCTACTCTGCAATCAAACGATTTCAGCAGTCTTCGGCAGCTAAAAGAGCTACACCTGCAAAACAACCTCATCACAAATATCCATCCACAGATGTTCCAGCATTTAGACCAGCTCAAGGTGACTGGGTTTTTGGGGGTTTTTTTCACAGTTTTTCCAAGTGTGTTGTCTTTGTCTCTTTATCATTTTCCTTAGTGGGAAGTTTAGAAGAAACCAGAAAATTGTTTATAGAATACAACGGTATTGTTTTAACAAAAATAGCAGCCTTATGTGTACATGCACACTAATATTCAGTTATTAATCCAACAATATTCCAAACTTGACATAGGCCAGGTAAACAGGATATGCTTTAGATATTCTGCGTTAGGCCTTGTTCCAAATGTAGCATTGTAGGATTAGGACATGTTAGATATGATGATGCAGTTTAGGTGGCTTTGGAATATTCATCCCAATGACACATGACCTCTTATCTGTTTATGTCAGCTCTGTTTGTCGTATACAAACAGAAGAGGCTGAAGCAGATGTTTACTGTACGGGCAAAAAAAACGCCAGATCAGAAGGAGAAATACTCCAACTTTAAAATACGAAAACAGACTTAGATGTCAACAGGTGTTTTGATATGTGTAAATGTTGCAATATCAACCTTTTTAAGAAAGTTGAAGAAATGAAAGACTGAGGCTGTTTTTGCATGGGTTGAACAATTCAGCAACAAGTAAATACCACAATGTGATGGAAAGAAGGAAAACATACAAGCTGCTACAGACACTTTTCCATATTTTAGCTAGAAAAACAACATCTTTGGGCATCCTTACTTGGAGTATACTAAATATAAACAATAATATTAATAGAATATACATTTTCACCAGCTTAGTAGGAATACTGGCTTTATTATCAAAACTAAAATATCATGTGCATGTTAATTTAATCATTGCCTTGTCATGTGTTTTACAATCCAACTGCATCCTCTCCAAGGTTCTTGATCTGAGCTTCAACATGCTGACCAGCCTTCATCCACTGATGTACCCTTCTCTTCGCAACTTGGGCGTGGATGTAAGGCTGAGTGGAAACAGTTGGCAGTGCGACTGTAACATGCGCAGTCTACAAAGCTGGCTGGCCTATGACAGCAGGAGAGGTCTTCAGACCTGGAGTGTGGTGTGTGCTTCTCCCTCAGCCCACTCAGGTAGAGACCTGCTACAGATACCAAAGGAAGACCTGAACTGCTATGATGCTGAAAACAGGCCAGAGATCCACCAAGATGTGACAGTCAACAAGGGCTCTGAGATACTACTGACTTGCCTCACACAAGGTAATTCATTCAAATAATACCTTTCATTTAACCTGATAATAAAACCCTTTCACACTAGTCCTAGGAGTGTGGAGTTTGCTTTAAGTTGGTTAAACTGATTGTAAATATGTCTGTTTTGTCTCTTGTAGATCCATTTTGGTGGACCCCCAATGGTCAAACATCAGTGACTCAACCTGAGGGCGGTCTGCTCATCAGTGACATTACAGAAGCCGATACAGGACTATATGTATGTGTGTCTGAATCAGAACAAAAAGTTGTGTCAGTTTATGATCTTCAAATCAGTGAGACTGGAGGAACAAAAAGAAAAGCAAGAAGTTTACCTCAATACAGTCAAGAAATAATCCCACCAGACACTTTAAACAGAATGGGTCAGACAAGAGCAGTTTCTCAGTCTCACTTGGCTCTTGCCGTGTGTCTGTCTGTATTCATCACATTTCTCATAGCGTTCATCCTTGGAATCCTAGCAAGACCTTTCATTTGCACTCTCTGGGGAAGAGTCACCAAAAAGAAAAGTTCCTCTGCACCCAACTCTATCCCATCAGAAGAACAACAACAATATGACAATGAAGCATTTGCCAGTGGTGAGGACCCAGAAGACATACAACCCCACAGGGAAAGGAGAGTCACATTCAGTGATATCACAGAAAATATCACAGTGCAATATTATGATACTGTAGCAAGAGAAGATCAAGAAAGCCTCAATAATGACGTGTTTGAAAACGAACCACGTGAAGCTGAAAAACATAAACATACAGACGGAGATTCAGACGATAATCAAAAAGAAAAAACAAATGTTTCAGGTGTCACTGGTGCAGACCATACAGGCACTGTGGAATATGAACACATCCCAGACCAGGAGAGGACCAGTCTATCATCACACTCTTCACATTCTTCACTATCTGACAAAGAGGATAAAAAGGATCGGGGAGACCACTTGACAGCCAAGTCCCTTCATGTATCAGAGGACGCTGTTCAACAAAGAGCTGACCTCTCAACAGTTAAAACAGTAGAGGCACCACAAATTACCATCGAGGACAAAGATGACATTCCTGGATTTTCCTCAGAGCCATTTACAGATTGGTCACCTCATGATAAATGGCAGGACGGTGGAGAGCAATTTGACTTTAGTGATTCAGTTCGAAGCACATCTGCAAGGTCCAGCATTGTGAATGGTTCTTTTAATGATCCAAAACTAATTGTGCTCCCCTCGCTAGATAAACAGAGGGCTGATAGTATGTCCAGCTCAAGCTCATCTGTCAGTGATGATGAGCCCACACATTACACTGTCAACCCTGACTCAGACGATGAGCAAAACACAGAAAGGTATGGAAATCACAGGCTTATTCATAACATTAATCCTGGGCTTACTAACATTTCCCCTGAACAAGATGCAAAGCCGGTAATGAGGGCAGAGCACTCCGTTTCCTCTCATAGCAGTGAGACTGATGAGGGGCAAATGCATTATAAAGTTCAACAAGACAAAAAAGAGGAAGAAGCCAAGGAAAAAGGTCTTGGTTTGGGTGGTACTAGTAGTAAACATCCGCTGGAAAACAAAGCTCCATATGAAGTTTCTTCTTCTTCCAGTAGTGAAAGTGAAACAGAACTCAAAGATTTCAAAGTAGATAAGGAGAACAAAATCAACAAACCAGAACCACTTGTAACTGACCACCATTCACCACAAAACATCAGTGCCCAGTTGCCAGTCTCTGGTTCATCTTCTAGTGATGAGAGTGAGGATGAAACTATAAAACTTGCAAAGAAACAAGAGGTTGGAGAAGAGCAGATGGGAACCCTTGATGCTATGAAACACCAATGGCCTGCCTTAGACCTTGAGCATAACCCTTCCATCAAGAGGCGCTTAGATTTCAAAGCCATCCCTTCATCTTCTAGTAGCGAGATACTGAAAGACAATGCAGCTCAAATCAATAAACATGAAAAGGGGGGTGCAGAAGTGCTGTTGCCTACTGTTGACCTTGTGCAAATTAAAAGGCCTCTAGATGAAAATGCATCACCACCACCTCATGAATCATCTTCGAGTAGTGATAGTGAAGATGAAACAGCAAACCAGGGAGTGAACCAAAATCAAGAGATGAAATTTCCAAACCAAGAATCTAAAACTGTAACTCAAGACCCAGACCCTGCTCATAATGTTGAGCATGTTACTCCCAATCGGATGCATTTTGATACCAAACGCTCATCACTAGAGTCTGATTCATCTTCTAGTAGTGACAGTGAGGATGAATCAAAATTCCAGAAAAAGAAGACTGAAGTAGAAACCCATTGGCCAGCAACTGATCTAGAGGGTACTACAGTAGTTAAGAGATGTCTAGATATCAAAGCTCCATCACCACCTCCTGAATCATCTTCTAGCAGTGATAGTGAAGATGAAGACATGAAATTGGAGCAGGGGAAGTCGCACTTGGCAAAATTTCCAAACCAACCACCTACAAGTGTAAGTAGTGATCCAGAATCAAAGTGGCCTTTTATTGATCTTGAACACATTCCACCAATTAAGAGGCGTTTAGATATCAAATCCCCCTCACAAGAGTCTGATTCATCCTCTAGTAGTGACAGTGATGGTGAAAGAATAAATCAAGAGGTTAGACAGCAGCAAGAGAAGCCAGTTTTTACAAAACTTCCAAATCAAACAACTAAAACTGTAAGTCATGAGCCAGAGTCAAAGTGGCCCACTCTTGATCTTGAACACATTCCATCCATCAAGAGGCGTCTAGATATCCAAGCATCCACACCAAAGTCTGACTCATCTTCTAGCAGTGACAGTGAGGATGACACCACACACCACAAAGACAAACCAAGACCAAAGGAGGGGGATATTTCAATATCTCTGTTTGAAGAACCACAAAAAGTAATCCAAGATAAAAACACATGGCCAGCCCTCGATCTTGGCCAAGTTACTCCCATTAAGAGGCGTTTGGATATCAAAGCACCATCAACACCTCCTGAATCATGTCATAGTGAGTCTGACAATGAAAGAAAACAAATGCCACAGGAGCAAGGGAAGACAGGCATGGAAACGTTTCCAAACAAAGAAACCAAAAGACCTCTAGATATCAAATCACCCTCACAAGAGTCTGATTCATCTTCTAGTAGTGACAGTGATGGTGAAAGAGTAGACCACGAGGTTAAACAGACGCAAGAGAAGCCACTTTCAGCAAAACTTCCAAACCAAGCATCAAAAACTGTAAGTCATGAGCCAGAATCAAAGTGGCCCTATCTTGATCTTGAACACATTCCATCCATCAAGAGGCGTCTGGATATCAAAGCACCCTCAGCAGAGTGTCATTCACCTTCTAATAGTGACAGTGAGGATGAAGGCACACAACACACAGACAAATCAAGACCAAAGGAAGGGGACATTGTAAAACATCAACTTCATCAGCTTCAATCATCCTCCAGTAGTGACAGTGAAGATGAAAGAGAAAACCAAAAAGTGAAACACAAACAAGAAGAGAACATTTATTTGGCAAAAGTTAAGAACCAAGAATCTATAACTGTAAGTCATGACCCAGAAACACAGTGGCCTGCCCTTCATCTTGAGCAAGTTACTAAAATTAAACGGCGCTTGGATATTAAAGCTCCATCACCAGAGTCCGATTCATCATCTAGTGGTGACAGTAAGGACAAAACAACACACCACACCGAGAAGCATGACCTTGAAACACATTGGCCTTCCATTGATCTTAAGCATGGCATGCACCTCAAGAGACGTCTAGATATTAAAGCACCAATACCTGATTCATCTTCTAGTAGTGACAGTGAAGATGAAACCACAAACTACTATGAAAAACCAGAGCAAATGCAGAAACACAAGACAGAGTTTCCAATAAAAGTATCTCAAACTGTAAGCAACCCAGACAAACAGTGGCCTGTAGTTAATCTGGAACATGATATACATGTAAAGAGGCGTCTAGATTTTAAACTGACTTCCAGCTCATCTTCTAGTACATTGCCAGAGCAAATGAACACCACAAGTCTGCTAGAAATCAAACCAACTTCCCCACCTAATGATTCATCTTCTAGTAGTGACAGTGAGAATGAAACAGCACATCAGATTGTAATGCAGAAGCCAGGAATGGCTGAGATTACAGGCCCTGCATTTCAAGGATCTCCAATAGGACATGTAGGACAACCACAGTGGCCCTCTGTAGATCTTAGCAGTATTACTCAAATCAAGAGGCGTTTGGACATCAAAGCTCCATCACCACCTCCTGATTCTTTATCCAGTGGTGGTTCCAGTCACAAAGTTAAGATGGAGGAAATAAAGAAAATGTCATCATCTAGCAGCTCAGATGAGCAAGAGGCAGTACTTGATCAACCACTGACAGTGGAGAAACACAAAACATATGTGGGAAATGTGAGTGATCCTTACATTAAGAGACGTCTGAATATCAGAGCACCACCTGAACCAGGGGACTCTTCAAGTAGTGACACTGACAGCAAACTTTCAAGCCCCACAGTGAAATACGAGAGCAACAGTGGTGCCATCTCAAAAACCGCACAACAAAATAAGCTGCATAATTCAGGTATCCCCCAAATCAGCAGACGTCTTGATATCAAAGCAGCATCACAACAACCAGATGCAGTTCTTAGCGACGTGTCTTCAGGCTCTTCCAGTAGTGACAGCGAGGATGAAAACAGGAACCAAAAAGCCAAACTAGATATACAAGCATCTGCTATATCAAAAGGCACACAAAAGGATTTCATTAGGACTCCTAAAACCCCAATGATGAACATTTCTCGGAGTCCTAAAACAAGCAATGTTAAATTAGAAAAATATATAGCCATTACAGATGATTTTGGGAACAATACTACAACTGACAGTAGGGACACAACACCAGAATCAAACCAAGAGCTTCAGTCCCGGTGGGCCACAATGAATCTTGGCATTTCCCGTTTCCGAAAGCGTCTTGACATCATGTCACGTACAAATGAACCACCCACATTGCCCTCATCTCCTCTGCCTGACTCCCCCTCCTCCTCCAGCAGTGAAAGTGAGCCTGAGAAAAAAAGTGGCTCAAAAACAAAGACAAGTTTGAAAGATCAAGTTGACACCTCTGTCAAAGCCAAAGAGCCATTAAGAACAGACTTCAGTCCACCAACAAATTGGGAAAAGTCAAATCAAGATACTGTGACTCGTTTTGGCGTTCAACATGTTAATCGCCATCTGGACATAAAGGTCAGACAAAAGACTGCTGCTACTCCAGCATTACAGCAACAGCTTGATCACTCTTCCAGCAGTGACAATAAGAGGGATGTTAATATCAAAGCATCATCACCAAAGGAATCCTCTTCCAGTAGCAGTGAAGACGAGACAGCATCCCACAGGGTTCCTGACCTAACTTCTGGTATCCCTCGTGTGAAGCGGAGCCTATATATCAAGGCACTATCACCACCCAGTGATTCCTCATCTTCCATTAGTGAAAGTGAAAGCGGTCATGCATCAAAATTCACGTCTTTGACAGAGGAGCCCATTATCCAGTATAAGCGCACAATTATCAAAGCTTCCCTACTGTCTACCTCCACCTCAAGTGGAACTGATGGCCAATGGCAAAGGAATAAAGAGGCAGGAAAGTTAAGCCATACACAGGATAATTCATCTTCCGGTTTGAGCTTTGATGATGTAGTAAAGAGAAAGATTCAACAGTCCAAACATAGCGCAGATGCAGACCTTCCTCCCAGTCTAAGGTGGACTGGTATCAGTAGTTATCACTCTGACCATTCCACACCCAGTCTGAGGACACAACAGGATCCCCCCACAGTTCCAGACCACCGCCTTGACTCCTCCAGCTCCTCCAGCAGTGAAAGTGAAGATAAAGTAAAGCAAGACAAGGTGACAACCAATAGGACACTTATGCATAAATACGCCTCTTTCAGTTCCAATAGCGTTTCCCCGGCATCCAGCAAAGCCCTCGACAAGTCTGACAATTCATCTTGGAGAGCAGATGATATTTCAAGGATTTTACCCGAGGACAGGAAGGAAAGGAAAGGTCTCAGTGCATTAAAAGCCATGTCATCAGAGAGAAGAGAATGGGACATGGAACATTACGATGTAGATAACTCTCCTCTATTTGTCAACCGGAGTTCACAAAGTGACACCAGGCTTATCTATCAGACACCAGAGACACTTCGATCCCCAACTTCAGAGAGAAGCCCTGCAGACACGTTGTACAATACTTCCCGATACAGGAGGCATCTTAATGAAAATACTGGACCACCTCAAGAAGCTCCACCTCCTGTTCCTGCAACACCACCGCCTGATGAGGCAGTAGAGCTCACATGGTCGTCTTCACAGAGCAGCAAGGAGCAAGGCCTAGGTTCATATTTGCAACAGAGGAAAAGCATGAGTTCACGTACGCCACAGGACCTGTATTTTGACTCTCCAAATATTTCTGAAGTTTAAGAACAAAACATGCTAATTATTAGAGTTGTTATTTATTTTTTTTAAATCCTGTGTGAAGCAAAATTATACAGACATTTATAGAACTATTGTGGAAAGAAAAAAAAAAGTTTTGGCAAAATCAGTTTGTAACAAGAATCAATATTATTGCAATTTAGGTGAATTATTAATAAATTTGTTGATGAAATCATCAGGAATAAACACAAAGCTGTTGAATACAGATATATTAATACAATAGTAGGAATGAAACTAAGGCAAGGTGCATTTTGATGTAATGTTATGAGCAACTCATTAACTAAAGAGCCCAAATATAAGTTAATAAACCCTTTTATTTATGTATATAGACATAGGTTATATTGAAAACAAACATATAGACACATAGTTTACATACATATATACAGTTGGGACAAGGCTGTTCATCCTCCTGCATTGCCATGGGAGAATACTAAACCTTTACTCTCTTCAATCTGACAATTACCTCCATTTAAAAATTATGCTGATGTTGCATGTGTTGTAACACTATGTCACTTGGTATCAGTTGTAGTGGATTCAAATGAGTCGTGTACCTGTTATACATTTTGAATAAATGAAATGAAATCTTATGAACTGGCTGCAGTGCCTTTCTGCTGTATGACATGAAAATGTGGGGCATGGGGTTTATGCAGGAGGGAACTCCTGTTCCACCGTGAGGTTACAGGTGTGTTCCAGGTCTTAATAGTCACAATCATGATTTTCTGTCAGGTAACATGATCGTGAATATCAAATTAAGCACAAAACACTTGCACAAATTCCTGTACAAAACAAAAAACGTGTTTTCAAAAATGTTTTCAAAAAATCTCATCCATTCACAAAAGGCTCTGTTGGAGCAATGCATGCAAATATTAAATCTTCTGACGATTCAGCATCACACCACAGCCAAAGACAAATTTATACATGTATTACAAGAACAATACACTAGGCAAAAAGAACAGCATAGCATCATCACGCAGTTCCAAACTGTCAGTGTCCATTGTTTTGATTAGATCCTATGGGTGGTACAAAGCAATGCTTTTAGCAAACCTACCTTTCTACAAAGCCTAAAGGACCTCATCCAGAAAGGGTCACTGGTCTTCCACTGTAGTTACATTATTAACACTGTCAGTGTTGGGAGAGATGCTACTAATAAAGGGAGACTTGAAACTATCAGTGGACTAAGGAAGACAGAACAGATACCACATATCAAGACAAAATGGACACTAACTAGTTCTATGTCAACTTATAACACAGCCCAAACAGTCTGAATTCATCCTGAAATAATCCCTGACCACTCAGTGTGTCTGTGTTCGTGTGTGTGTTTTTTTTGTGTCTGCACATGTGTATACAGACGAGTGACAAATTAAAGGAGAAACCTGAGGGGAGTGGTCTCTTCCAGGCTGACAAAGCTCCTGTCTATAGGGCATGAGGTTTGAGGCATATGAAAACAATGTGAATTGAAAGCTGTGGCCTTCACAATCACCAGATCGAAAGTCACCTGTGAAGACCTATGAGAGTTTTTTGCACCAATACGTTCAGACAGCAGGCAAATGTGGCCCAAATCCAAATTTTTTGCCCATATGTGACCTGTATCTGATCTGTTAAAGACAGTTTGAACAGCACAAATCCGATTTTTTCAAATCTGACCCAGGCCACTTTCATATGTGGTCCTAAATCCGATACGTATCCGATATTTTGCAATGCACCTTTAGTCTGAATGACCATTTATCTGATCTTTACGTCATTGAAATGTGACAAACGTCACAATTCTGCCTCCCAGGAGGAGGAGCGGCAGGAAAAACATATTTACTTCCATAAACACAGTGCGTGCCTGCGTGGTCACATATTATGTCAGGACCTCTTTTGCGCATGCTGGTCACATTCAGTTCATACTCAAAACTGATAGAAGTCACATTTAATGTGTAATATGAACGAGCACACACACACACACACAAAAAAAAAATAAAAAAAATCGGATTTCACCAAAAAATCCAAATTGTGCATTAAGACCTGCTGTCTGAACGTAGCCTTAGACAGCGCATTCCTCCTCTATCATCATTACACCAAATGAGGGAACGTTTTGGAGGAATGATCTTCATCTCTCCAGTAGAGTTCACAGACCTGCAGAATTTGTACCACAGTGCTTTGAAACTGTTCTGGTTACACTAAGACGCTTCATGTTGGTTTTTCCATTATTTTGTCACCAGCCTGTACATTCAGGTTTGTTGGTATGTGTGTGGGACACACAAAGTGACTTCCATGTTTTTGAGGCACAGTAATACTCTTACCTACACAACGAAGGAACATAAATTGGCCATCAGACCAATAAATGCTTGTCAGAGCACTAGTGGCTCACCGCTGTACTGTGATAAGAGTAAGTAAGCAGCAATGCTAATTTGTTTGGTGTTGAGGTCTGAAGCCTTTGCAGGGAGTTAGCAAATGGTTAGCGGAAGCTGGAGCAAAACAGCAGGAGGGACCAAAAACCAAGAGAAAGAGAACACTGGCACAAATCAATAGTAAACGGCACAGGCATCAGAAACCTGCATTCAACCTTTTGACACAGTGTGCTTCTTGAAGAACTCTATCTAAATCCAAACATGACAAACAATAGTTAGCGCCATCTGTCCAGAAAAGCTCAAGTTCAAGTTCATTGCACAGAAATATAATATTTTAATGTGCCCAGGTCAACATGACCCTGCTTAAGACTCAGACACAATGCATGAATGGTCACTTCTGTTGGTTTCTCTGTGCTGAAGACTGGGGGTGAGGAGTGCTTCTCCCACACAATACCATTTTGCTTTCATCATCCATGTGTGATGTGTCTTGTCATCCTAACAGACAGCAATATGACATGTCACAGTGAGAGAGAGCAATGCCGCTGGGGGATTGCTGCAAGCTTGCCCACTATGCATCTAGGGAACGTAAGTTCACAATGACAGCCCTCCGCCCCTTCTGCTCTGGGCAGCATGCACCCAGGCTGCAAAACCCAGCGCCCCCACCCCTGCCCACCCAAAGTCCGAACCCCCTCCTTCACCGAGAAGCACCCACCGCCACTGCTGACGTACATCTTTGCCATTTTTGTATTGTTTACTTATTGGTTGTCGATTCTCATAGCCGTTGTTGTCACAGTTGTGTTTTTTTTTTTTTTCCTTTTTCGGTTTTGCTCTGCAGCTATGACATCTGTCTCTCCTTGTACCATTCCACAAACTCGTCCAACAAAACTGGCCCTGAATTAAAAAAAGGGGGAAAAAAAAGAAAAAAAAAAAGAAGTGATTATGAAACATGACACAAAGCTCTGTCACCATATTTACGTGGATAAATGTGTTCACTTACAGGCACCGTCCTCATCATAGTTACTGAGGTCCAGGTTGATTGTCCTGCTGAACTCTAAAACATTGCACCATTGGTCTTTGTTGATGACTTTGTACTTGGATTGCTGGGAAATAACATATAACAACAGTCAGTCAAAACACATTCAGTGCTATACATCTCCTCTGTATGGGACACCTGATCATTTTTGAGGATCTTACCTCTAGAAACTGATTAAACACAGGAAACAGCGGCCATGTCTTTCCCAGCAGAAGTCCAAGCATACACTTGGCTGTGTTTAAGTCCAAACTCCTCTGATCCTTTTCCTGTCAAAGCCAAACACCCAGATCTTCATGAAATCAAATGATGATCATGACTTCCTTAACCCACTGCTGTTACTGCTTTTAAAATATATGTGACACATTTATTGAAGTCTATGCAAGGTTCTAGGCATTTAGGCCGACATTAAATGTTCTATCACTACATCAGAATGATTTGCATGAAAAGATGCCTCACTGCTAAACTGAGCTGAATTTTGTTTTAGGATTATATACACTTCTTAACAAAAAAAGACAGTGCTCATCCTTACCCGAGCAAAGTCAAAGGCATATCTATAAATGAGCTTAAAACTGGTGCTTTCGTTCAGGACAGATCTCAGGTAGTCGAGAGAGTTCCTCAGCCTCTCTGTGGAGTCACACCTGACAACAGGAGAAAAATTCCTTAGATACACTCAATGTCGCTCCCACTGACTCTTCAAAGAACAAAGGGTATGATTGAAAAAAAAATAAAACTAACAGGAGAAAAGGAATAAATCAGTTCCAAAAAATAAAAATCGGTAAAGATGTGACATACTGCAGTGAGCCCATTCCTCTCAGCCACTCTTGGAGGGTGAAATATCCCATACTCTGGGCATCCAGCTTCCAGGCAAGAACCAGCATCACCACCTGGGCACAAACAACACCTTTTATAGCCACATAGGCCCTTAAATAGAAGATGTGACACCACACAATATCTGTCTGTAAGACAGAAATCACTTAAGAATAACTCAACCAACAAACATACATAAGTAGCAGCTTCAACAATTTTAATCTAGGTCTGTTTCTACCAGTTTTAGAAATTAATTTGCAAATTAGATTCTTAGCCATTGCTGCCAAAAAATGTTCCTTAAAAATCGCTCGCTTATTCTGACCAGCAGCCAAAAGAAGAGACAAAGACAGGGTGCCATTATATAGCAGTAAGTGAACTGCATGACTTGTGTAAATATTCAAGAATTGAAAATGAAAAGCTGCTTACATTCTCTGGCTCGACCCCAATGTCCTCACAGAATTTCTCCATGCCCTCTGGACCCACAACATCGTCACATCCTATTTCAGACGGACAAGTGTGAAGCCACATATAGCATCAAATGAATACTTCCTACCCCATCAATTAGTTATAAAATATTAATTAATAGTGAAATAACTCTTAATGCAGTATTTTAAAATACAAAAACCTCACCTGCATATTCATAAAACCATTCCAAGCATCTTTTACTTGAGAATGTGTCTTCCTCACGGATTTGTAATGTTTCATGTTTCCTAAAAACACTGCAGACCAAAGGACAATTTTAATCAGGAATTACATTTCCCTAAATAATCTGACGTTTCATCGTGTTTCATAAAAGCCTTGCTGTGATATTGAAACAGCAAATATTTATTCTTGAAGAACAGGATGTCAGACCTGTCCTGACGACTCTTCTTGGCTGACATGTCATCTCCAGCAGAGGGTCTCCTCTTTTTCCTGGGAGGCATGGCTCTAGAGCAACAAGCTGGAAAAGACAGACAGAAAAATATCTGCTTGGAAAAACACATTTTCTTTTGCTAAACATGCATGTTCTTTCAGCCAAGTCATATGTGGATAAGACTTGGTTACAGATGGAAACAGTAGCAACAAACTGCCCAAAAAGGAAAAAAATAAAAATAAAATACAAATCATAGTATTACCTGAGGGGTGGCTGTCCTGTCCAACGTCTTCTGTTAAGTTCTACCAACAGAAACATAAAGATACCATATACTTTTGCACAAGACATTAGTGTACACGATGCCCATTCTCAAAACTACAACACAGAGATTACACACAATCTTATGTATTTACCAGCCTGTGTAAGGTATGGTGGATCTTGTGGATGCTGGCCAGTGTAGTCAAGTGGGAATTCAGCTGAAAATCTAATAAATACAAAAACAGTAAAGAAAACATGGCAAGTGCAAACTAAAGCATAACACACAGCCTTATGCTCCTAATCACAACAGATAAGGGGGGTACAAGGGTACAAGAAGGTGACATCATTACAGCAGCAACCGTACATACAATGTCAACTTGCTTCTTTTTTCCAATAATGCAATCAAACTCTACAGTCATCTGATATCCAGTCCTACAATCACAGGTTTACGTTTCAGAAAAATATCTCACACGAAGGAGGGAGTGACTATCTGCATTCCTCGAAAGACATGCTAACTCGAAAGATTTGATCATGCATTGGCCATCTTGCCTCAAAACGTCCTGTCGCCTTAAATAGCTGTCATCAAACACCGATGCTTTTAATGTAGTTCCGAAGGCCAAAACCAGACAAACGAATACACTGCCGAACACATACTAGCACTAGCTGCATACCTAAAATAGCAGTGCAGACGCGCAACTTGCACAGAGTTTACAAAGTATCTAGAGAGTTGGGCTTATGGGCGTTGTAGTCCATTTCCTTCAAAAAAGCCGCTGAAACTTCAACTCCATTCGGATATAAAACTACAACTCCCAAGTCTTGACAGTACGACTATTTCTTCCAGACCCCTCTACCCCCCCAACATTTACCCCAACTGATTGAATGCATTCTACATTGTTTTAATAAATCAAACATTTTAATCCCCGCAAGCCCATAAGTATTACGAAGACGTTTTGCACCATCTGATGTAGGTGCCGCAGAGCCCGAGAGCACTGCAGCAGCAGGCAATGAAAGATGTTTTACACAACTGCGTCACAATTTTCCTTTTCTGTTACAGTCCGCAGATGACCAAAAAATGACCGATCTACAAAAGCAATACGCTGATTTCGAGTTTGAGCTGAAATTCACCACGGGAACCTCAGTAACGAATGTAAAGATCACAACACACCAATTACTGTCGAAAACCTTCCGATTTCAGCTAACGCTGGCTGCATTCAGCAGAGCACCGCTAATGCTAGACGTAAAAATAACTCCGGGAAAAGTGTTGAGTCAAACGTGACCTCATGTGTGGCCAAAGCAGCTGAATTTACACTTGCTATCCTTCCTTTGTTGTCGTCAAAGACAGCACTGGCATATACAAAGAGATCACCAAAGACCACGGGATTCATGCGTTCTCCTACAATCCTCCACACCGACGGGCTAAAAGTTGACACGGAACCACAAAGCGACTGCTCGCTGCCTTCCGATAAACGCTGCCTCATCTGTGAAGGGTTGTAATTTCATCGAGAAAAGCCTCTGGAGCGTTACTACTTACTTGCCGCATCAGAGTGCATTTTTATGAAACATACAACTGTCTGTGGGAAGTCCGCAGACCGGCCAATAGGCGGGCCATGGCAACGCAAACCACGCCTGCGGAGGATGATTGGAAGTAATCCCTACTAAACTCCGCCTATATCCACTGTTTATTCGCTAATCAAGATGTCATGTCAATTGACGTTAGAAAAGAAACTAGACCCCTCCTACTGCTAATGCTGATTGGTCAGCATTTCCAAACAGGCCGCGACAGCTCAAATATTCATTGGCCTGTAGGGGTCTGTGAGCACATCAATCACCAGAATTTCCTCGTGGAAGGCTGGAACCTGCCCACGATGGAAAATGATTGGTTAGTTCAGGCACAGCTTGACCTCCCAGTGGGGCTGCTGCTGTTTGGGTTCGTTTGACAACTCATCCGGGTTGAGGTAGGTGGACGCACGGTAAGAGGGCATGGGTATGATATCCCGAATGAAGATGTTGTAGGGACTGTACTTGTCCTCGTTGGACTAAGACTTGGTTCAGTCTAGGGACGTATAATAGTAATAATAATAATAATACTTAAATTCGACCTTCTCTATAAAGACGGTTTAAAGATAATAATAATGCTTAAATTTACCCTTCTCTATAAAGATGGTTTAATTACGTAATTTTTTAACAGGTTTACCTAATTGCCGTGGCACCAAGTTTTTAATCAGCGCTGTTAATGTGGATTCTGTAGGACAGTGTGGTAAGTCATACTATTGGGCACCCATCCATCTAACCATGAAAAAGTGACGTAACCGAAATTAAGGAAGTATCGTGCACAATCTGGAATCGATCTCAGATTTAACTACATGGAAAGAGTAGTAAACCAACAAAGTAAATTAAATAAAATGAAATGAAGTGAAATGAAAAAATATAGATATTTTTTTGTCTTTCAAGGTTAATGTATCAAGTTTTTTAAATTGTCAGTCCTGTATCTTAATTAGACTAGGTAAGATTTGGACACTATCACAAAGTATAAAACAAAGTTGTAAACAACCTCAGCTGTGGATCTGAGCTTTTGTGCGAGTTTTGTATAAATGGTGTTAGTGCAAAAGTTTTTCTTGTTAACACATTTAGTAATCTGTGATAGGTTAAAGGTTAACTGTCTAAAGTTCAGGGGAATCCAATGGCAGGCATAGGTGTTTATATTTGTATATATTTGCATTAGTGTCATTAACATTAATCTCTTAAAATGAGTGTTATTGTTTTTGTTACCTTAGAATAAGGGTTTTGTCTACAGAAAATCATGTTGTGCTACCATGTATGACTGTATATATCTACTCTCATATTCTATGAGCTCAGACTCCTTGTTGTAATAATTTGTTTTATCTCATCAATCAAATATTCCAGAGCAGAAAAACCAAACTCTTTGTTTATATAATGTACTTCATGTTTTTGACAGCTATGGTTGAGGAGCGTCAGGTGGTACTCGGTCAAGTGCTACATCACTTCTAGATGCCACTAAATATTACATAATTAATATTAGAGTATCTTTTACTGATGATACTATGATAAAGACATGATGGAAATGGTGTACAACAGAGTGACAAAAAGAGATTCAGCTTCTTAAAATATCTGAAGAAAACAAAAAGGCATGTGGTAGAGGAAAGTCCATTTGATCTGTGGCAATGGACCCCAAGATACATGAGTGAAAACATATATCAACAAAATAAGTTTAGAAGTCGTTGATGAGCTAGCAAACATTTGTTGGAATTTGGCAATGGAGAGTGAATTTATCAGCCACATCAAGAATCCTGCACAACAGCTGTCTTTAAATAGAATAAACTTGTCTTTAAGTTAGCAAGCAAGAATAGCATTTCTATTCATTAGTTACACATAAAGTATTTTTATGTTACATAACCACAACCCTATGTGATTTTTATTGAAAAAGTATTAAAACTCCCGTTGGTTACTTCAGTAAAAATACTGCCATTTCACATACATTGTAAAAACTGACAATGTTTTTTCCAATTACATTTTCTTTACAGTCAAATATACTTCTTCTTTGTATCTTTGCCTAGTAACTCCATTTTCATCATCCTTCCACCAATATATTCACTATTCCTCCCTTGCACATGTCTGGGCCATCTCAATTTGGCCTCTCTCACTTTGTCCCCAAAACATTCAACCTGAGCTGTCTCTCAGATGTACTTGTTCATTATCCTGTACACTTTTTATACTGAACACATTTCTAATGATCTCTTGCAGGACTCTTTTATCATAATAATAAGTTCTCATGATTACATTTGGTGGCACAGCAGTGCAGTGGTTTTCACAGCTATATGCTCAAATGCTAGGTGTTCCTGCTCCCTGACATCGTCCACAGACTGACACCATAATAGGTCAGCCTCTGAAAATTACCAGACTGCATTTAAACTGGTTGCAATTCCTAAATGGTTAATGCAACACTTTGAATTAAAGCTGAAGGTCCACACTTCAATTGCTCCATTCCAGATCCACTGTGGGAATATACAAAATTTTTGAATATGGACCTGATGGAATGATGAGTAGAATAACTGTATGTTCTCTAGTGTTTAAAACGATACACTATCTTTGTGATCCTGTATGCACAAGACCTGCCCAAAGAATGAAAACTTGATGATTATCATGAAGCAGGTTTTACAAGAAAGTCCAATTTATGTCTTATGAACTTTGAAATACATGCAGCAAACATGCTCAATACAAGACAATGACTACTCTAAATAAAGGTGCGGCTTTGAGGTGAAAATGTGTGTACAGGGGTGAGCCTAATCTGAAACGCTTATAAAAATTGCATTACTTATTGTATTATTAATTATTTATTGTACACTTATGTAATCTCCCAGTATATTTTAGGTGTATTCTTTCCTGCATCTTTAGAGTATTTTTCTGATTTCTTCTCCTATGGCCCTTTGTAAGTAACTCTTAAAGCAGCATATGACTTTCATCACAATTTTTATTTAAAATTTATTAAACCCCAGTGATAGCCTAATTATCACTAATCCATTAGTCTTTCCGTGCTTATGCACCTGAATCACTTCCCTTAGGGTGAACAACTTCGAAGATGACAAGATAACAAACCAAAATGTCACTCAGGCCTTTTCAGAAATTTTGCCGCAAAGTGCATTGTGGGAATGGGAATTCCACACAGCAACCAAGTGAAAGTGGTTTCTCACAGATTCGGCAAGAGAACGAGCCAGATCGCTACAATGTAAAATTATACAGTCCACCAGGGTTGTTTTAAAGAATGAGTATATGCGGTGGATGGAGGTAAAGGCCACATATGGCTTCAGCACTCATCAACAGACACAGAGATTGGTGCTGTGTGTGATAATTAGGCTATCACTCGGGCTTTTACAAATTTGAAAAAAAAATTTGTGATGGAGGTCATATGCTGCTTTAATGATTGGGGCCTGTACATGTGTGTTTGTGTCTTGCAGTCTCAAATGGGGTGGGGTTACAACGTAGGCCAGGGAGGAGCAATTGAAACCACTCCACACTCGAGGCACGGAAAGAGAGGAAGTTTTTTGTTCACCAAAAGCTGTTCATTGCAGGTCAGAATAAGGTTGCTGTTCACTGCTGATCATGAGTTCTGAAGAAACGGGGCAAACTATAGTGGTGAAGACGGAGGCTGCAGCTGCTGGCCCCGGCTCAGCTGCAACGAAAGGGGAATGGAAGGTAAATATAAACAAATGTTTTCGCTCCATAGAAGGGGGTGGTTAGAGGTATTTGGGTCATATCTCATACTTATTTCATGTGTCTGATAGTGTCCTGTGAGTGATCGCCACATCCATAGAGAAGATGTGAAGAAGGTTTGGAAAGAGTGCCAAGAGGAGAGCTTCTGGTACAGAGGTATGAGTTTGTACACATTCAATATACTTTAGTTTTGCCAAAACTTGTATTGTTGCAAAATGGAACCAACACGCTGCTTGATAGTCTTGAGAGTATTCCTCCCTTTGTATTGTAGTGGGGCTGATCATCAGTCAACACCCTGATGACTAAACCCCCAGTGTTTACATTTCTCTTTGTGTATTTCAGTCTGTGGCACTCCCATACGGGCACACACACACTCACATTAGAAATGGCAAAATCATAAGGAAGCCTAATATCGCCATGCTGCAACCATCATTATATTGTCACTACCATACATTTATTCTATCACGCATCTTAAAACTACTCAACTGTTAGGGTAGCCTGGGCCATTTGACCGCAATTTAAGGTGAAGTTGGGGGTCAGTCAAGGTCACCCTAATTCACCTACTTGACATGCTCAGATAACAGGTTCTGCAGCTACAATAACAACAAATTCTGTCAGTCAGTCACCCCCTCACAGTTCTAATGTTAATATCGGGCCGCAATTTCTAAAGGAAGGTGAAAGTTACAGTGGAAACAAGAAGACAGAACAGAACATAATATTGCCAGACATGACCAGCTAAGATTAAAATTCAGCTTAACAGAAAATGTTTTATGTTTCAACACATTCTTTGAGGTTACCCTCTGTTCATTGCCTGGCACTTGTACTGGTTTTGATCTCTTACTATGTAATTCCTGAATAACAACTCAGCCCTGATCCTTTCTTTCGCATTATCTCCTTACTGTAGCACAGGTTAAAGTTCAGTCAGACTACTATGCACAAAACAAGTAATGCAGAATCAAACATGGCATGATGTGGATGTGTTCTACCAAGAAGCAGATTTTATGGTTTTATCCACAGGAAAACAGTCTACAAAACTATATGTGCATTGAACACAGATTTAAAACAGTTTTAACAGTAATCAACACATGATGTGTTATTATGTAACTGCACATGGTGTTGTACGGAGCTCAATATTATGGTGTAATATTTATGATTTTTTGATAAAGCAAACATCAACATTACATGTACATTTTTCATTGTTCTTCATATACATCACATCATGGTTTAGAAGAAAATTATGTTTTTAAAAACATACAACGGACTTAAGTTGAATTACTCTTGAATTAACCTTTTAAATATGTCTGTGGTCTAAGAGGTCATTTTATATTCAAGAAGAATTTAACAGTTTATATGAAAAGATAGTATCCTTAACTGCTGTTTTTGTGTAAAATGTTTACTGTTGTGGTTCTGGTTTAATATATATTATTAATATATAATATACACAGATTACAATTTACTAAATCACTAATTCAATAAATTCTTAAGTTACTGGTATTTCCTTTTTCTACTGAAGTTATCATGATATGAACTTCTGATTCTTACATATTTATACATATGGGCATTAGAAGGATCAGTTCCCAACTGTTGTCTTCTTTTATTCTACTGTCCATGTTTAGCTCTTCCCCTCTCCCTGGGTAGCATGGCTGTAACTGGCGGTCTCATCTACAATGGTAAAGTTGTCACACTCCTAAAAATTACAAAGGTACAACAGTTGCATTCTTTATCATTCATTTGGTTTAAATGTGGTCTTTGTTCCATGCAGGTGTTTGGAAATCATCCAAGCGTTTTGGTCCATTCCCAAAACTAGCAAGTGCGTATCATTCTGTTCATATTGTAGGCCTCACATTTGGAAATAGTAAATGTTTTTATCATTCATACAGCAATGATCAGATTTCAGACCGTGATTTTATGTTTCTAGTTGCTGGAATCCTTGGTTATATGGTTGGAAAAGCATCTTATATGGGAACTTGTCGGAACAAATTCAAGGATCTTGGCGTTGGACCAGGACCCTGGGGTGAGGGAGGACGCCCTGGACGTTTTGGTCCTCCTGGACAAATGTGGGAAAAACGGTTAGTTTATAGATTTAAGAAGTTAATGTTTTGGCTGCAATTCATTGTTGAAGATATCACTTTTAATTGTTATTTTGTCTTGACAGTCCCATTCTCTGAAGAAATATTATGTAGTTTTATATGTGTTTAAGCGATAAAAATTACAGATTTACTCAGAACAGGGATGGTAATGAAGATATGACTTTAATGGTACATCCATGTAAAAGTTATTTTTTGCTGACATTTAATAGAAAAATAACTTTGCTTAAAAAAAGACACAGCAAAAAGTCAAAAAGGAATTTGATTATTCATTTAATTCATTCATTACTAATTCCCTACTTTAAACGACTTATGTTACGCCAGAAGTTTAAAAAAAAAAAACAAAAAAAAACTCTTGTGCCAGAAATCTGGTATTACACTTTAAATAAAAAAAAAAAAAAATCAGTACACAGCACACAGCAGGGTGTGAGAATATGTTTTCTTTATACTTATATGTACCTGTGACAATATTAACCAAAATGTTATACCAATAGATCCTGCAACCATGTGTGTGAAGAATGTAAGAAAAAATCTTCAGCAGCACCTGCAGAACAAGCACAAGCCTAAAGGTAAATGGATCCTAACACAGAGTATAATGTTATAAATACACTGTATGTTGAAAGTGAAATCATGAAGTGCATGCAAGTCTAAAGCCAATAAAATCAGATGCATATTGTCGATGATTGTGATGAATAAAAATCTGCTGGTAATCACAGAGATGTAAAATGGGTATTTTTAAATGATAATTATATGTTAAAGCTAACTTATATGTATGTAATATTTAAAGTGCAACTTCATATTTCTAGTCTATAGTATAGACATTAGACACAATGATGCATAAATAACCTGAATTTCCTTTAATTTTCCAGCCTCATCAAGAAGTAACTTTCTGCGTGGATTTCAGTCGCACCTTTGTAATATCTTCATACAGCATCTAATATGTTAGAAGTGTCGTTTAATCCGTTCTCAAACTATATATTCTGGTATTGTAAAAGCACATAGTTGGAGTAATGCATACAACTTCCACAAGGGGGCGGTAATGTCTTTTCAATCAAATATCTTTCGTTATATTCAAAGACTGCAGTCTTAATGCAATATAGGACAGTACGTAGTGATTTAATTGTAATTTTAAGATATTCTTCCTCGATTGTTAAACGACACTTCACATATTAACAGTGCAAATCAGCCAATTACAAAAACCCATATACATAATACAGTACAAACAATTGCATTCAGCAGACAAACATAAATTCATTTCTGGAAATATTATTGCTTATATAAATAGTGATAGAGTTCATGTATTTTTATAATTGTTTATTTTAGCTAAAAAATAAAAAATAAACGCTATTGGACAGAATGTCGATGTGTGAGTGTGAATATTCTTTTGAGTGCTCAACAACGCTTGTTTTCACGAACTTAACCATCCTGTTTTTACAGCAAAAGGTCAACATTTCAGTTGTTTTGGTTATGTAAACTTCATATGCATCTGGATGTGAGTAAGGCAAGCATTTTTGTAGGTATCTCATTATCCTAATGCTTAAGATCCAAGTTCATCAAAATAACCATTTTTGTCACATTTTACAAATAGCTTCGTAGAAAATGCCTTTTACGTTTTTTTGTATCATGTATTGGCACATGAATTAATTTATCGAGCCATTTTTTTTATTTCTGTATATATTCTTCATTATAGCAGGGTCGGTCCTCCATACATGACAACATCCAAGGTGCATTTTGTCTATGACATTCAGAAAAAATACTTTAGTAACCTGTATTTCATGAGTATTCTACAAAGTTATGTAAATGTTGAGAGCTTTTTTCCCCCTATTTGTATCGTGTTATGTCGTATTGTTTGGTGACTTTTTTGCTTAGTAGAAATCCGTTTTATGGGATAAAGTTAAAAAAAAGTGAACATGAGTATCTTAGACAAGAATCATGCAACACGAAAGTAAAATGTCTCATACAGTTTTCGGTGTACGCGGGTGTTTATACAGAGTGAACCCGTGTGAATGTCACCCCCAAGACGTCATCCAATCAACAGGTCATTTTTACGTGATTGGCAAGTATTTGTTGAAATAGGAGGGTACAGTCGATGTAGGCGTATACTACTACAGCCAATCGTGATTTAGAAGGCGGGACTAAGGCTACCGTCTGCTCTGACAGTGGAGCTCGTCCAACACCGAAACAGATCGAGAAAAAAATCACACCACTACGCAAATCCTTCCAATGGAGGAGGGCCAGGACGTTGAAGCTTGTTCGGCAAATGAAAAGAACGTCTGCAAGCTAGCTACCTAGCTCAACTAAGGAAAGAGAAGCCAAAAGTTGTGAGTAACGTCAGCTTAACGAATAATAAAGTAATTGGGGACAGGATGGTTGTTGTTTACGGTAGTTAACGCTGGCTTATGTCAAGTTGCGTGATTAACTTTGCGTTGAGGTTAACGTTAGCTTTCCAAATGTGGTAACCAAAATTGGCTGCCGTAGCATGCTAAAGGAGTTTGGCTACTCTGCCAGTGACTTAATCGCATAACGAATCTGCTTGACATCAGTTTTATCACTGCCAGTGTATTAACGGGGTTGTTAACATTGCCATCTCCCTAGAATGTTGAACGATAACTTGTAATGTTAGCTTGTTGACAACTAGCTCGTCAGCCAAATCAAGTTGCTGCTAGCTAGCCTCCTGCTCAGTATTAGCAGTTTGCTCAATAGAGTATCAACACTAGACTCATCTAAACTGAACTGAAAGCTACCCTAAACGTTGCTTTACTGTGTTTGCCCGTTTTGAGTCATATTTTTTTCTTTTTTTGTTAGATTAATACCAGTGATATTTTCCATTTATAGTGTTTTGAAACTATAAAAAATAACACACACTCAAGTCACTAAGATGAAATCCAATTAGTTTATTAGGAAATGCTCTAAATGTATTGACAGTTAAATAAAGCAGCGTTTCTCTGCTTAGTTCATTTGTTTGTTTGAGTGCATGCTACCAAAGATGGTGTTAGCCATAGCCCTGCCACAACACACCAAAGCATGGTGGTTCTCATGAACTGGTGTAACAGTGAGAGAGAGCTGTCAGCTTTACATCTAACATTCCCCGAAGACTCAATTCTCCCTCAGTGTATCAGACACACAATGAAGCATTTGTTCACTTTCTGTTGAGAGCCGAGGAGTGACACTGGGATACAAACAGAAAGGAATCTGGTCAGTATGTTCTTTGCCTTTGACTGAAATAGTTTGGCCATCTCCACCTCCAGTCATAGTGCCAGAAGAAAAGTCAGTCTGTATTCACTCATAAGCCCACATTAGTTTGAATCTGTATTTGGATGAAAAAGTTTGATTGCAGCCGGGAAAACGTGTAGTTTGCATGTCTGTTAAATGGTTCCACTTATTTTTATCGTTGCTTATGATGGGACAGTCTCTGTTTGTGCTGCTGTCTTAGTGTTTTTGACTATGACAGTATCACTGACGGAATACTGTTGTGAAGTGACACACACACAAAGATTTTTATATATGACTTAGCCGTGCTAGGCCTGACCTATTGGGTCAGGCAAATGGCTGATTCCCACCCCCCGGTCCCTGCCAGGATAAGCCTCTGATGGTAGTACAGATGTGAAGTGTATTCTCGAACACACATAAACTAGAGGGAATCCCCTTAGATTGTAGATAGTCATGTATCTGTGATTATCTGTGGCATTATTCCTGTGAATTAGTATGTTTGGATTAATCTGGTAAGACATTTGTGGCATTGCAATATATTTTTCTGAAAAGCCAAGCTCTGTATGTAACCCCCACAGTGGCCTCTGACTGAGCTTCCCTCTGCATGGATTAACTGTTAACTCAGCATTTTAGTGGTGACAACAAAAATACTTAATATAGACATGCCTGCACAGTTTCTTAACTTGAGGTTTTTGTGGTATGATTGTATTTATCTGAGCTAAAGCAAAACCCCAAGAGAGGCTGTTTTTTTATTTTAGATGGGCACTAAACTGGCAACTGCACAAATACCGCTGGGTAATTTGCTTCAGCACCTGTTTCTATGCCCTTTGACCTTTCAGCAGTTCACCTGGTTCAGTAAAGGCAGCTCCTTTGGGAAATCTGATGGACTTGTACTTTAAAAAAAAAAAAAAACTACGTGGTTTTTTTTAGATGCTCAAATACACATTTTTATAGGCCACATCACCGTTAGATGGCCTCAAAAGAAATGTAGGCTGACCAGTTAGATCCAGGTGTTTACACACAGCTAAATTATTAACTGAGCAATTTACCAACAAGTATGCTGGCCAATATATTGAGGCTAAAATCTTGATATTTATTTTGAGTATTTTCTCCCAAAATGTTCCTCTGTATGAATATATTGCCCTACAGTGAATCTAAAATAGTTGTATGTTAGACACTCTATGTAAGATTGGATCAATTCACTGTACCCTTTAAGTCTGTGTGTGGGAAAAATAAAGCACACATACCACAATAAAAGCATTCTGTGAAATGTTGAAGGCACGAATATTAATGACAGATGCTATTAAAGTTATTTTGTTCCAAAAGAGCTTGTGAAAGTATATATAAATAATCACACTTGGTTTGTAATAGATGTAAAGTTGCAGTTATTGCTAGGCACAATGAGTATCTAACAGATGTCTCTGTATATAGGTGTAATGAATCATGTTTGCTTTTGAGATTAGCAGCTTGTCACTTTTTCACTGACCTCCATTCAAAAGTCTCCTCTTTCATAGTAACATATATTACATGGGTTAAGCATTCTTTTCATTGATGAAATTGAAGACTTAGTATAATGTAGCACACAACAAGGACTGAGTGAAGCCAGAAATAACCTATAATTGAGCCCTGCTGAGGAAGATTATCCTTGGCTTTGGGAAAGAGGGTTTGGAACATAATTGATGTTTGGGTCTGCGTTCACCAAAGAAACCACCCCGTCATTGCCCTCAAGACAGTCTCAAATAGGTTGCTGGTGTTACTGCCATGTTTAACAGTTAGCAGCACAATGCTACTTATTATATCTTGATATAAGTGTTAACCATAGTAACATTAAAATATGTGGAATATTTCTCTGAAACACGCAAAAAAAAGTTTGTTTATGTAGGTCTCTTCCTAGCTGAAAAAAGCTTGTAATGTTTCAGCTCAAGAAGTAGTGATTACAACAGGACCAGACCTGTCATTTAGTGTTTGTGGGAGCTCGATATAGGCTTTTCCCCCTTTGTCCAAGTTACTGTAGCACACTGCATGTTACAGGAGAGGAGCTGAATAAAATTGCTTTACAATAAGGACAATGAATATGTTGTGAACAGTCTGTTTTCAGAAATGTATTCATTTATGTGGATGAGCTTTAAAGCAAAGGTACTGAGCTGTTACAGGCTACTAGACATTGAGTTGTGACAGATGGAAGGAGGC
Source organism: Apogon talboti (assembly GCA_037367365.1). NCBI lineage: Eukaryota > Metazoa > Chordata > Actinopteri > Kurtiformes > Apogonidae > Apogon > Apogon talboti. The sequence continues at coordinate 21,260,306 of JAPQRQ010000019.1, read as the reverse complement.
AAGAATGCAGCACAATGAGACACAACAGCTTTGTGTCTGTTGGGTTATCTCTTATTTCCTGGTTGGAAGATGAGTCTTATATTTGCAGCCCTGTTGCTTTGTGCAGGGCAGTATCAAGTGAAGTTAAGTTAACCATTGATTTCTACATTAAGGAAGGATAAGTTATTCCCAGAAAGGGGAAATATGGGCCTAAAAACAATAATTTGTTAAATGCCACCTTGATTAGTCTAACTCAGTGGACTGAATGACTTAAAGATCTTATGATCTTGTGAACTTAAGAGATTTTTTTGTCTTTTTTCCCTTGGATAGTACTGTGGATTTTGTCCCCATCACTTACATTATAAGTACACTTGTTAATGTCCATATGAACACTTACCAGTTATGTAAAGACTGACTTGAAAAATTGTGAACTCGTGTTAAACTGACACAAATTTGAAAATGAACTGACCTGTTAGAAGAAGCTTTTTGCAGTGTTGAGACATGAGAGACTGTATGTTTTTAACTTTACCAAAGAAATGCATGCATTTTAAGTTTTAAAAATAGGGCAAGAACTCAATATGCTCTGCTCTGAGCTATAGCATTCAGGATGTTCACAAAGTTTGGCTTACACTTTTTTTTTTTTTTGTGGTGACACTTTTTTGTTTTTTGAACTTGGAACAGGAAGTCAGCTGTATTATTCACAGGTCTGTCGGTGTGAGAAGCAAGCAATCACATCTGAGAATTCTTTTCTCTGTCTGTGGTAGGTGGGACGTGGTATGTGCAATGGTATGTTGGTATGACAACATGAATTTTGGGCTGTCGAGGTTTTTGTTCTCTTTCGTTTTGACTTTTTTTGGTTGACCTATTATTGCCATCTGTCCACGGTACAAGACTGGAAATTCTCACACTTTAAACTTCTATGTCTGGCTGCTGTGTGACTCAGTGGCTTCTTCTTTCTTCCTTCCTTTTGCTTGACTACAGCAGTTTCATAATGGTTACCTCCTTAGCATTTTGTCATTATGTCTATAGGATTTAAATTAACACGCTTACCTTTTGGGTTTTATTCATTCTACATTGTGACCAAGAGTGATGCTGATTGTATTTAATTTTGTCAGGACCCGTCAGTAAAAAAACAACAAAAATAACCCGAACCTTTTTCCACTGCAGCAATGATAATGTGGAAGGAAAGTACAGTTTTGGAGGCTCTGATCACTTATGTAACTGCCTCTTGGATGTAGTGGGTAATCTTCAGATTATTACTCTGCTCAGGAGGAGGTTTTAATCCCTTTCCAGTACAGATCAAATCAGGCTGAGGTCACAGTAGCTTGACCTATCACTTTGTCGTGACCAAGACTGGACTGTCCCTGAGCACGCCTGCTTTTTAGTTGAGTAGTCATGGAGTGTCATAGCAGACTATTTCTAAACAAAACCCACAAAGGGATATTAATATGTGCAATAGTTGACATCATTTCCTGTGTCAACAAGGAAGTTTAAGGTTTCATCATTTTTAGGGCTGCAGATGGTATTACTTTTAAAAGTTTTTATGCTTTTCTGACAAGTCCATGCTAAATCCGATCTTCCATAAAGTTCAGGCTAAAAGAGAATAGGACATGCTTGACAAATAACTGATGCACTTTGTTCCTGTTGCTGCTTTGTAGTGTCAAAGATGTCACTTCTCTGCCCTTTTAGATTCTTGTGCAGAGAAGCTGTGGACCCCCTTTTCTCTTTCCAGTTCCAGCCCCAGCTCTATGGCCTTCAGGTAAGTCATATGGGTTACATTGTTTGTGTTCCACTGTGTGCTATGGTCGAGGTTTTGCAGGGGTTACAGACTAAGTAGCGTGGGAATGAACAGGGTGTTTGATTAATCTCTTTGTTTGTTTGCCTGAACAGTGGAAGGAGGAAAGTGGCGAATTTTAGACATTTGTTTTTTGTGTTTTTTCTCCGTCTGATAAACATAATTGCCTTTGTCAACAAATATTCATGCCATGACCATTAGCTGAGGAAATGTACTGTGTGCATACTGTGCTGTCTGCTGTTAACTTGTACATGTATAAAAAATATTAATAATTTTATGTATAGGGATATTGTATCTTTAACAGCTCTACAATATGGCTGAGAGTATTATTAACGTGGTAGGGCAGAGGTTTGACACTGAACACAGGCCTGACATCTTCATTGTTTTGAGTGTTTAACTCAGCTGCTTTGCTATTTTAAGGATCATTTTCATAGAAATTGTTGTAATTTTTGATGCAAGAATTGTGTTGTACTTACTTTGGTCCAACAATAACAACTCGCAGTAAAACTATCCCTCTTTTTCACTTGAAGTGCTACTAAATATCTTGAAAGAATAAGCGTAAAATGACTGTTAAGGTCATGCTGGGACAGTGACACATAAATGTGGTGACATTTTTTTTTCCACTACAATATTTCCAATCTATTTTGTTAAATCCTCTTATTACTACAGCCTTTTGAGGACATGATTGTCATGTCAATGAGGTATTTGGTTAATGCCATAAAAGGTAAAAGATGATGATTTTGATCTAAGGGTTGGTCAGGTCACATTCTCTAGCAGTGACAACCAAGTTCCTCGGGGGTTGCTTCACAGCTGTCACTCAGGAGACTGGGCAGAGGCAGCTTTACTCCTTTGTGTGACTGTTAAGTGCTGCGTTTTTAGTTCCTGTTTATAGATAAAAAACCTTGCCTAAAAGCTAAACTTGTAGACACCCTGTTCTGACAGGTCAGAGTAGATAGACAGTTTAGTAAAGTGCATTAATCAAAGTTACTATGAAGAAAAGGGGATTGTAGAACAAACAGGAAAATGTGGCCTCATTGAGAGGGGCCCGAAATGAGTCATAAGTGGACATAGACTTAAGCTATCCTAAGTGCTTAAGTGTGGTTTCCTCAGTTGTTCAAAGCCTCTTTATGAGAGATGAAACATATTTAAGAACCAGAATGAAGTCCAGTTGCGTTCTCTTTGAGCGCTCAGGTTACTGAGCGAATCTACACAGCCATAGACTTAAGTTGTCAAGGAGTGAGATTATGTCCCTTGACAGCCCTTATGTTTTGATGATTGACAGTTGGTTGATGTTCACACACACACACACACACACACACACACACACACACACACACACACACACACACACACACTCTGCCACTTCACTACTCTACCCTCTGGGTGTTGGTATATGGGTCTGAACAGGGAGGTCACCTGTAGAGGGAGCTATAAATCTTGTTTTCATTTTGTGCCCGTTGCTGTCGTGTTTTATATTGTACATTTCTCTATCATTTCTGTGTCATGATGTACAGTGCTGTGAAAAAGTATTTTACCCTTGGGACAACAAGGTGTAACTAATACTGATGAAATTAGCATCATTTTAACAAAGCCAAGAATTGTAAACAAGCAAGCCTAATATCTTGGAAGTTGTGTCTTAACATTAGAAGTTGAAGACTGATTTCTGTAAAAGTCCAACTGGCACTGTTTCTGTGTTGGGTTATGTATAATTTTTGTTGGTATAGCACACAGTAATCATCATTAGAAATAAGATAATATACGCCAACATAATCCTGCATGCACATGCAAATATGTCATTTTGTTTCTGCATAAAATGAGGTTTCACTTGAGGGCTCTGTAAAGGAAGGCAGCATTTCAGCCATGATTGTGTGTTGGGTGTTTAACCATTAGAGGGCAGTGCATTGATGTTTTGAGGTACAGCTTTCCTGACTGTGATCTGTTTACTGACATCAAGTGGTGGAACAGAAGTTGAGGCATGTGTCTACCTAGAGAAAGCAGCATGACAGTGTTAGTGCTGACAGTGGTGTTGTCAAGCCCCACCCCCACCCCACCTCCAGCTGATTGCAGAACAGAGTTTGACTTTTGGGTCCCAGCCCAATAGTTTTCCTGTTTTCTTCTGGCTGAAAGCAGAACAAGGCTGAAGCGGGCGGGACCCAGAATTGCATAGGAACGTTGCACATTGTTCCCAGAGCTTCCTCTTCCACATTCCTGGGCTGATTGGGATCTGGGCCTCCTGTGCAGGGGTATTGTTCTAACTCAGCAGCTCCAAAGACCTGGCCCCAGCAAACCACAGCTGCCTTCACTGACCATTGTGGTGCATAGGCGAAGTGATGGCTATCTTTGCCTCATCTGTCATCCCTCTTTCTCTTTGTCTCTGACTTATGTAGTGATTCTTACCAGGATCTGCTGCTTCAGCCTCTCTGCGTCTTTGCTTAGGGTACATAGTTTTATTGTACTGAAACAAATTGCATCCCTTGTGACTTAAAGCAAATTTAGTCCTCTTCCTGACCTTTTTTTTTAACCATGTTAGCTTTTTGGCTAACATGGTAACACTGTTTTCACTTTTGCTTGACTCCAGAGTCATCTTGTTTAACCAAGTACTATGCCATATAATCATAAGGGCTTTCTCTCTGATTTTGTGATAAGTAAGCATTATGGATGACACAATTTACATGGTGTTGTGAAATACTTGGATGTGCAAGGGCTAAATTCGGTACTGTCTACAAATCAATTCCTGTCTCATCAGCATGTACAGCTCCAGGAGAAAACAGAAAGCTTTCTATGCTAAAATGAACCAAAATAAATTGATTTAACAAACTGAAAAATTTAGATCTGTGCTATTCTAAGTAAGGTTAAAATATTTTCTGTTTATGTGCAAACTTCTGTGTAGATTAGCCAAAAATTGGCTTAACAGTAACTTAATCTAATGTCATGGTGAATGATGAGAAAATGCACTTAAGTGTGATTTGGACTGTGTGCGCCACGGTCCAGTTTCAATAAGTTTGCCATCACATGTTGCACAGTAATGTGGTGGTGATAGGTTTTCAGTTTTGTTTGTACTCTTTGGTGTGTTTTCTGCGTTTTGTCCTCTAGAGGGCAGAGTTTGCCCAAAACTGCTGCACTGCAGTTTACATTGCATTTTTCCACTTCATGCTTACACTGCAGACTAGGTTTAGTGCTGGCAGGATAAATGTTATATAAAAAAGAACCCTGAATTTTATTGACAGGTATACTGCAGTGAGTTCTTTATAGTATTTTCACTAATGACACAGAGAAAGATGCAGGTGGATCCTTTTTCTTCGATTCTATTTTTTTATTCTCTTGCCAGCCGGTTGACTGTCACCTTAGTGACAGTGCAGTCAGCACAATAGAGGGAGTAAGCACATCCTTAAAACTTTCTGATATGCAGAGTGTTTTAGAGTGTTTTCTGTGAAATAAATAAATAAATAAAAAAAATCAGAAAATGAGTACATGCAACCCAAATACATCCCTAGTCACAATTATCATTGTGAATAGGATAGCATGCTGATGTCAGCATTTAGCTCAAAGCACTGCAGTGCTTATGTGCAGCCTGAAAGAGCCACTGACAATGGCTGTGAACTGTATTTGACTGATAGACACAAAGTTACTTTGTAAATAAACTTACATAGTGCAGTTTTTGATAATTTCTGGCTGGAAGAATTTAGAGGACAAACCAATAAACATAAACACAGAAATCCTGGCTTTTCATTTTGTGCTTGCTGACCAAAACAATTGTGTTCTTGGACATCCCGGCGCTGACCACCACTGGTGTCCATTTGAAGTTGTGTTTTTTGGCGCCTGACAGACGAAAGTTCATTTATTTTTCATTTACATCCTGTTTAGTTCGCCACCTCTTGAGGAAAAGTGTAGTTTCTGAATTCCTTTTTTTTTTTTTTGCTCAATTATGTGGTTTTCTTTGCTGTTTTGTACGGGACAGGAAGCATACACCTTGTATGAGCCATGTAAACACTTGATCACATAATGTCTTTTGTTCTGTGCCTATTTGATCCAAGTGAAGGTAGCTTTAGGTCAAGAGGTACAATGACATGCCTGCAGCAAAACAAAACAGATCTGTCACTGAATTCACTGGGTCCATATCAGCCATCTTGAATAACAACCAGAAGTTCAAGACATGTCCACTGTCCTTGCATCATAATCTGCTCATGCACTTTTCTCCTTTGCATCCAGTTATGGCCAAATAGTGTTTTGTGAAGTCAAAATGTAATCAGTTCATCTCTGAGTTCAAACAAATGTATTCCTTGCTGAGATTTTATAATTATAAGAATGTACAGACATAATGCCAGTTATATTCTATAATGTAATGGAGGCTGTACAACAGACATACTTTCTTAGAGATGTACTGTGGACATTTAAAATAAGAACATAAACGTGACAATCGTCTTCTGTCCAAACCCGCTAAATGTATGCATGAATGTCACAGAAGTTACCCTAATTTGATGCTTTGAGCACATACATGCACATTTTATCATATCTGCGTCCATGTAAACACTTAAGTCTAAAACACTGAATGATTTCATTTAGAATGAAGTAATGTTGTCTCTGTAACCACAGCCAATAGTGTCTTGATAGAGTCTTAATTTCAGGAGGATAACACATATGTTATAGCTTTATTGTTAATACATCAGCATACTACTTACACTGATTTTTGAAGGTTTGTTACAGTCATCTGTAGTTTTTTTTGTGTGGTGTAGGTGCTTTGTTTTGCAGAGTACTGGCTGTGTTTGTGGTTGAAAGGACTATTAATTTTTTGGACTTAGTCACAGAGAACAGCAAAGTGATGATTTCTTTAGGCAGTGAGCTTTTATTAGAGTCAGCAGTGAAACGGCCATCTCACTCCCCAGCTATGGATATTTGGATTGGTTTGAGTTTGCTGCAGGTACAAGCTGTGCAGCCAAGCAAAGCACAGCAGTCTGTCAACCCCCCACCCCTGTTTCACAGACCCCATCACTTTACTCATTCTGCTTCTCTTCATAATAACTCAGTACACTCAAGCAGAAGTGCAAGAGAAGGGGAGTGTTTGTTATTTGACTAAGTTAGCAAGAAAGCAAACAAGCATTTGTGTTTGTATATGAATGCTAACAATTAACACAGTCTGGGGTGTGATAAGGGCTATCTGTAAATGCAGACCAGTGCATGTAGCTTTCTCCCAGAGCCTTCCTCCTCATCATAATTTCTGTCAGTCTTCTCCATCCTCTTTCACTGGTGGAAAGCACAGGGCAGCAGGGTGTGGCTGGTGTCGTCTCTGTTGTGATTGGCCATTGGCCCAGGCCTGTGTTATCTCCTGTGGAACATGTTCTAGTCCCACCCCAGATAGTGCCTGGCACTTAAACATAGTCCTGCCCACTCAAAATTACATCACAACCTATGAAAAGTGCCATGTCTGTTTGCTTTCTCTCTTCATTGTGAACTGACAGGTAATGTTGTCAATGTAGAAAGTTTCTTTCCGTCATGTAGGATTAATACAGGGAGCAGTATCTTCACTTCTAGCTGGTCTAGACCACTGACTTTAGAGAGCCTGTCAGGTATTGTCTGGAAGTGAAATCTCAGGGTCAAAATATAGGGGCCCTGACAGTCGGTGAAAGTGTAGCTGCTGCATGTGGGTGGCAGCTGGACATGAAGACTGAACCTGTCTGCATACCTGACTGTAAATGGGACAGATGAAGGAGGCAGGTAGTTTGAGAACGGCATGGCACACACTACTGGACAACACACCAGAGTGAAGGATCGAAAACATCTTGTCCAACATGGAGTTTCTCAAGAGCCTGGTTCCCACTGTCATCTCAGGGGAGGCAGTCGAACACGGGGGAGCCTTACCAAGGGAGACGGGTCCCCGGCTCCTTCGTATGAAACGACTGGGCCTGCTAGCAATGGGACATACCATTGATGGGGATCCAGTAGGCCCAGTGGTAGAGGCAGTCGGGTCCTCCAGGCCTACCCGCAGTCACCGAACTCGCTTTAAAGGTATGACTAATGAAACTTTGGTCTTTGGTCATTCGCTGCCAATTAACTAGCCCGTCTCTATTGGTGCTTTTCCTAATGATATATTTTTAGTTTTGTTTAACATTTGTTAACCTGTCACCAAAGGCTTCACCTCCTAATGCTCTCATCTGTACACATCCATATACATGCGTTGTTCACTTGCAGTTTACTGTACGCAAATAAAGGCTCATCTATTTGCCTGTTTTCTGTCATTTTGTTTGATAGATGTCTATACCTATATGTTTCCCTGTAGACATAATGTTTTTCTGAAGTTCCACTATCAGTGGTCAGACTATTGTGCAGGATACTGGATCTTGGATGAACAAAAATGTACAAGATGCAGAGCGATCTATTTCTCACAAAAATAGGCTCCTCTGAGTAGTTATGGTGTAGTGCTATAATGTTGCCTTTGATTTGATTTTTAATTGATTTTGCCTTAAAGTCGCAGATTGATGTGTTTTGTGCTGATTAATATAGCATTTGTCAGACTAGTCACCCTATCCCAAAATAGGACTTTTCAGCAGCATGTAGAAATGCCAGCCAGACGGTACTGAGTGGCTAGTATTTCTGGGGGAGCCCTCAGTCACATGTACTTGAATCTACATAACACAATTACAAAAAGTTCAAGGATGAACTGGTAAAAATTTAGGAGACAAAAGAACAAGGTTGAGTGACCTCATAAAGTGTTTTTCATATTCTATTTACATAAATGTTTCACACAGATGCGTGAAAGCCTAAAAATAATCAACATGATAGCATGAATTCACTTTAATATACACGCCACTTTTAATTGGCGTGTGATATGTATGCATTTTAAGCTTTCCGCATGTATGTTGACGCTGTGTCAAATAACACGCACTGAGGGTTAGGGTTAGGAGAACCGGAAATGATGGCAAAAACTGTCCCGCGATCAAATAGCGTCCAATAACACGCCAAAACTCACAAATGCTTACGTATGGCATCTAACTGGCGTGTCATACAATGCGATATCATGAGATCAGTCTGAAATAGTAGCTTTTAATGAATTTCTTCTTCACTAAACATATGATGGTATGTTACATGAGGTAGACTTGGATGTTGACATATAAGTGTGGACATACTCTGGTAATTCTAGTGTATCGACAGGTTTCTGGTAGGTGGGTTAAAAATATTTTGGCCAGGGATGTCAGGATATAACGCATTATTTTAAATGAAATGTTTGTATTTTAATGAAGGCTTGGTGTAAGCCTTAGATTGTTGCTGCATTAAATGGGAAAAGATTTTATAAGAAATGAGCCTATTACACCAAGCTTGGCAGGTACTGAGCATTGGTATTAGATTTATTATTCTGGTTGTAAATAAAGAAATTGGTAGATATCTGCTGTGGATTTTGTATCAAAAGTGGAGGGTTTAAATTGTCACTTGTGCTAACAGTGTTAAGCCGCTGTAGGTCTACATTGGAGCATGGATATAGTAGTTATAGGTTTAGTAGATGTGTGTCCACATATGCATTGTGTGTGTGTGTGTGCATGCATGCAGGTGAGCCAGTTTACATCGGCAGTGGCGTGATGACTTGTCGTCTCTCAGAATGGCTTCTTTGCAGTGCTGCCTGTCAGAGCATGCTTTTGCTCCTTGTTTGCTCATGGCTAAAGCATGACTGAGCGCTCCCTTGTGCTTTACTGCCTTTAGCCCTCTTGGTCTTAAAAAATTGGATTAGACAGCTAGCTTAACTAACCTTCAATAACAATGATGGGCTGAGTTTATTCTGTACTTTGGTTGTAGCTTTGGTGAGTTGTAAAGCCATGTTTTAGCTTGCCTCAGGTGTGTGTGTGTATACGTGCGTGTTTGTCTTTAGTGCAGACCACTGTGCTGATATTCATACCAGCAATAACTTTCAACTGAATGCATTGGACATATTGTTTTCAAATCTCTTTCCTTTC
>JAPQRQ010000019.1:21230309-21250492 GCA_037367365.1 Apogon talboti | reverse complement strand
ACAGCCAGCTGGCATGGTGTGCGTGTGTGTGTGTGCGCGAGTTCTGAGCTGGACCTGCTGCCAGTGTGTGCAGCGGCTAGACGCTTGCTTCTGCGCTGGTGGTAGATGCCCCTTCAACTCTCAGCCCAGCCCTTCTACCTTTAAACGCTACATTAATGCTATTCCCCTTCCTCATGTCTTATTTTTTCCACTAGGTAAGTACAATCCAGGAAAATTCAAATTAATATTTCAATTTACATTTGTGAGGCACTTACTTAGGCTTAAACTTGGTTGCAAACATTCTTACTATTGAAGATTATTATAATTTTTCCAATTGGATTGAGTCTAATTATAATTCAAGGGTACAGGCAGGAATCCAAACCACAGCATGCTCTCTGCATTTGGTTCATTGTTTTGCTGCTTTCTAACTCCTCTCTGCTTTTTTCCCCCTATTGCAACCAGGTTCTTATCTTTAAGCTTTTAATAACTGCTTCACCTTAGTCTAATGGGGATATTTTCTTTTTCTCTTCTCCTGCTCTTCTTGATCTTGCTAGTGCACGGTGAGAGAATGAGCTTTTGCTTCCCCTAAATATTAGTAGTCATCCTGTATTACACTATAACACCACACTACAACATGAGCATGCATTACCTGTGACATTATACAGTGTAACGATATGTATAAAAAGAAAGCTGACATTGATAGCATGATATTTAATTTTGCTTGAAGTATTGTTAAGTGTTGAGACTAAAAAGACTAAAATGCTCTGCTTGATACAGACAAAATTGGATTTTTTTTTTCATTTGCGCACATCACTAAAACAACAATATCAATAAAATATAAGAATATTGCAGGATTTCTTTCTTAATTTACATACCTAGCAGTGCTCCAACATAGTTAATAACAGGATATGACATAAAAGCCTGATTGAATTATCATCTATAGTTGTATGCTCATAAAGTTAATTAAATGTATATACTGAACAAGGCTTTGCTTCCATCCAGATGATGCACACTACATCTGTTTTACATCTGTGTCCACAGAGAAGCTAACCAAATCTCATGTTTGTGTTTTCCCCTCCAGCTGAACAGTGACTCTGCTACAGATGACACTGCATCCAACCATGTGGACTCTCTGCAGCAGTCTCAAGAATCCTCCAGCAGTGCGCTGACTGAGGAGGCCACTGTCCTGCCATCTCTACCTTCCCTCCCTCGAATGGATAGCCCCGTTTTGGAGATGGCCCACTCAGACAGCACCAGCAGCCAGCTGCCTGAGGTGCGATCAATCAGGAGCGGCAATAATAAATTGTGGTGCTCGGGTGCTTTCTAGCTCGCCTTTTTTTTCTGTTTATCTTTGTATGTGTTTCTGCTGTACTCGCTTGCTTGGTAGAAAGACAATCAGCAACCTTCGGGGAATTTGGGTTATGTTAAAGGTGCGGTTTCTGAAACTCATCTACCTTCTGGCAGGTTTTAAGACTTTGTGGCTTTTTCCGCTGCTTCAGTCTCCTTCTGCCACTTTCTGCTTTGCTCTAGGTATGGGTGCAGAGGGTTTAACTCTTGCTCCCTTAATAGTTACGCTATGGGGCTTTGTTTGTGTGATTTGGGGAGAGATGAAAAAAAGCTCACCTCAGGTCAGCTGTTACTGCTCACCTCCAATAACACAGCAACTGACCATTCCAACTAAACCCTCCATTAAAAACTTGTGAAATGGACGCCAGCTACTTTATCTTCGGCTGAAGCATGTGTGAGTATGAGTCTGTAACAAATGGTGTGTGAACTTGAATGAAAAGTATCAGTGCTCTTAATTAAACCCTTTTATCAGCCAACTGATTTACTACCATATTAACACAGAGCTTTACTATCTACTGCTACTGACATTAACCACATGTTCTAACAATATTTATGTTGTTCTGATTTGCATTCACATTGGATGGGATAACAGGTTCTAATTTAAATATAGAAATAGTCTTTACTCATGTCAAGGTTATTTCAGTTTTGCAGGTTTCATTGGTTTTTTTCATTGATTTCACTTTTTGGATTAATTTTTTGAAAACCTTGTATTCCCTTTTCTTTTTTTTTATTATTTTGTTAGTTGTATTACTTTTTATTAATATGAGGTATTTGTCTAATAGGTTAGAGGTATTATGCTATACACACATAACAAAATGTGTGTTTGTGTTATACAGAGAAATTAAGTGACCCCACTCCCACCCAATACACAGACAAAAAAGAAATGACAGTCCCTTTACAGTTTTAAGTTACTTAAGAAGGTTTGCAAACGCATAGTACACCTATATATAAAACCCTCTTTGTGTTTTTATTTCAAATGAATGTGTTTTCTTCATGCCTAATTTTTTTCATTTTGTTAATTTCTATTTACCATAATGGCTCATACATGTACTGGTGTGTGTCCACCTCTCACTGAGAGTCAAACACTTCAATGCAACTTTCTAGGAACTCAATCTAGCCGGTGGTTTCAAGATCATACCAAGGACATCTCCGCCATCACAGGCCCGGCTCTTAGTGAAATGAGCCCCAGATAAAACCATCAATACTCTTACTCATTCCCTCCAGGATGGCCACGACCACTTCTAAAAGCTTTCTGTAATATAGCTGCTGTCTCTGTGATGTACTGGCTGCCTGCCACACTCAGCTTTCCCTAATGCATTAGACTTTTAAATAAAAAAAAAAAAAAAAAAAAAAACAAGACAGGAAAAACCAAGTGCTTTTAATTAGAACCCATTCTCTGTGCCATGTTGTAACATATCTCTCCATGTATCTGTGTGTTCAACAACATCATACAAGTATTATTCAACTGTAGGCTCATGTAGTGAATGCCCTCTGCTTCAGATTACTGCTGTTTGAATTTGTTATGTGGCAATGAAGGAGCATTATTTGCATGTAGTTATAGAGTGCCAGCCATGAATCAGACCTTTCAGATCTAACATGTATCGACGCATACATTGCATTCAAGTACTGTTCTGTTGGCTCTCAGTCCCATGTCATTTCATCATGATGCTACCGTTTTATTGGTACAGAGGTCGGGTTTTTAATGGCATTCCAGTGATAAATTAATACTGGCTCCTGTTTATTGATTCTTTTTCATTTTATTTAATTTCTCATGAGAGATGTTAGCTCATGGAGTGACATCAAGAGCGATCTCTAAGGAAGTTAAGTAATGTACAAAGCGCTGACTTAGCTCCCTTTCATATAATTGAGGCTAATATGTGTTGCTAAGTGAAATCTAGAGCTGTCTTCATTCATGATATTGGACCGTGTAAGTAGTGAATGTGTGTTCTTCAGTTCGCTTTAGGAGCTGTCTACATGATACTGAAGTAATCGCACAGAAAAATGTCAGTGTTAATGTACAATGTGATTTTTATCAGGCGCTACCAGTCCACTGGCTCTTGACTGCCTCCTTCTGGTTTTGTGTTACAGGATGCTGTAAGTATGATGGCAGCAGATGAGCTGAGCAGCAGTGTGAGTGAGGACACGGGGTTTTGCAGTGCCCCCCCTCTGCCCTCTGACCCCCCAGAGCTCTGTGACCTCCCAGACTCACAGGATCCTCAAGAGCCTCAGGATATTCAGGATGCTCAGGACATCCCAGACCCCCAGGACCCTCAGGACGACCTAGATCCTGCCCCCCCTCCCCCTCCTGCCATAGACACCCCGCCGGGGTCCATCTGTGAAGAGGAACCCCAAACAGTTTTGCCCCTATCTCTGCCCTTACCCCTTGCACCAGAAGAAACAAAACCAGATCCAGATCCAGATCCAGACCCAGACAGCATCTGTGGGTCTATGTGGGAGGAGGATGTGACGCAGGCCCTGAAGGAGCTAGATGAGCGCTGTGAGGAAGAGGAGGCAGACTTCTCTGGCATGTCCAGGTAAGTGAATCAGGTCTGCAGTGCATGATTTGTCAAATAATCAGACAAGATGCTTGTGCTGTCATTGACCTTCATCATTATCTGTGATCCAAATGAGAAACAAAACTATGTCTGTTTAACACACATTTAGGCTGATGCCGTGAGGGGATCCATTATAATTGCATGTGACCTTTTTGGATCTCATTCCATCTGACTTAATATTTCTGTTTCACATTTCTGGGCCAGTCGCAGATCGTTTTAGCACCACTAACCTATTCATTAATGCAAAGCACAATAATTGTTTACATACAGTACTGTGCAAAGGTTTTAGGCGGCCTTTAGATTTGTTGTTTTTGCAGCATTGAAATGGACATGCATATTTATGTCTCAGTCTCTTTTTTTCAGATACATCAAGAAAATACAGGAAATATGTGCAGAGCCTTAACAGACACACAAAACCAGAACTGAGTGGGTTCTAAAGGTTAAAGTCAGTATTTAGTATGACCTCTGACCCCATGACAAGAAGCTGCAAAAACCGTTAGAAACATCTGGCATGTGTTGAATGAAACTTGAAATAAAAAGTCTGAAAGTGAATGCCAGAAATGTCATAATGTCTGAACAAAAGAATTAAAGACATGTTAAATGTAAAAAGAAGGTCACACTAAATACAACCACTTTGATTTATAGAAGCTGTTTTTTTTCACTGAAACTTTTGTTTTTACTCCTGTACATACTGTACTTTATGTAGTATGTGGGGTCAGGGGTCACACTAAATACTGTGTGTGAACCCATTTAGTTCCGTCTTTTTTTGTGTGTCTTTTAAGGCTGTGCACTTATTTCTTGTATTTTTTTTTTGTTGTATCTGAAGAAAAGAGACTATATATAGAATAAATATGCATGTTCATTTCAATGCTGTAAAAACAACAAATCTAAAGGCCACCTTAAACTTTTGCAGTGGAAATGTTAATAGCAGAAAATATAAGTGAATCATTTGCACCATAAAACAGTGTTGTTGTATCCATTAGCCTACATTAGCTTTGGCTAAACAAGAACCTACTCAGGGTACAGTAAAGTGTTCTTGCTGATTCTTAACTTGGCTTACCAACCAGCTAGGTAGATGACTAGCACAAGGAAATATTCAATAAAATAAGATGCTTATTACTGTGTTCTTTGACACTATTGTTATATCTTGTGTTTTGATTTGTTCAGTGATTTCAACCAGTGATTTGAATGAAAGCAAGTTTAGCATTTTAAAGTTAAAATCTTTACTAAAAGTCTGTCTTGCTGTCAACTTAAATGCAGTTTGTTAAATGACAGTGTTAAATTGTAAAGTGTTTCAGTTTATCACCATCAGAAAGGTCTGAAGTATTAAGGTTTGACACATTGTGGAACACACAGTTCCTGTGGCAACTAAGTACAAATGGTAGAAAGACCACACTTGTTAATGAGCTGATTCTCGAGGGGAACTTTGAGAACACCCACAGTAAAGCATTAATTTACTGTTTGGTGGTACAAGACAGGTAAAGATATATTTGTGGTATGGCTGCTTACAATTAAAAATATGGATAGACTATGAGTTTAGATTAGCTTCTGTGAGATAATGGGTAATTTCTTCCTTGGCTTGGCTCCCATCTGAGTTGGGACTGTGAAGGTGGGCCAATGTATGCTGGCTCCTGGCCACTTCTTAACAGTCACTTTTCAAGGTTGGCCACTTGTTTGGAGGACAGTTGTAAATTCTGGTTTAAAATAAACCTAAAGGAATATAAATAAACAAAGCTTGTGAACGAACATGAAGCATATAGTGATTGCTAGCATTGCTGTTCTCAAGGTTTTTTGCTAGCTAAGCCATGCATGATTGATGTCCATGTGTAAGCAGGGCTTACTCTGAGTGATTGTCAAAGATGCAGGGCACTAAATGGTTTCATATATTTTCTGTGTATGAGGATTAATATAAATGGGAGCAGGAGAGAGAAAAAAAAAACCCTCTAAAACACTGTAGCACTGTGAGCTTTGGAGCTTGCTCTGTTTTGAAGCATGTGTACGTGTCAGTGTGTGTAGATGCCTAGCTTGAATAGAGCGCTCTGCAGTCTTGTGTGGGATGGGTGTGCAGTGCGCTAGTGCTGTTAGCAGTTGCAGTGCAGCAGACAAGGGGAGAGAGTAAGGGAAAGAGAAGCGATAGTTAGGGTGAGGATGAGGACAGAGACTGTGTCCGCTGCAGCGCTTGGCAGCGCAGGCTTCAGATACTTATATTCTGTCTGCTTCTTCAGGCTGTTTGGTCCTACAGGCCTGTGAGTATCTGTACGTGTTTGTGTGTGCAAGAGAGAGGGGAACGGAGAGGGAGGAGGGAGAAATGTTTGCATGATGCTAAATGCTAATAGCTCATATGTTGTTTTTGTGCTAGAGCACTGCAGTAGATAGGAGCTCTCAATATACTGCAGCAAAATTGTCTGCAGGGAAGGGGGCAGAGGAACAAACATTAGGTTGTTTACTTGTTGGGAGTTGGATGAGCATGTGTATGTGTTTACATTTGTCCTTCAGTGAACACTGAGGGGAGTGTGGAACATGTCAGAGTGTTGCTTATTGGCCCCTGTGTGTATTTTAGTCAAGATGAAGGTGACGCAGACTGCTTCCCAGAGATTCAGGCCTCTC
Source organism: Apogon talboti (assembly GCA_037367365.1). NCBI lineage: Eukaryota > Metazoa > Chordata > Actinopteri > Kurtiformes > Apogonidae > Apogon > Apogon talboti. The sequence continues at coordinate 21,244,004 of JAPQRQ010000019.1, read as the reverse complement.
CGCCCCCTTCGCCCTTCCTCTCTGCCATCCTGGCCGCATTCCAGCCTGTTGCCTATGACAATGAGGAAGATGCCTGGCGTTGCCATGTCAACCAAATGTTGTCAGATACAGATGGCTCCTCAGCTGTTTACACCTTCCACGTGTTCTCCAGACTCTTCCAGGTAAATGCTTTTCACATGCTTTTGGATTTATTTTAGTTTTGGTCATCAGAATTCCACCATATCTCCATTATTACAGGCCTTGTTTACCTTATTTTAAGATCGTTTTTATTGACTTTTTTTTTTAAACAGAGCATTCAGAGGAAATTTGGCTCCATCACACATGCATCTGTGCGCTTTCTTGGTGAAAGACTCCAACGAATGGGTAATCAGTTCCTCAGCTCGCTGGAAGTGATGACCTCTCGCTCTCAGTGCCCCACTGTGCTGCTGGATGCAGAGACGGTGAGGCTGTCCTGCTTGGTTTTCCATTTGAATAAATCTAAAAGTGACAGTACTGTGGTAGCAGTACCATGTGTCCTGATGGAGTTTGTGTGTTAGGGTTGGGAATTAGAGTCATAATAAGATACTATTAACATACATTGTCCACAGTATTGATGGTATCATGATGCAGCGATTTTACAATACTTTATACATTACAAGACAGTCATCTGTGAATCTTCACGTCCATAACTGGAGAAAAAAATGTTTAATTTGTAACATGTAGGATTCTGGTAGTCATTTGTTGCATCTTGGTGTCAGTTACACAACATTTGACTCAGGTTACAATCTCTTTAACACATATACTCTCACTGCAACTGCCATGCCCACATGTGTAGGACTTTTATTGAAAATAAAAAAACATTATCTTCTCAATATTTTATCCAGCCCTATTGTTTGTATCCTTCAATACCTATGAGTCCTGCTGTAGGTTTGTTTGTGTGCATTGTGTATGAAACTGGTGTTGTGGGTTAATGTTTGTGGTGTCTTGTCATTGTAGCTGGTCTCTTGTGGACTACTGGAGACTCTGAAGTTTAGTGTGCTGGAGTTGCAGGAACACCTGGACACCTACAACGCCAAGAGAGAAGCAGCAGAGCTTGTAAGTCACCACATATAAACATATAGTCCAGAGTCTGCCACATTCTCCATTCTGTTGAGAACATAGAGGACGTGAAACAAAAGCTTTAAAGGCTGACACTGCTGCACTTCCAGAGTATCAACTGCTGTGTTTGTTTGAGACTTAAAGGAAAGGCCTCTTCTCTCAGGAGACATGTGCGAGGAGGCAGGTGAAAACTGCCCTTTATCCTTATGACATCACAGCGTGAAGGCCACGAAGACGTTGAGACAAATAGCTGATGCTGTAAAAGATAATCCGTTGTGTGTCTCATCGTGGGGCAGACATCAAATCAGTGGAAGCTATGAGTAGATTTAGCTGCCGTTAGTGTCTGCATCACTACTGACATTCTCCGCTGAAGGGATAAAAATAACCCTCAGCACTCCTAAATCAGTTATTGGAGCCAGGCAGGGGGAGCTGTGAGGGTGGGTGGAAGGAGGAGCGAAGGGGGAGGGGAATAAAAAGAAGAGATGAGATTGCAGAGGGTTCTGGGATGCAGGGGCGCTAATTGAATGAGACGGCTACGGTCCCTGGAGGACTAGATACTATCCCGTTCTCTGAAACAGGCCCTTTTTAATTCGCTAAGTACAACACCCTTATTAAATCTCCTCCCTGACCAGCTTTTATTGTATGCACACACAAACATACTGTACATGGATGCATCAGAGGAGAGAAAATCTCACGTGTTCCCTCTGCTACCTCCTCTAATCCTTTACGGTTTTTCCTTCCCCTGTCTCGTGTCTCACCCCTGTGAACCTCATAGTGGCTGGAGAACTGCAGGAAAACATTTGGTGACAAAGACAGCAGCCAGCGACCCAACACTCACGCACAGGTAAGAAGGAATGCTCAAGCGTAAGGTAACCCAGGGGGATGTTTAAAGTGACAACCTTACCAGGGTTCTCTCTTATTCTGACCATCATGATACATAATTTTGATGAACATTAAAATGGATTAAGGTTTAAAAATTATTAAAAAATATTTTGAAACATCAACATTTTCCTCTTGGATTCATTTGACCTCAGTTGCTTAATATCTGTAACGTTTTCTACTATTCAGCTCTGGAGAAAAATGACAGACCGCTTCAAACGATCAGAAACAAAATGAGCTGTTTACATTTTTGCACCAGGAGTGTCCTAAAACATTGAACAGTAATGTGAAAGCCTGGTGGGGATCATACAATAAACATGAAAGCTGTGATTGAAAGTCAGGGTTAGTCCACAAGATACTGATTTGTGAACTCTTCCTAATTTACAACTAGGGAATCGGCCTTCCTGCCTGAAGAGAAGAAAAAAATATAATAATCTTTATCCTCTAATTCGGATAAAAACAGACTTTCTTGGCGTCATCTTATATAGACAAAATACAAGTAAATTTTGCACATGTTGCAATAACCAAAAATGTAATGGTAGTGATAGAAGTACAGCAGGCTGTTTATTCCTATTATTTGTATTTTTACTGACAGGAATAATTTTAAATAGATTAAAAAAAATATATCGTTTTTTACCACAAAAAATTTAGAATTTAGCAAGCTTACAATGCTAGTATAGATTGCGGTATAAGTAAAACATTGGAATGAACCTGTTTTCATTTTAATTCACCCTTTGAAAACATTGCATTTTTTGTTACTTTTAATTATTTGTCATTTTGTGCAAATAAATTCCCTAAATGACAAGGTTTTACTTGATGTTTGAGAGAAATGTCAGTAGTTTGTAGAATAAACAAAAATATTCTGTTTACTCAAATACTTACCAGTAGATAATATAACTGGTGGTCTCCTTTTTTTCCCCAGAGTTGTTACTGTGCACATCACCATGTAGTTTGAGTTCCTTGCACACTTGCGTGGACTTAATGCTCACACTTTCCTTCCCTTGTCCACCCACAGAAACACTTCCTTAGGTCCACAATGAAGCTGTTTTCAGTCCCAAGCGTGACACATTCAGAGATCTTTTGTATTTAACAAATTTTCCGCCTTCTGTAGCCTCTGCTACGTCTCTTCTTTTTCCCTCATCACACATGCTGCTGTCGAGCTTTTCAGAATAAGGGTTTCTATTACTGCTAAAGTGAGCTCATGTGTTTGGGCGCTGCGTCTTCCCTGACCTGTATGAAGGGAAGTTGATAAACCAACACTCCTCGCCCATCAGGTCACTGTGTCTCAGCTGCCTTGTTAAAGCTCACTAATTCTTGGTCTTTCTCTCCCTTTGTTTTGTTTGTGTGTGTATGTGTGTGTGTGACCTGCTCACCTTCTTGCTTAGCAAATGGAAAATCTAGCAGTAAGTGGTTCTCATATTATAGACTCTTAATAATAATCATGACATCTGGACAAAAACACTGACCATCTCATCTCTCTGTACATCCTGCGCTGTCTGCAACCACAGACTGTGCTCTGCCAACACTCCCACCCACTTCTTCATCTCTGTCTCGCCTTGATCACTCATGTAACCCCCTGCCCAACACCCACCCAATCAGAATGTACTTTGGACTGCAATATGTTGGCAACAACTGTACGATCAACCTCTGATTGTGTCTGCACATAGATTTCTTAATTTGTTATAGTATACAGCTGCCATTTGAGTATCGTTTAGGGAGGATGGGTGGAGAAACAAAGATATTTCCACTTTTATTTTGCATGTTTATTGGTCCTAGGGCTGGGCGATATTAGCCAAAAAAATCTATATCTGTATTTATATGGTGAAAGACAGTTGTGCACAAGTGTAAGATGTCAGACGCACTTACATTAAATCAGACTCCAGTTAAAATAAAATGCAAACACTGGGTTCTGTCCCTGTTTGGACATATACAGCTGTAAAATATGCAGATGAAAAGAGTGAAACATTTTCTCGAGTAGCCAGTGTGTCTGAAACGGTGTCCACATTTGTCTGTTTTAGCACATGAACAGAAAGGCAGCCAATGCTCCTCAAAACAGGAAATTGATCGCAATCTCTTCAAATAACAGCTCGCCTGTTGTGAATGTTGTCAGTAAAAGTATGAAAAAACACAATATTTAACTACACAACGGCTGCTTGGAGAGATAGACATGGAAACATCTATAATTTGATATTCATTTTTAATAACCACTGGTGGTCGAAAGGAAGAAATTAAGTGTATGGTCAGTTCACTTCAGCCTACAGGAGTTTATGTAAGATGTTTTTCTGTCACTCAGGAAAAGTAAACCTTATACTGCTCTACACTAATTTAGCTGTTGTTGTCTGCAGACATCGGTTCATTGTGTAATCCTGGTTTTATAGACACAATAATGATCCAACAATGCAAAACTCACCTTTAGAGACTTTTGTGTTAAGTAAAAACATTTTCCATTTATTGTGTAAACGTGGCAGACTGCAGGTAGAGGGCAGAGATGTAAACACTGGCAGAAACCTAATGTGACATCTAACGCTACAGAGTATGGTCTGATTCTGTATCTCATTGGGAAATATACCCTATAAAGTTGATATACCGCCCAGCCCTAATCGTTCCCCATTTGTGTTCAAAGTGCCTTTTTTTTTTTTTTTTTTTTTTTAAATCCTCCATGTTGTCCTGGATTAGGGTCTTAACTACGAGTCTTTGGGTCATTCATCTAGTTAGTCTCACAGGGGTCACCGGGGCCCGTACGGCAGCGTCACACACGGTGATGGAGCGTTTTCTAATTGAGATCTCTGTGACTAATTGTACTAGCAGTAGACTCTCACCTCTCGCTCTATGGCCCGAACCTCAAAGCCACGTTAACCTTTTCATCTACTCCCATGTCTCTAACCCAGGATACCCATCTGTCTTAATCATACGATCATCAGAATAATTTCAGTGTGCAGGAAGCCATTACGCTGCCATGTGACTCCCCTTTATGTTTCTGTGTGCAGGAGCTGGAGTTATGTCGCAGGCTCTATAAGTTGCACTTTCAGCTGCTGCTGCTCTTCCAGGCCTACTGTAAACTCATCAGCAGAGTAGACACCATCAAAAGAGAGGCAGAGGTGAGACCAAAATCTAAATCATCATTGTGTATAAGAGATCCTATGGGTTTTGTCATCATTCTGCATCTACATAAGGGGTATATTGTCTACTCTCTGTGACACTGAGGAAACTGCACAATTAAACATTAAACACATTTCTATTTTAACATGTATAAGCATTTGTTTTTAAAGTATTGTCATAAAATAGCCATGCAATATTTCACTTAAAGCACTTCTTTTTCTGAACCCCTCTACCTGTACTTTACACACTATTATATAAGGAACTGGTGGCTTTTTGTATAAACTTTCCATTTATTTTGTTGTGTGAAATGAAGTAGTTTTATAAAACTGTTTGTTGTTGCGATTTCAACCACAACTCGCTTGTAAGAAGAGATCTTCCTGAATGAATAAAGATAATACTTGTTTTTCTTTTTACTTTATGACAGAAGAATGCCATGGATCTCTTCTCTACCACATAGCACTCTGTTTTTTTTACTCTCTGCTCTTGTTCTTTTCTTCAGGATACAAGTTGCTTAGGTTTGGGTGGGGTTTTAACTTTATCTCAGACGTGCTTTCCTGGATAATGTGGCTGCTTGCATCTTTTTTCCATCTTTTCAATCAGACTATCAAGAAGAGACAAATCACATTATGCTGCATCATGCTGTAACAGCAGTGCTCTCCTCGGACTGCTGTCTCATGCCTTTCAGTGTTTTATTATGTTGTTTTGGTTCTTGAAATAATACACAGATTAGACATAGGTTCGAATGTTAAATGTTCAAACGGGTAGAACTCCTTTTACCTAATGGATGGTTATCATTACTGTATCTGTACTGCAGTCAGTTCCCATCCAGGCTGCATCTTGATGGAACTTTAATTAGATTAAAGTGCTTAATGAAATTAAGGGATCCCACATAAGGAGTAATGGGGTCAGTCCCTGAGTTCATATGTAATTAAGAGCTTTATTTTACTGACCTCTTCCATAGGTTTTGCACATTGAAGCTTGTGTTATGCAGAGCATATTAATGGTGTTGTTATAAATGTTGTCTTGTTTCTAAGGTGACCAACATGTCTGAGGAGCTGACTATCTTGGAGAGCTGTCTGAAGGAGGCAGAAACAGGAAATGATGGTCAGGAGGATGTGTGTATGTCAGACACTGCCCAGACCAACACGGAGGCAGCGATCCAGTCGCTGATTGAGACTCTGAGAGCCAGAGATTTCAGCTCTGCTCTCATACAGGTCAAAATCTTTAGGTAAGATCAGCAAACAATGCCGCAGCTCAGTCGAGATGTGTGAAAATGTTTTTCTATATCGAGCATGTAAAAAGGTAACTTTGTTGTGACCCAATAATATTCCATAAATATGAAAAATGAACAAGAACTGAAAGAATAGTACTGGGAACTAAGAGAGATGACTGTTCACTTTAGAGAGAATTGTCTTAATGTCCTCCTTTACATTGATCCAGTCTCTTGTAATAAACCTAATGGTAAGTGAAGTCACCACATCATATGGAAATGAGTCAGCAACATACACTGACACAGCTGGTCCAATCTGAACTGTACAAAAAATGAATGAGAAATTAAACCACAAAACTTCATGACCAGGTCTGTCCATCCACAGGATGGAGCTACTTAATATTCAGATCACACATTTCTAGGTGATTGATTGGTTAACCTGTACAAACCAGGTGAAACCTGTTTGACAATACCTCAACATTAATATCATGATAATGAAAAATATAATTAAAGTTGAACACCCCTACTCATAATGAAGCTGCTACATTACAGTGGTTATTGGTCAGCTTCCACAGGAAGAAAACACAATACAACTGCATTAATATTTTTAAAACATGTTAAATATTTGAAAATCAACCTAAAAAATGAACATGTTAATTTTGACAGACCAAAGAAATTACAACACGATCTTGAATAAAACAGTGAGTTAACACTATAGAAGATGCTGAATGGAACAACGTCATAGCTTCTGTCAAAATTTGGAAAAACATCTCGTCTTTCAAGGTTTTTGTAGTTCCAAACCTTTTCCCATTTGTTTTCAGGTCTTTGTGGCCAAACGACATCTTTGGAAACGAGACAGACAACGCAGTCCAAACCCTTCTGCACATTTACTTCCGTCACCAGACGCTGGGTCAGACGGGCTGCTTGGCCGTGGTGGGCCCCAGCAGGGACCTGTCCCAGGCCAGCACCCGCCTCATGGAGCTCAACCTGCAGATCCGGGAGGCTCTGAGTCAGGCACAGGCCTGCCAGCCCCACACCACCATGGTCAGCACCGGGCTGTGATCCTGCAGGCCGCCAGCACTGGACTGGACTGGACTAAACCCCCCCCCCCCCCCGGTCTACACCGACTTCACTCAGCTGGAGAGGGAGGGGTAGATGGGGAGGGGCTTCAGAGGAGGACACGAGAGACTCCACATATAAAGGGCTAAAGGATGTGTGGGAATAACTGTGACTCTTCATATGTATTATTACATGTATGAACACGTAAAGCTAATATCTTTTCCCAGACTAAGCCAACTTGCAAAATTCCGTTGCAATAAGTTACGTGGTAGAGTGCCTGGAAAAGAATAAGAGAGGAAGCAGTGGGCTGAAAACTTTTCTCTTTTCTTTGATTTGATTTCTTTTTGTTTCCTCTCTATTTTTTTCTTCTTTTTTTTTTCTGTTTTTGTTGGATCTGACCTGACGTACCGACCGACGGCCTCCTTGGGGCCTGGTGTGGGAGCTGGTTTGTTGAAGCGTGTAAGACGGACCGCCCAGAGGAGGTGTGTGAGGAGGGGACACACCGTCAAGATTCCAAACAGAAAAATCTTGTTTAAAAAAGTTTTCAAAAGCATGCCTGAAAGAGAAAAGCGCTGCAAGAATATTTTTTTGAGAAATGTATTTTTATTAGAGCTAACATCCTAGGTTGTAAATGTTAGGATATTTAACATGTAATTGTAACCCTGTGGGGAACGTTTGCCCTCAGGGAGTGTAAAAAGAGATATATATCTGTTTATTGATCTGCTTTGAGAGGAGAATCCCCTTCAACAGGTCTTGACGCAAAACTCACTCTTTAACCAAATAAGTAGCTGCCTTTAGAGACTCTCGACTGTGTGATATATATTGGATATTCTGGTATACGCTCACACACAGATGCATATAATTGCACACAAGTGCAGACTGGCTACAACTCATTATGGAAACATAACTTATTTTACTCTGTATATATTTTAGAAAATGTATAGTGTAAAACCAGTATTTTTTCCTTGTACTTTTGTGTAATGCACTGTTCATCCAAACAGGATGTATGTATAAAGCTAATGTGATAAGAGAAAGCCAAGACCAGATTTGAGTCTTTAATGATCTGCGCTACCTTTTTCATCCAGTCACATAAACTTCTAAATTTCCCAGAAGCTGCCTTGGTTGGTGGTTGTGGTCTTGCAAAGGGTGTCGGGGCTCATTTGGGACTAGCCACCCATCTGCCTTGATGATGGCGATGGCCTGAGGGATCTTATGTAGCCTCCGTCACCAACCCAGCCAAGTCATATGCATTCCTTCTTTCCACTGTGATTCTTTTTTTTTTTTTTTTTTTATCCCCAGCGTAGGCTCTGCTTAAAGCTTTATGAGGGGGAGGAAAACGCATTTCTGTCCATCGTAAAGCAGCGCTGGTCCTTCACTGCGTTTTGAAATGGCTGTCGCTGAAGCTGCGCTCTGCTTTCAGAATGACCCTGCAGGACATGAACCGTAACCTGAATGCTTTCTGGAAACCTTGTCATGGCACATTAACAGTCACTGTACGCATTCCTCAGAGAGCTTTTTTCCCTGCTTGTCTGGTACATTTGAATGCTGTTCTTAATTATTTAATGAAAATATTATTTACCTGGAAGATGTTTTAATGTAGAGGTGCATTATACATTTTTTTTTCCTTGTTCACTCACATACCAGCCTTCTCTCTGGATAAATAAAAATCTAATCAATATATTAAGTGTGGTTTGCAGTTAATACCAAAGTTACTAGACATTGAACATAATGACCTGTTAAATGTAACCAAGTATTTTTACATGGTACAATCTTGAATTTTTAAAAAATCATTTTACTCCACTACATTATTCTTCTGAAAGATTGATAAACTGATTACTTCTTCCTTTATGGACTGAATGTAAAACTCTTAAACTTTCTTAATAGAAAACAGTTAAGTAAGCCAGTGTCTGAGGTCATGGAGGGTCAACTTTGCAGACATACCCATTTTCCACAACAGCACTGCTTAAAGTGGTGCATTTGTGTAGATTAAACTCAGGGTCTGTATATAAAAATGAAGTGAGCTCCATTTTAAGCCTTTTCAGCAGTAAACTACACCAATATGAACCGAGTAGTAGACCATGGACCATTTTACTGTGTTGACTTTACTTGTATTTGAGTACATTCCACTCAATACATACTGCAGAACTGAATTGCAGAGTACCAAGTTATAATAGTACTTGAATGAAAGAATAAATCTTAGTTTTTTCTTTTCATAAGTATAAGTTTAACAATCAGAAGTTATTCAGGTGTAAATATTGAGGCAGATTTTGAGTCTTCCACATAAATTCATACCCTGCACACGCACCTTCTGTGATTTAATCAGCAATTAGACCTAAACTGCACGAGTGCAGTTATTAACTTTAGTGTGCAGTGGGCAGAATCTGACCTTCACCCAAGTTCTGCAGAGACTTTAAGTCAAAGCATTTGCAGTCAAGACATTTCTACTCACATGAGCCAAGTGAATAAAGTCACCTCAGTTCAGAGTGCAAGGAAGCCATTTATTACATATTAAGTGTATGGCACACACCATCAATTCATCAACACAAAACAAGCATGAAATAAAGTAATGAATGATCAAATATGTGGCTTGTATCCCAGATGCCTTCATGCAGGCCCTGGGTTTAAGGTGTCCCACATATGACTGTTGTGACACATTAGAGAGCAGAGTTCAGGGGACATGTTTCTAGATGATGTATTTGAAGCTGAATGTGCTGTCACAGGAGAGCCGCTTGCCCTTGCATCTGCCACACAAGTCCTGTCTGTGGGGTCTCTTGGGGTCAACGTGGCGTTGTGTGATCGCACAGCAACAGCGCGCTTTGTTACAAGTCTGGGAAAAAAGGCAGTTTAGAGCAGTGACACTCTGATCATCAAATGTACAAGAGACAAGAGGGACTTACATGACATGTGATGTCCTCGACACGGTAGGGGTTGAAGTCCTTTTGACATTTTCTACAGTACTGTTTGAAGTAAACCTGGAAAACATGTTAGATGGGTTGAAGCCATATTGCAGTTCAGTTTAGTTACTTTAGACTAATCAGGCGCTCACCTTATTGGTGCCTTGGACACACCACACATAGGCGCTCTCCCATCGCAGATTACAGTCTCTGCAGTGGTAGTATCCATACTTCTGTTCCAGAAACTGATAATGCACACAGTTACCACCATTTAAAAGTCCAATGTCTTGTTGTGATAGTCATCAAATGAAGTCTAAGTTCTTGTATATAGATGAGGCAGTCATCATTAGTGAAGAATATATCAGTCATGCATGAGTGGGACTATAGGGCCATGATAGATTGATACTTTAGTAATCCAGGTGGTATGTAAATTTAGTCTTGAGTGTGAGAACTTTAATATTCCAGCACAATATGTAAATAGTCTGGGTTAATGCAGAACCACATGGACTCAGGTTCAACTGGTTACATTTGCTAACTCATTTTTAAAAGTAATTCTGTGATGAAAGTTAACTTTAGAGAGACCGTATACTTAATTTAGTATTGAGTTTTTACTCCATTTGATTTCCATATAACCTTCAAACCTGTAATTTGCCAAAAAAAATTCTGGATACATTTTTTTAATTATTTCCTGAAGAAAAAAATAACAAAAAACGACATTTTCTCAGCCACCATCATGTGGGCGGAGTGACTTCTGACCACGTGACTAACCCACCTGGAACTTGATGCGCACTTTGCCCTTTGACCCGTCCGCTGTTTTTTGCGCCTCTTCCTTTTTCACCTGTTGTTTAGGCTTGAGTTTTCTGCGCTGTTCTGATACTTTTGCGGTGTTTTTCTCCTCGTCGTTCGCCTGGTTGTCCTTGCTCTTCCTCCCGTCGTCCTTTGCGGGAGACTCGGGCGGCTCTCCGGGTGGTTCTCCGGTCTCCTGGGCCTCCCCGGTCGGCTCCGTGTCCTGGTTTTCCTCGACCACGAAGGAGGTGACGCTCCGGTAGGCGATGGGGGAGTAAACCGCGATGGTGCGGGGGTAGCGCACGCCGCCCGTGGCCGTGGGGCTACCGGGGGCCTCGGGCTCCTGCGTCCTCTTCCGCCGCAAGTCTCGCTTCAGAGTGAGGAGGGTCCGCGGGCCGATGGAGCACTGCACCGAGGCGTCCCGCTTCAGGTTGACCTGCACCCCCACGTCCTTGGTGTTGGCCTTCCGGAGCCGGGGGGTGAGTTTGGGGTTGATCTGGGACAGGATGGACTTGAGCTGGGCCCGCTGCTGGTTGTTGAAGGCCTCCGAGGTGTCTCCGTAGCGGGACAGGTAACTCTTATACCTCCACCCCGCTTCTTTTGCCCGGGGGTACCTGCCCGCATAAGGGTTGTAAGATGAGTAATAATAGCGGTCGACTGGTTCAGTACCGTAGGTAGCCATTTTGTTCAACCAACCACAGTGTGTAGGTGGAGCTGCTTAAATACACGCGCACAGTGGAGCCATTAGACCTGATTGTGTCCAGGTGTGACCCTCAGACCACGTAGAAGAAGACCAGAAATAATCCACTACAGCTGAACGGCCTGTATCTACCTCAGCCAAGAAAAAAAGATGTAAGTAAGTATTCACAAAACACTATTACAGTATGAAGTAGTCAGAGTGCACAGCAAACACACGTGAGGTTTAATATGAATGTGTTCCTGTTGTAGATGTTAAAGCAGAGGTGTCAAAGGCCGCGTTCACACTGTAGGTACAAGTGGCCCAAATCAGACTTTTTTTCCCTAATGTGATTTTTCTGACAGTCAGAACAGTACTAATCTGAAATATTTCAAATCAAACACAGGTCATTTTCATATGTTGGTTAAATCGGATACATATTATATGTTTTTTACAATGCAATTTCAGTCTGAACTGTCATGTCACAGTTGAACTTAAGCGTCATTGAAATGTGTCAGATGTCATTCCGCACTGGAGGTGCAAGATCCATATTTACTTCCATAAAGACAGTGTACTGTATGTGACGTAACATCTTCTGAACATGCGGGTCACTTCAGGACCGTAGACTGTTCACACGTGTGATGGCAGTTGCATTTAAATTATGTGAATAACCACACAAAAAAATCTGATTTCACAAAAAAATCTGCATTGAGCATTAAAATTGATCATTGAGCCCTGCAATGTAAACATAATCAAACATATGGCCTGTGGGCCAAAACACAGATCCACCATGTCATTTTTGTTAACTATGTTGTTTTTGTTTTGTTATACCTTTTACTAATTTTCTTTTATGTCCTTTTTGTCTCATTGCCTCTTTTGCCATTTTTTCTTTGTTTTCATGTTGTTGCATCATTCTATGTAAAAATTTTTTACATACTTTTTGTCTTCCGTGTCATTTTGTCTCATTGCATCTTTCCTATAATTTTTTATCTTTTATCATTTATCCTTTTATCCAATCCTGTCTTCTACCTAATTTGTCTTTTGTGTCATTTTCCTCTTGTTGCGTCTTTTATGTTGCTTTTGACTCATTTTTGTCATTTTCATTCACTTCAATCTTTTATATCATTTTTGTTTTTCATAGTTGTTGTTTTATTTCGTCTGAGTTCTCTTCTCTACATTTTTCTTGGCTTTGTTAAGGTCAGCATTTATTAACTACTTTCAGAGGACACTCAATTTTTGTTGTAATTATGAATATTAATTCACATATCATGTTATTCTAATGTATTTTACTCTTGACAGTTGCTAGGCTGATTAAAAACAGCACCATAGCACATTTTGGGTCCCAACCCTAAGTTTACATCATAAACTCCAAGATTGTCATATCTATGTTGTGTTACTGTCTGTGAGAATCATGTATCATTGCATCTCTAAAAAGTCAAGTTCTCATGAGGTCAGAAAATCAGCTGTTTTTAGCTTTGTGACAGTGCATTTTCCAGTAAATCCAATAAGATTTTAAAGAGTTTACTGAGATTAAGATGGAGGAGAAGTTTAGTCTCAGTCCATAAAAGAGGAATTCAACTTCGGTTCATCACAGATGTTCAAAACCAACATATCTTAACATGGAGGAGAAGTTTTCACTGGACAGGACGGTGTTGAAAAAAGTAACTGACATGTATGTAGTCAAGTAAAAAGTATAATACAGTCAGGTCTGTAAGTCAGGTATTGCATCCTTACATCGCTACAATGAATATGAAATGAAGCAACCAAGACTTGATCCCATATTAACCCATAAAGACCCAGTGTTATTTCTGCTTCAGCTCCTAAATTAATTTTTCTCGCTTATTAACTTTTCTTAATCGATTTATCACCATTTATTATAGCATTATCTTCTGTAATTTTGCTCTTTTTTTCAATGAAAATCAGTTATTTTCCTATATTTTATATTGATCATGTAGATGTCCATTAATGTTCAGATTAAAGTTGATGGTTATTATATCAGAAACAGAGAAAACTGA
>JAPQRQ010000019.1:21200422-21229053 GCA_037367365.1 Apogon talboti | reverse complement strand
ATAGGCTCCAAGCGACCCCCGCGACCCTAGTGAGGATTAAGCGGGTTCAGAAGATGACTGACTGACTGACTGACAAATCTTGCTTGCAGGGACACACATCAAACTCAGACATTTAGTGAGTACACAGAAGGCAGATGAATGCAAAAACATGACATAGTCAAACTCTGGCATCTCTTTTTTGCACAGTGAAACCAAATTATACAGAAGGAATGTATTAGTTAGCTGACTAATTAATGAACAAATGAATCCAATTCAATTCAACTTCTGAAGGGACATGAACTGTAAAAGTCCATTAACTAAAAACCAAATCAGGCATATGTTCTCCTTTTTAATTATTATTATTTGTTTACTTACTTGAATTCTCCATCCATTCTGTTATTCTTGATGTTATGGTTTGTGTTTTTTGAAACTGACAGTACAGAAGGGATAGACAACAAAACTAAAGTAAGGTCATGGTGTTAATTACTCGACTACAGGCTGCCCCTGTCATGTAATGAAATCAGACACTGAATATTGTCGCACCTGATTTAAGAGAATCACACTAAAAGCTGTCATCACTCAAAGTGTTTGTACGTTCTCTTCGACAACAAAGAGACATTTGGTTTGTTGAGTGGACGAAACTAGGGTTATCAGTGATACAAAGGGAAAACACCCTTTTTTTCTTGCTCCATTACGACCCTGAGTTCACTGACACATGTTACTAGGTGTGTTTGCTTCATGTGAATTACACAGTAAGCTCCGTGCGGGTTAGCTCTGTGTTGACCTGACAAAGCATTAAAACAACTGAGTGTAGTAAAAATAAGATGTCCCCTTCTTTTAAGTGTCCTTGGAAGTTTGGGTAAAATGATAGTTTCACTAGTAGAGGTGTGATTCAAGACCTCCCATGAGTGTGCAACCTGTTGACTCACAAAGGAAACACTTTGTGGACCCATTGAAGTCTAAACTTACCTTTGAGGGAAATCAAAAACAAAGGCTTCTCTCTGGTAGCACCGCTAATCTAAATCCAGGATAAGGCTTATTTGAGCCAATGGCTGTTCTTTAGTATGTGGTGGTATGTGAAATGTAGAAGTGAGAGGGTAAACATCGCTGTGGTGTGTATTTATTTAAGCGTGGAACACCTCTTAGGAATGCATAGTACACACAGTGGCCCACTGAATGTGCTTATCATCCTGTGAACTGGTTTCCCCAGCCTCTCTGTCGACACAGAGGTAAAACATTGACAGCACAAACGCTATGTCTCCTCAGTGTTACGCTCTTCAGTGATCCGCTTTGACACAGTTCAGCCCTTACAGATCGAGAACTATTTTTGTGATGACGTCTAAGTGAATCTTTCCTAAGTGATTATAATAATGTTATAGTCTGCATTTTGCATTTTCAGTGAATCAGGTATTTTCATATTCAATTTACTTTCTTTATATCAAAACAGAGCAAACCAAAGAAAAAGTGACTTTTTTAGAAAAATATATCATTAGCTGATCATAAAAACAAGCATTTACAACCACTGTTATTTGTCAATCTACATGGGTTTTACTGGTGATTCAATTCATTGTGCAAATGAGAGAAACTGCATTTTTTCTGAATTATTTTGACTATTGATAGGGTTAGTGGTGCAGTTATTAAACTTTTTAGATCAGTAGATGATTTTGGTCATCGTCGGCTGTTTAGGTCTTTGAGGGTTAGACATATGTAACCCTGGCCCTGGCGATGGACAATAAACGACACATTTTTCTCCTTTAAATAATAATGAAATAAATGTTTGTGATGACTAAATTTTCTGGCAGAGCACGTATGGGCAAGAGGCGTCATCTTCCATAACTATAAAAATCTAAAGAGATGGCTCTTTTCATATCAAAAGAAAATTAAGTACAGCCTGTTCACCGCCATGTATGCCTGCCATGTTTGTTTTTGTTGACAGTATATGTGCTTGTTACCTCCTTACCTAATTGCCTGCTTGGCATTCAGCACACATGAAATAAAAGCCCATTACCGTGTTGACAGCATGAAGAGGAAAATCATAGAAACAGCAGGGGGAAATAAAACACTGTGAGCAGTTTTATCATCCAGATAACATGTACACATTTAGAGTATATTTTCAGGCCAATTTATACTGCAGACTTCTAATATGCATATAATAGCATGTTTTGTTTTTTTGTTTTTTTTAGTTTTTGGCTTCAAAAATGACTTGAGCCCAACCAACATTTTACAGTTTGACAATAAACCATTATCCAGAATGAGTCAATACAATATGTATATGGACATATTATTTTGTATGTACTATACAGGGTGTCCACAAAGTCTCTTTACAAGTTTAAACATTTATTACAAAAGCAGTTGATGAGATATGTTGATTAGATTTGCTCTATGTACTCAGTGGTTATCAAAGATTGTAATCATATTGCATTTGTTTATTTCAGGTACCCTGTTGATGAAATAGGTTCTGTAAAATAAACCCTACTGGCTACTCTTCAAGAAAAGGCACAATGTGTATTATGGTTTATTGAGACAAAATGTATGGGGTTATGTTAAAGATATCGTGTATCAAATTAAGATACGGCACATCATCAACTTGAAGCAAAAGATCACTGATGCCTTTGCCACCACTGATGAGGCTATGATACAGCCAACATGACAAGAAAGCCAGTACTGTCTTGATGTGCTTTGTACAACTAATGGCGCCCATATAGAGGTGTATTAAATGAGGCAAAAAAACATCAGTAATTTCCACAGATTTGTGTAGTTATTTGCTTTTGCAGTATATGTGTTAAATTGTAAAGAGACTTTATGGACACCCTGTATATCAGCCTTAGCCAATTTAAAAAGGAAAAAAAATATTTTCTTATGGTCTCACTAAATCACAGTTCAGATCAATTAAATATTGTTTAGCCAATGGTATTTTTCTGGCGCACAAAAATTAAGAGGCATCCAGGGCCATATTTGTTTCACTTTTTTCTTGCTGTGTGTGTGTTTTTTTTCTAAATATTTTAATACAGAATTTAATATTCTGTGAAAATGCACCATTTTTTGTCATAAAAAAGTCACATCCCCCAAGCAAATTGACGAATAAACAGTTGTGATAAAGATAGGTCATAGAAGCAGGATATTTTATGATAATGAACTTTATATCAAAAATGTTATCACAAATTCGTCTATACTTATAGTATAGGCCGTATACCATGCAAGCTGTTAGAAAAAGATGTAAAAAAAAAAAAAAACATTTTCCAAACCATATTCACCATTAGTTTTTGATCTTATACCAAAACATGATTACATTAACTTGTACTGATATAATAGTATTTATGTGTGTTTATGTGTGTAGCGATATCCCAGTATGAAGCTTATTCTATTGTTCATCATATTCAGAATATGGCATTTACATAAACACAGATTGTATACATGATATATAGTATTTGTGTTACTGATTAACAAAGGGTGCAGACATTTATGACTGTCACAACTCAAATGCTGCAAATTATTCTGACATTTATCTAACATCAATTTATCAGTTCAAGTGACACAACTTCCTGGTTTTGATATTTGGACATATACAGTAGTAATGTTTCTGTAGTGTTGTCATCATAAGTGTTTGGAAATGACCTGTGTTTGGAAATGTCCTGTAGCATGTCTTCCTATAAACTACCAATTATAATTAGAGAAAAACAGATGCTCTTTATCTCTCCAGAAGTGAGAGTTTTCCATTACTCACATTGTTTGTGTTTCTGTTATACTGCATGACTTATGTTTGGCCTGCACAGGTACTCACCAGGGAGAAGAAATATACACACAACAGTATCTTTCAGTTTCTTTCTGAGTAATCTTCCTGAATATAGGATAGAATGTTTACATGTGGAAACACTAAAACCTATTATTTCAAAAACCTGTTCATAACTTGGGTATGTTCATGAACATATTCCCTTTGTGGTGCCAGCGCTTTCTGCGTTAGAATTATAATTTGTCACTGTCTACAGTGTGTATGTAGGTAAGAATTCAGAGACACATGTTTTCCATTGAAACTGATATGTTAAATCAGATATAAATATACTGTATTAGCAGGTGTGCAGGCTTACTGAAGAGGAGGAAGAGTGTCATACCTAATGTTCTTTGAGAACTGAGGCTAATGTGACATTGGCATGAAAATCCAAGGGAAAGACATCAGCTTGAGTTAATTGTAGATAAAAAATACCTTTTGACAGGGACGTCCTTGTTTTGATGATGCAAGACGAGACAGACAAGTAAACAACAAAATCAGTTCCAGTACAAAGTAGGAACTTTCATTGAAGACCGTCTGCACAGAATCATGCACAGATGATACTGGTAGTTATTATTGTAATAAAAAAACAAAAAAATAACGGAAACAAAAAAAACCAAATAAAACATATAGTAAATATAACCAACAATTTCAAATAACTCAAGTGCAGCAAGTGTTCTCCTGAGCAGCAGAAGCATCATGTGATCTGATGAGCCATCCTATTATTAGCTAGTGAGACAGAACATATGTGGCACATGCCAAAAGGAGTTTACGGGCACAATGCAGGCCTCTTATGGTGAAGGCCTCTGGCAGCTCCAGTATGGTAAGAGGATGGATTTTCCTGGCATGGTTTCGGTTCACTGAACGCCTCAGGGCCAAAGGCAGATGCCAACACGAAGCCATTTTTAGTGAACATGTAAAGCCAGTGGTGAAGCACTGGGCTATGTACGACGCTTTTAGTATGATATGTTCAGTATAATTTCACCTCCTTGGCAGTGTTTTATAGTAGTTTGTTGCCATTTTATTCTCAATTTATGTATTTATATGGTGTTTCCAATCACACAAATTATGGTAATATTTAAACTATTAATTGAGTTTACAGAAAAATCACTGTATTGTGATATGTAACATTAACATGAGACAAATTTACATACACTGTGATAGAGGTGTTTAGCTGTATCACCCATCCAAGTTTTAATGAAATAAAAGACAGAATGGTGACTTAAAATTAGAAAAAGAGAGAAAATAAATAGATTTACAAAAAAAAAAACAGCCAACAAGGTGATATCCCTGAAGGTGTCATTCTGCTTTTACAACAACTATTTACAAAAGAATTTAATAACTTGGTAAAAAATAAAATTAAATTAAAAAAAAGTAAAAAATAAAAAAATAAAATTATATATATATATATATATGAGCATAAATATGATTTGATTAACTTGAAAATTCGTTCGTTGCTGCTAACATATTGGCTGGAAATGTGGTCTGTTAATCATAGTACTTGTCTTGTTATACAGACATATGCCATTTAACAATAATAACAAGAACTTTCTCCATAGGATCCATCAGCTACTTCACAGACACACCATGTCCATTTAGATAATGTCAAATCAGTTTTGTTCACTGTGCAGGGTGCAACGTAACCCTATGTAATTTGTAAAATCTTATATCTTTGATATTTGTGCACAAATTTGAAGTTGTGTTACAGTGATGGGTCCATCTCATGTTTTTATTGTGATGTGGTTTAAAGCTGCTGTCAGAGGTAGAACAACACAATAGCCTCTGCATTGCTGAGACTGTACTTCTCCTGCCAGCAGCTCCCATTGGATTGTCTCCAAGGTCTCTCGGTTCTTACGTCGGAGCCTTTAGAAAGTAGCAGTAAGATAAAAAATCCTGATTCTTTCAGGATAAATTGTTGTTAAACTAAAAGATTTGATGCCACTGAAAGGGATTATATTTCATTTTTGATCAATTGCCCCACCTGTTTTGTATTGTTCTGTTGCCAAACACTATTTTTTTTACCTCTCGCAGTGAACAAATGATTAGCCCATAAAATACAGTCTGGTAAGGACAGTCCATTAGAAGCCAAATGTTGGATGAGAATTGTAAAATTGTAACTGATCCAAAAATGAGTAAGTAGTGTTTCTATTAGGCCCATCACTTCCATGTAGCATCAGTGAGTCATCATAGCTTTGCTGTCATCTGTTGTTTGTCCTATCTTGACCATAAATGTCCTGTTTTTTCAATTGTTCTTCATTTTACCAATACTTCATAACAGTGGGAGCCTTATTGCCACAGATAATAGAATTGATGTAGAAGGCTTAAGTTATCTTCCTCCCTAATAAGCTGAGTGGCTGTCAGTAACATCTAGATTTATTTAGTGGAGAAAAAAAAAGTCTATCCGCCCCCTTTGAAGGGAACAGTTATTTTTGCACCCAGTGAACAGAAACTGGGACGGGAGAGGAAAAAAGGACTTTCACATGTAGCATTAAATGGGTCACCTTGAGTGGAGTACTTGTCTATGTGGTCCTATCAAGAGGCAGAGAGAGAGGGAGAGAGAGAGAGAGAGAGAGTTGAAGAGATGGGGGCTACGCATTTCCTGTCTGAACGCTCATGTCTTCATTGTTCCCTGATGGATGGAGGCTATTTCAAGTCTAATTCTGATGCATTGTCAAATGCAGACTGTCAGGCCCAGCCCACCTGTTGATGCACCCTTTGTGACTGGAGTCTCACATCCTGAATGTGCTCTTTTGCAGAGTTAACAATGGATGTAAATCCTTAATTACAACGTTCCATCGCTGCACTCAGTTTAACATGCAGATTTCTCTGAATAATTTTTGAAATAATTACATTTATTTCAAGTGTTTTTCCCCCAAAAAATCACCTGACACCATCAACCTGAGTTAAAAGCTTTTGCTTTGATCCCAGTTGTCAAGCCTGTCTATTTATGGTGGCCTGTGGTTGTCTCTTGTCAAGGCAGGTATGAACAGCACCATAAGGTGAATCATCCCACTCCATTATAGAGCAAAACAGGTCCATTTCCCTGTAAATAATTATACAGGGATGTGATGCTAGTATATACCATTAGAAAACACAACACTCCAGCTGCCACCTTTTGCACCTTAGTAACCATCTATGAACTCCACACTAAAGATCTGGAATGCCATAGCAACCACCTATAAAAAGCAACCAAACCAAGCATTATTTACCTTGTGAAAGTAAACAGTAGCAAGGTATTGTTTTCACTCATGTCCATCAGTTTGTGAGAATTAAAACTCACTGATGGATACATCAGCCGTTATGAAACTGAAAGTTTATGAAAGTGAGTAGGTCAGCATCCCCTCTTAGATGCAGCCAACTGATTTACTGGTTTGTCTGGTAAAACTGTATAAAGACAACACAAACAAACATGGAGTAGAGTGACTGTGACAGTGCTGGATGACGCTGGACAGGATTTATTTGTATGGAAGTTCTATATTAAGGAAAAGAATATTCAGTTGTCAGCTCCCTGATGAACTGCTGGTGTAGCTGGGTGTAGCTCTAGCCCCACCGTACCCCTCCCCAGGAATAAGCAGTTATGGGAAATAAATTAATGAATGAATGGATGGTGACATATCGTAAGCACAGACAACATATATAACATTTACTCTATTATGATATAAAATAACGTGTACTTTGATAGAACATTTTGACAGAATAGCTGTTGACCTTGTTGGCAGCAGATGATGTACTGCATCACAGCTACATGTTGTGGAGTCACTGGCCTTGGTTTTGTGTCTGATGGTTCCTTTGTACTGAGTGAACTTACTCTGTTTTATGTCACTCGGATCACTTCACTCCACTGATCTGTTGGGTCTTTTTATTGCAGAGATGTTGAACATTGCCTAAAGTATTGTTCAAGCTACCTGCAGCTGACAAAACTCTGCAATTAAAACGGCTGTTGTGTACAGTATATATATACAAAGAAATATATCAGGAGGGACTTTGATGTGCAACACAAACACATTAGCAGTGCCCTTTCTCCTGTTTTGTTTATGTTCATTTGTTCACCTCCAGCTGAACATTTTGCTTCCAGAGATTCGTCAGGCTGTTATTGATAAAAGTCAAGGCTTAGTTCATGTTTGATGTCCATATTTGGACAATGTAGAAGCAAAGCTCATTATTTCTACTGGTAGCAGTTCCTGTGTGACTGGATCCAGACTAATTGTTGTTTGGAACTTGCAGGAGATGACAGCTTTAATGAAGACTCTGAACAATGCACATCTGAATCAATATGGTGCATTTTATGATTTCCAGTGGGTAATATTTACATTGCTGTGTTAGTTCTCTTTCTGCATTGATTCTCTTTTGTTGCATGAAGGCGAAACAGAGAAGCAGCAAACATCCTCTACTCTTCGTCTGTGGAAACTTTCAATCTGTGCCTGATGTGGCTTCATCCGTATCAGTGACGTCAAAGCAGATGTTTTCCAGGAGCTGCCAAAGACAGAACACCTGCAGTGATATCACTTTTTTTGGATGTGCAGATGTGTGTGAAGGGGAAACTAAACCAAAGAGCAGTGCAGCAGTAATAGATCGGTGCAGAGGTACTACAATAAAATGGTAAAAAAAAGAAAAACAGAAGTCATTTTTAATTGCATTTTTCTGTGCATAGCAGGTCCATAAACAGGGACAGATCTTTTCATGTATTTTTTTCCTGGTGATATAGTGCATTTGATTGAATTAAGTCTGTGGGTCCTTGGTGGAGGTATGGGTTCTATTGCATGACCCTCTAGTTTTATTTTGAGAATATTCTCTAACAAAACTTTAAAAGAAGTGTAGGATGGGTGGTCTGATTGGACCTTCAGAGTTTCATCTGTGTTGTTCAGGTTGTGGGAGAAGGACGGAGTGTTCACCGAAAATAGTCATTTACCCTGCTAGGTTGCGCTCCCACATGAATGAGCCTCACAGTTCCCGGCCACATGGGTATTTCTGAAGGGCTTAAAATAAAATGTTACACAGACAGGTTCAAAGCAGCTGACGCACTACGCTGATCCCTCCAACATGAACATATACACATAATTATCCTCATTTTATACTTTCAGAGTCTGTTATCACTCTGACTACATTAGGTACATGAAGCAAGAGTAACTTGATCTTAAATGACGGGTGTAAAATGCTGTGAGTTTTCTGGGGTCATGGAATCACGGGTTGGGTGGTTTGGGTGGTTCTCTGAAGTGGAGGTGGTGGTGATGAATAGTAACTGAGGAGTAATGATCTCAGTCAGAGCTGCTAGCACCAGTCCTGTCTTGTTAGATACTTGAACCATCTTTGTCCAAGTTCCACCACTGCCATATCATCGTTCACAGTGTTTTTACAGTGACTAAGGAATGTTAGATGCAGCATGAACTCGAAAACAGTTTCTACACCAGACAGTAATGTGCAGCAAAAGTATACGTGTATTATTAATGAACAAATAAACTTTTCTCCACCATGCACTTGCTAAACAGCTCCTGGGCACAGCGACTCCCACAGTGGAAAGTATGCCTAAAGGAGGGGCTTATTACCAACATTTATCAGGATGCTAATTTTAATTGTTGTAACGGCTGGAGAAGTGGTCAGTTATGTGAGCGCTCTTATTTGCTAATGCAGAGCTGTTTGATTCTGGAAAGGTTCGTTTTCAATTACTCGATCACAAGGAAGCTTATTGCTTCATTATCCTCTCTGGTTTGACAAATATTACAGGAACATTCACCTTTAAACAGACTTACAGTGAATTACTACTTAGATGATTTGTTCATGCCGCTAGGCCAGTATCAGAGAGTCTGTTTAAATTTCTCTCACACCAGGTCTGAAAACAGTGAACAGACCACACGCACCCGACTTCGTGACTTTTCCAGTTTCAGTTTCTCTCTTAGTGTCTACTTTCTTTTTTATCCTCCTCCTCTGTCCTGTCCATTTCTGTCCAACACTCTTCAATGTGTAGTTCACACAGTAAGCCAAAACACACAATAAAATACAACATTGTAAAGTAATATGTACTGTATGTTGTGTAGGGTGTAATATGGTCAGGGATGTGTGCTTCTAGTACAGCTCAGCTAGTCTGATTTTTTTTCTGCTTTTTGGCACAAACCTTGAGCCTGAGTAAAACGTGATGAAAAGCCTGAAGGCCAAGTGAAATCACTTCTGCTTTAATAAAACTCGCCACTTTCCATTCATTCTGGCCATGACCTTTAGCAGTAGTTGGGTCTCTTCCCATTCTCTTCAGTTGGGTCCAAATTCAGATGTTGTTCAAACCTTAGATGATGTTGATGCAATTGAAGTGGTAAAATGGAAAAAATGAATCTTTAAAATTAATGGTGAAAAATAAGAAGGAACACTTTAAAGCACACAAACACATAGTGCTCCTATTAGCAAAGGTGAATTAATACAATTCTTAATGGATATATTCTTTTTTTTATACAGCCAGAAATGTTAGATTCTCCAAGTAGCTTGATACAATATAAACTACACTTTAAGAGGCTTCCGTTGGATGTATTAATCATTTTTCCGTCCTAAACATAGTTTGATAATTATGAATATCATGTCGGCTCCTTACAGTCCACTTACCCCAGTGTGCAGGTTTGCATGTAATTAAAGTTACTCTATGAGTTAGTGAACATATCTTTTATTCAACAGGTTATTTAACATATATATATAGTTGAAGTTGTATGTTTACATGCATTTGTTTCCAGATGTCCACATAATACACCGTCTTCGTGATCCCATTAGTTTTATGGATTGCACCAGTTTCTCTTGCATAAGACAAATCCACAACATCATTCTGCCAAGGCTCTGTCATGATAATGACTTTTTAAGAACAAGGAGTTCTGGAGTGAGGCCAAAGATACTAATGTACCACCACCTTGGCCCACTAGAGGGAGTAGTGAGTTACTCTGCTGGTCCCCCATGGTGAGGAAAACTAACTCCACTGGGCCTTTGACCCAAGTGCCTGAAAGTGACAGCATGGGATGAGAACCACTAAGATACAACTTATAGAGTCAAAGAAAGCAACAAAGTGATAAAAGCTAGAAGCACTGTTGTTTTCACTTTAAACATCTGTAAATGAAAAGAATGGAGTTTTACAGTGTTTCTTCTACACAGGTCAGTTTAATTATGAGGCTTATGAAGATATAAAGTTAACATGTGAAGCTAACAGAGCTATAATGTAAACTATCAGCTGATACAATGCCTGAAAATTATAAGGCACAGTCTTATTTTGATTCTTATTTTGATGTGTGTAAAAATGAGCTTTATACTTGATTCAGTGGGTGATAAAGTCTGTGGATACATAGTGTTGAATCGCTGGTGGTTTTGATAGTCCAAAGTGAGTGTGTTCTGATCCTGTTGTTGAGAGTTTGAAATATCAATACTACACATAAAGGCTTTAAAATAAAGTACTTGAGTAACTGAACTAACATGGAACATGTATAAAAAAATTAAATATTATAAATAGTGAAAAACTGAGAATTGATGTAATTTTCATCTTAAACAGTGCTCGACTGAGCACCATCCTCCTTCATACAGACTAGCTTGTGTGTGCACAGTTCAGTAATGCTCATGAAGTTAACCCTGCTGTGAGTCATGTTATATTCTCCTCTGTGTTGGGAGGAGAGCTCACTGTTCGCTGTGATCCATGTTGGAGTGGTGTGATGCTGCCTTTGGCTTTTCTGAGGGGGGAAACTGGAGCACAGCTCTGAGCCATAGGCAGAAATACCAGTCCTAACTAGGACACGTCGAGAAACGGGGCTAGTGGTGGGGCATCTCTTACACAGGACTCATGGACACATGATAAGAAGTGTCTCAGCCCAACAGTGACTCAGTGGTGATTTTGAACCTGATCAAGCTGTTTGTTTTACCCATATATTGAACTGTTTCCTGTTGTCTGCTGCTTCATCATTACACATGTACAGGTGGACTTGTCCTACTTTAAGTACATTTCACATGTAAATGCTCATTTGTTTGCAATAAGATATTATAAGTTATATTCTGCTCAGATTGTCAAAAGATGCATTTTATTTAATAATAGATAGATATTATATTAATAGGTATTACACATAATAAAAACAGTAAGAGCATACATTCAGCACACTAACATGACAAAAGTGATCAACATTATTAAGATTTCTTACTTGCGCTTTGTTTTCATTACAGGACACCAATGAAATTGTGGCCATTAAAAAATTCAAGGACAGCGAAGGTAAGAGGGATCTCTCCTTTTTTTAAAGAGGCACTGTCATGTTTTTTGCAATCAAAGCAAATCTTTAAATGTGAGTATCAGAGTTAACACATCCATTCATCAATTTCTACTCCAACTTCTGTTTTGCGTTTAACCTTCATGCAGAGAATGAGGAAGTTAAAGAAACAACGCTACGGGAGCTTAAAATGCTCCGCACCCTCAAGCAGGAGAATATTGTGGAGTTGAAAGAGGCCTTCCGCAGAAGAGGAAAGCTTTATCTTGTGTTTGAGTATGTGGAGAAGGTAAGTATATCACAGACCGTGTTTTATCAGGTCCAAATGGTATTTTAATGTTTATGTCATTTGTTTATGTGACCTATTTTTTTCCCCTCTCTGCTAGAACATGCTTGAGTTGCTTGAGGAGCTGCCCAATGGAGTACCAACAGAGAAAGCACGCAGCTACATCTTCCAGTTAATCAAAGCAATTCACTGGTGCCATAAACATGACATTGTTCACCGAGGTAATTTTTCTCTTTTTCTTTTTCCTGTGTACAGACTAGAACCTTTACATAAAATCAAGCCGGTTTACTTGACCATCAAAATCTTATAACTGGGAGTAATCAGATAATTTTAATAATCAGATTTGATGCGTTTACATGCACTTCAGAAATGCAATAATCGGAAAACCCTGGTTGGTTTGCATGTTTCAGTCCATTATCAGATTTTTTTCAAAATGTGTACATGGTGATGTAAGACTCAAATTCCCTGTTATTTTCAAAACATCTGGTCGTGTTTTGTTGAACATGGTGACCCTTATGATATTAGTGTAAGCTGTCCTAATGTTGGAGCTAATAGGCCTGTAAAATAGGCTAAACATTACTGCTATCCTTCGGTTATGCTCCTTGAGGAGAACACAATGGTTGGCTGTCATACAGCATCTGCCCTTGGTCTTGGCACAACACATCACTTCTGCTTTCTAAGTTTTTTTATTTATTTATTTTTGTACACATGCACAAATGTAAAATAATCAAAAAAATCAGATTAGCATTTGTACATTCATGAGGATATCAGAGTATTGGGGAGAAATCCAGGTGTGTTCATCCATTTCTCATAGCCAGAAAACTGCTGTTATCTGATAAAGCATGTCACATTATACTGTTTACATGATCACATGAATAATCTGATACGGATACAGATACTGATTGGATTTTTATGTTAGCGAGTCAGAGAAAAGGCATTTTAGCCAGATTTGATCCTACAGTGGAAAAAATGCATCAAGTGCAGCCTTTACCACTGGACCATAACCTTGCACCATCTGTGCTATTGTGAAACAACTGTTCAAGATTCACATCTTTTTGAATATACATCATAAAATCAATCTATACAAGCTTTGCTCTTCTTCTTCCCTGACACAGTAGCAGAGTACTGTATGTTTTCTGATGCTGTTTAACCAACCATTCTTTTATTCACAAGACGTGAGCTTTTGGTGGATCAGTGGCAGTAGGAAAAAAAAACAGATGGCCCATGTGAGCTTTTGGCACTCTGGCAGCAACAGAGCAAGCATCCAAATGGCCTGTGGTATACCCAGGCACACATATGACAACCCTATCCAGGGATTTTATGTATAAATTGTGGGTTGTCTTTACTATCTGTGAATAGTCACTAATAGAAATAGGATTTGGGGGATTCTTCGCAGTTGTCACAGATGAACAGGTGGTGGTAGGAATGATGGTAGTGATGATGTAATAATGACGATACCCCCCTCGCCAGCTTATGTGTTGTCTTACTCCCTCCCTCCCCATCTGTGTTCTCTTCCCCCAGACATAAAGCCAGAAAACCTTCTCATCAGCTCTGACGACGTCCTCAAGTTATGTGACTTTGGTGAGCATCTCCATCAAAGTCTCACACTCAGCTGTAAGAAAGGTCAAGTGATGCAAAACGAATATTTTCAACTGAGACTATATTTGGCTGCTTCAGGAGTGCATGCAGGCTTCATCTGGTTATCTACAGCTCTGTGTGGAGCCCTCTCTCTGCGGCTCTCAGACTGCCGCTGTGCATTCTTCCCTAGTTTCAATTAATGAAACGTGTTGGAAAACAAGCGGCTAATCACGCTTTGATTCAATCTGGTAGCGTCACAACAAAACGGGGGAAAACGGAAAACATGGCATAGCCAGCATCATGTAGTCAATCTGGAGTGAGAGACTGAAGACCTGCTGTTTGCTCTGTGTCAGCCAAAGGCATTGAGAGAACAGACATAGGGCAAATAGACTCAACTGTGAGGGTTTACATTCGGGCCTGTGTCATACTCAACATTTGCTTTCATTGTGTGCTGTTTTGATTTCTAACATGACTGCAAGCTACTTTTAGAGACACAAACTTGAAATGAAAAGCTCATATAAACAGCTGTATTAAGTATAAACAGCCGTCTCTGTTGGCACTGTATTGCAGACTGACACATTTTTGTTCTTTATTAAACAGTTAAGTTAATCTAATATTGCCTTCAAGAGATATTTTCTTGTTTTGAGTATGGTAATGAAGCTGTAAATAGGATAGGAAATTAATTAGCATAGCTAGCATTTGGACTGAAGACAGATTTGATTTAACATATCAATACTGCATACTATTTATTTATTTTTTCAACTACAGAATTTTTTATTTTTTAACACTTGTTTTCACAGGGATGAGCTAGTTGTGTTGTCTGCTTCACATATGCTAAGCAGAGCTAAATGCCTGCTAGCTACATATCAAATACAGCATTTTTTGAGTCTTTTATGCACTGGAACTGATGTTTTGACTCAGCTTTTTTGAGTCAACATAGCTGTGCCATTTGTTTCCTGCCAAACGTCCGGTAAAACGTCAAGAACTCACTGAGAATGGAAGTATGAAAGCGTCACTTCATGATGCTTGAATTTCTCTGAGACATATAGGGAAAGGTGGTCTAATAAATTTGTTAAGCACTATGCTTCTATAGAATAGTTTAAAATGTTGTTGAATAGCAATACATCTTAAGTTGTTTCTTTAATCAACTGTAGAAAAATGACATGTTCTGTTTGTGTGCTGCTCTTAATCAGTCTGCTGCTCTACTTACCCTACAGGCAATGACTAGTATTGATCTTCTTATTTCTCTGCCTCTGCATCTGTCTGTGCTGTCCACTGAATGTGTTATTTAAAATATATAGGACTGGATATGTGTTATCCTGGATTGATTTGCCTACTTGTGCCAGTGCAAGGTCTTCCCCTAGGTCTCATCATCTCTTATATAAGTGCAGCTTTTACCTAAGCCAGCTACTTCATAACTTATTGTATACCTTTGAATTATAATGAGCACAGAGACAGTTGCCCAGCTGAAGTCATTTTTAGATGTCTCAGCATGGAGAGAATATCAAAAAGCTCCTCATTATACTATATTGCTTCCTCTGTCTTCTCTTGCCAGGCTTTGCACGTAATCTCTCTGAAGGGACTGATGCCAATTACACAGAGTATGTGGCCACTAGATGGTACCGCTCTCCAGAGCTCCTGCTTGGGTACGTCTGGTGTTTTTTTTAGCCTTGTCCAGAAACCTTTCATGGATTGCGACATTGGTTACTATCATAAATTAGGGGCATCTATTCTTATGCATGGCCTTTATCAACAACAGTCAACCCTCAAATCTCTGGTCCCAGGGCTCCTTACGGGAAGGCAGTGGACATGTGGTCAGTGGGCTGCATCTTAGGAGAGCTGAGCGATGGTCAGCCTCTATTCCCGGGAGAGAGTGAGATCGACCAGCTCTTTACCATCCAGAAAGTGTTGGGACCCCTGCCACCAGAACAGATGAAGCTCTTCTATAACAACCCTCGCTTCCACGGGCTGCGGGTAATGTCAGGCCACACTCCTTCCCCTTAGCTTTCACTATCATTCTGCTGTACTGACCCATTCCTCCATTGCTTTTCATCCTTTCTTTTTCATTTGCAGTCTTTTTCTGCCTCCTCCTCTTTTCTCCTTTCCTTTATTTATCATCTCTCCCTGCCATGTCTCTGTACTCTCTGCTTTTTTTTTTTTTTTTTTTCATGAGTTTGCTGCGCCGTGACTGATTGGATCACAATGACTCATCGCGTATCATGTATTCTGTATGCTCTGTAAAGGAAGGCTGTGATAGTCTTCAGTGGCAGGCTGGTGGTACAACAGACCTGGGTCGTCCTTCTCTTCCCCTCCCTTCCCACGCCTCCGGATGTAATTATTAGCTAGCAAACTGCCCCTCTGTGTATGTGAATACCCAGTGATAAAGATTTGATTATACTGTATATCTTCAGTTTTGGATGGTTGTGGGTGTTTAAAATCAGTAGATGGGTGGAGATAAATACGCTGGCTGCTATTCTTAAATCATACCAGCTTAAAAATACATGAAACATCTTTTTCTACAGTAAAAGTCTCTTTAGTAAGACAGACACATGCTGGACAAGGAGGTTTTTTGAATAAATATCAACTGCCTGCTTTTGTTTGCAGTGAAAAATGTATGCCTGCTGTCAGTCAAAGAACAGAGCAACATCCTGCCCACAAACTTACTGATTTGCAGATATTCACTCTTAAGACCTTCTTTTAAAGTAAAATTTGCCTAATAATGGAGCAGAAGACAATGAGGCCAGCACTGAAAAGAGAGAAGTGCTAGAAAGAACTGCACAAAGTGTTTTTTTTTTTATTATTATTAAAATATCAATGCACCTTTGCAGAAAGAAACCATACACACTTCTGACTGAACACGGGATGTTTGAAGCCAGTTTCATCATGTTGGCCACCTACTGTGTTATTTCTGTAACACTTGGAAACTTGTGATGTAAAAGAGAACAGCTACTGGACATCTTCTGGCACACAGATGGATTTCATACAGGGAGATTGGCCGTAGAGGAAATCACATGCAGAAGTGTTTTTAGTGAACAGTGTTTGCAAAATGCAGTCTTTGTTCAGTCTGAAGGATACAGTCGCATCTAACAATACTAAAATGCAATTAAAATGCTTCTTAAGTAAGTATTAGCAGCAAAATAGATAAAGTATTGAAGTAAGAGTACTGGTTTGGTTCCCATGAATTATTATTATTATATCGTTGCTGTTGGGCGGAAACCTCTTATGTCGAAAATTATTTTTCAGGAAAATGGAAAACTATATATATTCTAAATAAATGAATGGAGTTAAGAGATGTAGTCACAAGCAGTTGTCAGGACTTTTCATTGGTTCAGTATTTCTAAAACCGTCAGGCCAACTTGAAGACAACAGAATAATTTTATGACAAAACAAAAAACGACCAAAAATGGACTTATGAGGTTTCCACCCGACAGTGACATTATATGACATTACATTATTAATAGTGAAGTGTCAGTGTTACTGTAGCATGTTATTGTTAGAGCTGCTGAGGTGAAGGTAGTTTAAGCTATTTTAGATCCAATTTTATAAACATGGACAACAAATGCACTCAGAATAGAATCAAGTTTATTGCCATTGCCAAACATAAGTAGTACAGTGCAACAAGATTTTGATTCCAGAATGCCCAATATAAAAACAGTTAATATAGAAATCTAAATAGAAGTCAGGTCTATAAGTATCTGGACAGTGACTCAAATTTTGTCATTGTGCCTCTGTACACCACCACAGTGGATCTGAGATGAAATAGTCAAGATGTGTTGTAAGTGTGGACTTTCAAGGGGTTTGTAAAAAACATTATTATTTTTTAGGAAATATTTACATTTTTATATAATGTCCTTCCACTTTCAGAGACTCAGAAGTAATTGGACAAACTAAGATCATTATGAATATGAGGATTGTTTTAATACTTTGCACTCAATAACTGCCTGAGGTCTGGAACCCATGGACGTCACCAACGCTGAGTTTCCTCCTGGAGATGCTTTGACCAGCCTTTACTGCAGCCGCCTTCAGTTACTGCTTGTTTGTGGGTCTTTGGTCCTTCAGTTTACATTCAGTAACTGAAACGTTGCTTAAATGGGCTGAGATAGGTGACTGACTTGGCCATTGCATAAAATCCCATGTATTTAACTTCTAAAGTTGCTTTGGGAGAATGTTTTGGGACATTATCCATCTGCAATGTGAGCTGTCGTCCTATCAGTTTTGCAGCATTTGTTTTGCATTTGAATCTGAGCAGAAAGTACAGTTCTGTATGCTTCAGAATTCATCCTATTACTTCTGTCAGCAGCCATACATGTCCATGTCGTAACACTACATCCACCATGTTAGACACGTGATGACATGGTCTGCTTTGGATCATGAGATGTTCCTTTCCTTCTCCAGACATACAATCATTCTAAAGTTCTTGGTTTCATCTGTCCAGAGAATCTTTTTAAAGAACTTTAAATTCTAATCTGTCCTTCCTGTTGTCGAGTGTTTCCAGTGGTTTGCACCTTGTTGTTAACCCTCTGTATTTACATTCATGAAGGCATCTGATTGTAGACTTTGATAATATCTCACCTATCTCCTCAAATGTCTTCTTGACTTGGACGTTGTAAAAGGGTTTTTCTTCATCAACAAAAGCATCCTGTGATCATCCACTGTAGTTTTCTTCTGTGGTCTTCCTGGACTTTTGGTGTTGCTGAGCTCATCAACAGATTTTCTTTTTTTAAAAAATGTACCAAATTGTTTATTTTACAACTACTAACGTGTTTGTTATTTCTCCAAAAGATTTGGGGTTTTTCAGCCGAATGAATTTACACCTCTTTGGACTTCATTTTGAGAATTCCAGTTAACAACTACCAAATGCAAATTTAACATCTGCTTCATTTGTCATAGAAGAACCAGGGAACAGGATACATCTGGACATGAAGCTGTTTGTCAGTCAGTTCTCCAATTACTTTTGAGCCTCTGAAAATGGAGGGGCGGTGATTTAAATTGAATAAAAGCTGAAAGTCCACCCTTGAATCACATGTTGATTGGGTCATTTCAGATCCACTGTGGTGGTGTACAGAGGCAAAATTATTAACATTTCTGTCACTGTCTAAATAAACAAGAGTGGAAAAGAGGGGGAAAAATGAAGTTCTGATACACTAATTTGTGTTTAGACTTGTTCTCTTATCTTTGATTTTTGGTAAGCTGTTTAATGTTTTAGGAAGTGTTAACAACCCAGAGACATCTGAAATATTAGCATGGTGACCCACCGCTTTTTGTGAGATATCAGAAGCCAAAAAGATTGCAAACCACTCATCTAATATGGAACAAGACGTTGCATTCTAAAAGCTGGTAATAGTACCGACTGTGTAAAGTATTCATGTAAAATGTAACCAAAAGTGTCAAATGTAATGGCGTAGAATGTATAATATTTCACTCCAAGATGTAGAATTATACATTTGTGTTTACAGAAATATTCAGATAAAGTACAAATACCATGAACTTATGTTTGAATGCAGCACTTACTTTCCATTTCTTCTAGAATATATCAATATTGTACAGTAAGAACTTATTTCACAAGAGCACATACTTGATAGTACACACTAAATTGAGTGAAATAGAGTTGATCACACATGAATGTTATTGTTTTTTACTTGGCTGGTTTTTCTGGCTACATTTCTTACTTATACTATTTTACACTCTCTCTTGTTTTAGTTCCCTGCTGTGAACCACCCCCAAACGTTGGAGCGAAGATACCTGGGAATCATTGGTGGAGCCATGTTGGACCTACTGAAGGTAAGAGGTCACAGGTCTGCTGAGGAGATGTTTTAGTTCGCACCTCAGGTTAGTCCTGCTTACCTTCTGACATGAAAGTACACCACCTCCAATCTTCAAAAACTACACATCTGATAATTGCATCATTATCATCATCATGTTTACGTCGTGACTGCATGATGCCTCCTCGCTGCTGCAGCATCTCTCAGCTCATATTCTCGTTCCAGCACCGCTGTTATTGCTGTGTCTGCACTGTAAACAGGAGCTCCATGTCAAGAATGTGGGCAGTGCTTGTGCACTTGCGCTTTTCCCAGCAGATAATGACTCACTGCTAACATAATGTCATCTCGGCATTGACTTTAGTAAGGACAGACATGTCTTTCATTAAGAATCAAGGCTTTCTGGAGTTGAGTTAGATGTCAGATGGATCGTCTAATTGCTAATGTCATAGTGCTTCTGTTGTGGTCCAGACAAACTCAGAAAAGTTGCTGCTTTAGAGATTTTAATTGAAATCAAAGCTGCGCTCAGAGTTCACGTTCTATCTTTAGTTCAGAGGTGTTATTTTGAGAGCATGCATCCAGACGTCAGCCTTTATTAAGGATTTTAAGCAAAAGTATAGGAAGACAGGTTGTTTTATGTATTTATTCAAGTAAGAAAAAAATTAAATGTCAAGAACCACATTTTACATCATTTTTTGGCTTGTTTGGTGACTCTAAGACACAGTGAATTATAGCAGCCTGACTTTTATGATAATGGCGGTGACTCATGATGGCACAACTGTTCTGTTATGAGGTCTGGATATTCACGGTGTCTTGTGGACTCAAATGCTTTCTCACTCACTCTCTGATTTTGTTTTTTTCATCAGAGTCTGCTGTTACTGAACCCGACCGAACGCTTTCTAACAGAGCAGAGCCTAAACCACCACGCCTTCCAGACCTTGCGGCTTGTGGATCGGCAGGGCCCGCCCACTCCTACACCTGTACGCTCATCCAAGAGAAAACCTCACCATGGAGATAACACCACCCCCAGCAGGTCAGCAGTGCACACTATAGGTAGTTTAAGATTATCAGTAAGTCCATGTACGGCTGGGCAATATGGACAAAAAAAAATCATATCTTGATATATTTTGGTTGAATGGCGATGTACAATATGAATCTCTATAATTTTTGATGAGATAAGATAAATGTTAAAAAAATATACATTTAGATGTAACCAAAAATGGCACATCTGTTCTGAAACTGTATTTGAAATTAAATTTTAGCCTACAATACATATATAAATGTATTATAACATAATAAACAATAATAAATAACCTGTCTCTGATGTGCTGTCCAGTTTTAAATGAAGATATGTAATATTAACACATCCTTGTGTTTGTGGTGGGGTCTGTGTTGTACTGGGGCTGATAGTGTGTTAACCTTCTCCATTTCTAAACTAATAGCAGCTAGTGTTGTACACTGTTGCTGTAGAAGAGAGGCACTCTACTGAACACAAAGATCACTCTTTGGGGTTTTGCAGAATATTCTGACCTGAGTCTTTAACATAGAATCAGTGTACAGACTGCTATCATGCATGTAGGAAACAAATCAGTGAAGGAGCACATTTTCAAGATACATTATGTGTCCACACTTTAGAAAAAAAGCAGTTAATCCATATAATATATATATTGACGTTGAGCAAAATTACATTTTGTTATAAGAAGTCCATTCATCGAGTACAAACCTATTTCTGTATGATTTAGATGACATGTTATCGTCGTGTTTATTTGACATTTTCCGTGAAATGTGCATTTGTTTGTTGAATTTTATTTTCTATCATCTTTTGTCAGGAGCCACGGGGGAAAGAGCTCAGGAAGTCACCGCTCCAGCAACAGAGAATGCTCCAGCTTGCCACGGCATGAAGACCTCCATCCCAGCAATGACAGTTTTCTCAACGGCAACATGTCCGCAGCGATCAACCTCAGTCCCACCCTTCATCCCAAGAACTACCAGCCGCAGATCTTTAACCACTCCACCTCATGCAACATGGATCTGGCCAGCAGTAACCTGCCTCACCTGCTCGGCCCCGGTGAGGCCAAGAGCAAGGGCGACTTCGAAATGAACCTGGGGTCCAAAGGGTCCGACGGCCCCGGAGCCAAGTACCTCAAATCCAACTTCCGTTCACAGCAGAACCGCCATTCTTTTGTGGAGGGGAAGACCAACACACTTCAGTCAGGGGACAAACACAGTCGACACGGCTACATGGAGTCTCACGGCTCCACACAGTCGTCCTCCAAGTTTGCATACCTGAACTTGTCCAAAAGCTACGGTACACTTAGTGACGCCAAGTCAGTGGGGAATTTGAATGATGTGCATCTTTATGCTGACGAACCAACATCTCGATACTTTCCCTCCAGTTGCCTTGACCTCACAGCCCCAAGCAGCCCAGCAGCCCGCAGGGTCGACAGGCTGGGACCGGGAACAGCTGGCAGAGGAAGTATGCGCACTGACAGGGAAAGCAACACCTTGGACTCCTCCTACAGGCGCTCTTCCACCCGCCACAAAGCCTCAGAGGAGGCCAAGTCACCGGACTCTCTTGATCCAGGGGAAGGAGGGGTCGAAAGGAGCCATGGCCACTCTCTGTCAGCCCCACATGACCCTCTGGCTTACGGTCAGGGATACACCAGCCCCTTCTCCTCCCAGCAGCGACCGCACCGCCACTCCATGTACGTACGCAGGGACCACCAGAGGACGCACGGGACAGACGAGGGGCTGTCGGTAGGACAGGGCCTGCCCACCAGAGCCAGCAGCCTCCAGCTCCTGTCTCCACAGCTACAGCACCGCACACTGCCTCGCCATTCTGGAGGCTCCTCCAGAGAAGAAGACATGAGCAGGGTCAGTCATCAGCCCACATTACACCTCTCCAAACTTAAGGAAACCGTAAGCCTACAGGATCTAATCATATCAAATGCCTACACCAGGTTGTGTTGGATAATCGTCACTACAACCGTTCAGCCAGGATTTATTCTAGTGCCGTTTGAAAATATCATGATCTGTGTTTAGGATTTCAGCCAGATCTTGTGTTAGTCAGGTTTCCGGGTTTTTGGTTTTTTTTTCCTGAGAGACAAGTCTACTATAGTCATGTTTAAGAGACTGGAAACCTGTTATTTTTCTTGTTTTTTTCTATTTTTCAGATGATTGATATTGAAATTCTTCCTGGGGATTAATGAAGTTATTCTTTTTCTACATTGTCAAATGACTGTGTTTCACAAATGTTTGTGTTAGCATTATTTTGAGGACTTGCATTTCTCTCATTCCACCAAATATGAGGACTTAAATCTCCACAAAGTGGTAATAGTGAAAGCACAAACTTGAGGTTTCAAAACTATAGCCCAAAAGCCTCCACCCGGGTGATGGTGGATAAGCCACTTTTTACCTTCCTCCTTTCTGATGAGATCTGCGATCGGCCAAAATCTCCCAATGATTTTTCCCAGTGACAGAAAAAATATTTCCGACTGAAGCTTTAACAGAAATTCAGCATCATCCTAAGAACACTGCAAGTGTTTAGAGTGTGGCCTTCCTGTTATATACAGTGAACTACATTACCTGTATATTTATATATATACTGTATTCATACATATAGTATATATAGTGTGTGCGTATGTGTGTGTGTTGCAATGCTGAGCTCACTTCATGCTTCATCATGTCTCCATTAACAGAGCGAACAAGCACCCACTGAGGTCACCCACAGCAGACCCCCAATAAGGGACTCAACAAGGGACAACACCGCATCTTTTCACACACAGCGGCAAAAAAGCGAGGTCCGACATTCTGCCTGCACCCACCATTCCCCACCCACATCCAGTCTTCCGAGAGTGCGGATGTGGGTGGATACTGCTGTCATGAACTGCTCTCTCTCTCTCTCTCTCTCTCTCTCTCTCTCTCTCTCTCTCTTTGCATCAGATGCCTCTTCATTTTCTCTGTGTGCTTTGCTTCCCTCTCATGTGACTACTTATGATAGCACAGTCAAGCTTGTCACTGGAGGAGATTTCAATAAGGATTACAATTTATAGCTGCTTGCAAGTCAATACACTCCCTCTATCGTTTTTGGCTTTGTTAAGGTAAAATAAAAATATCAGCTCAGACACTAAGCATTTCACCTCTCAGTTTCTCACATGACTAGTATGTGTTGTGACCTAGGTTGGCTTATATCATGACCAGCAAGCAGAAGATGGGGGGTCTTCAAAAGAGAACCGCAACATCTACAGCGAGTCGATGCCGAGGAGGGTGGGCAGCTTCTACAGAGGTTGGTTTAGTCTCTGCCTGTGGCTTTGCTCGTACACTTAAAGAGCCCACTGTAGGTGTAACATTTAAAGGAGCTTATAACGTCACTATTCCTGGAGATTAAAGACCACACCAATGCCAATATTTGAAAACCTGAAAATAGCAGATTATCAGCCTTTTTTTCCTTAATGTAAAATACATAAAAACCAGCACACACTGCATAGTACCGCAGTAATATGTGAGATTGTCACTAGGGGATGCTAAAGTTCAAAGTTTTTGGAATTCTATTGAGCAGCTTTAACAAGTAGAACTTTGTTTCCATCGCTGACCTTAACTTTAAATCCTAACTGTTTGTATGAAATCATAAGCTATGCTCGGAATAAGCGTTTTATAGATGTAATGCTATAAGAGATGTCAGGTTTGATTGAATTGTTGCCAAAATCCTGATATTTTCTAACATGTTTCATCCTTTAAAGATCATCATCCGTGATAACAGCCACAATATATCGATTTGTAGGTAGAGGTTTCAAGTAGGATACCCTGCAAAAATATTAATGCTTGCTCCAAGGTTCTTCAAGTCCTTTCCTCTGCTCCTCTACAGCCACAAAATTGTACCACATAAACAACACTGTTAGCATAGACATAGACACCGCTAACGTCTCCCTTTAAATACAGAAAGAAAAGAAACCAGTGAAAAAATAAACCTTTTCCCTGTACATTAGGTTGTTTTTTACTCATACTAGTATTTTTTTGTCAGTTGCTCATTCACAATAACACGGATCTACAGAGAATCAAAATTTGTTTGTTTTCCCATGTGTACGAAAAGGTGAAGCAACCTCTTTTGTGTGTTTTATTGAATAGTCCCTTCTCCTCGGCCAGACAACTCCTTCCATGACAGCAGGGGTCAGAGCCGAGGTTCGGGCATGGCAGGGGAAAGCAGCGGTTTGACGAACCACTCCAAACGTCAGCCGGCCTTTGACCCCTGGTAATTATCTCCTGTAACCACAGCAGAGCACAGTTCATGTTGTTTATCGCAGACTATCCTCCACAGCTTACAACATGTCAGCACATGAATCTGACAGGAACACCAAGCTGGTCTGTCCCAGATTAAAAACTGCTTTTATCCAACAGATGTTGTCAGGTCTGTTCTTATTGGGAGTTTATAAATATTATGCAACACCCATTGATGTCATAATATCCTAGTGCCTGAAAATTTTATAGAATCTACATTGATTATTGTGTTATCTTGATGAAATTATCCTGACTAATATTATGGGAGCACGCTTATCAATAGCATAATACATTGCAGGTCTTTTTTTTCTGAAGCTGATGAAATAATGTTAATAGATATTTTAATGGATTAAAAAAGTATGCTTTTTCTTAGAAATGTAAGGTATGTCAAATTTGTAATGCAGTAAGACCAGGATGTTGCATGTATCTGGGTTTCTGCAGTTGTACATATGACTGTATCCTGCATTTTAACTTAGTAGTCACTCTATGTATATGACATTCTTAAATTCTTAAAACATAGAACACAAGACTGAAAACCAAGTATTTCTACATTATCAGTTCCTAAGTTGTTGTTTATTTAATAAATTGTTAAATCGTGTAAGGTATTACTGTACTGGATATAGATGTTATTACAATATCAGCCAAGCCTTTTTATTACATTTGCAACCCAGTTTAATTTTTCTACATTTTTAGGCAATACATTCAGGAAATCATTACACTACTGGATGATTAAGGGCATTGTTGTGAAAAACGTGTTAATTGCCCTTTTCCTTATGTTCAGGACTGGTCCAGACACTGTAGTTTTAAACCCTTCTGAGCCATCCAAAGAAAAGGAGAAGCAGGGTTTCTTCAGAGCAATAAAGAAGAAAAAGAAAAAATCCCAACTGGTGAGTTGGTACTGTATGTCAAGTCACTTTCACTCGGTGACTCAAACATTATTGAGGTCATTTTTCCGCCTTGTCTGGATGCACTATTTCATGCATATATGTGTTTTGATGTCGGTACCTTGCTTGTGAAGCTGCGTGTCTATATAAATCTTCCTCTGCTTTCAGATGTTTAATGCTCTGCCCTTGTTAGCACCTTGACTAAGAGATCAAATCACTTCTCCTTGTTGTTAATGTCATGTGCGTCATGTTTCCCTGTGCCATCGGTCATGTGCCTCTGTATTGCAGATGGACGTCCCCGAGGGAAGACCTCCTGTCATCAAGAAATGTCTTTTCCCTCTGTTTAGCCCAAAGAATAATATAAAGCGTAGTTCCTCTGTGAGAGTCCTTCCCGTAGTGTCCTCTCCCATGGTACATGTTGTTTTCTCTTATTCATCTCCACACCACCCATCTGACATTGCATGTATGCATCAACAGCCTCAAATCAAATCACATTTGTTTTTTTCAGTGTATTTTGTGTTTTATGGGCCAAAATGAGTTTATTTCATGTTATTATCAATTGATAGTGTTAACTAGCCAGATCCATACATACATGTGTATCATCTGAATGATTCTTAATCCAATAGGATGACACCCACAAATGGGTAATTGTATTTATGGTTATT
This sequence comes from Apogon talboti, assembly GCA_037367365.1. Lineage (NCBI taxonomy): Eukaryota > Metazoa > Chordata > Actinopteri > Kurtiformes > Apogonidae > Apogon > Apogon talboti. The sequence continues at coordinate 21,202,655 of JAPQRQ010000019.1, read as the reverse complement.
ACTCATTTATTTTAAGCTTTGAATTTTTTATTCAATGAAAAGCAGATGTGTTCAGAAATCTGTATGAACTTCAATCTTTGGATCTGGTTGGTCTTGGTTCTGTTCAGTCCATCTGATTGTTATCAGTTGCCAGTGATTTTAGTCCTAACAGCATGTCTCTGGTTATGAGCTGATGATGAGTGAGAGCATTCAGGCTTTGCTGAAGCACCTGAGGGTTTTGGAAGTCTGTTGTCTTTCTGCCTGGTTACTGTCACACAGAGTTTTACTGCTTTTATCACACAGAAATATTCACTTCAGCTGCTTGATGAAAAGGCACGGATCTGGACAGATGAGGCACTGAGTGACAAAATCTTTGCTAAATATAAAATTGACCACATTTTGTTGTGATGTTCCACTGTCTGCCATCTCAGTGGCAGTAATGTTTTAGCATGAAACAGGTGTTTGGGACGCTTTCTTCCCTTCACATTTTTTATTTATACATGACAGTTTGTTCAGATTCGGAGAGGGGGTTACTGCTGATGACAGAGCACAAATAAACACAATCTGGTTAGAAGAAATCAGGCAGTCAGACTCAGTGGAAAATAGTGCGTGCTGCATGAAGAGTAGACACCAAGACTTTAGAAATCTCATGGACTGGCTAAACGGCTGATATCACTTAAAAAGCTCTATCAATCACTTAGAATCAAGAGGTGCTTGCCTCTCTTTCTCCTCAGATCAATAAATGTTTCTGTGTCTCACCCTAGATGCATGTTAAGTTTGTAATTTTTTTATTCAATTTCCAATACACTCTGGACCAAACATTGCATATATGCCAATTTAAAAAGGAGAAAAGGAACTTATGACAGTTGTAGCTCCACACGAACAAGGACAACTAAAGACTTATAAAATGGGCTTAAACCACTTGTAATGACATTTTTATAACATATATCTAACGTAGTACATTTTCTCCTAAACAAAACTACACAAAGCACATTTTTTGTTGTCCTTTATATTACGTGGACCTATGCTGGTCATAAGTCTGAAGATATAAGACTGAATAGGGAATAAAATCTATTTACAACACATGTAGGTTCCCAGTGAAGGCATGGATACAGTCCTTCAGAAGGGCTCCAGGTCATCTGGCCATCAGAGCAGCCGCCACAGGTCACGTGACAAGAGCCGAGACCGCGACCAAGACCGCGACAGGGACAAGGACTGGCCACCAGAGAAACTGTCTGACTCACACTCTCCGGTAAGAATCTATTACACGTTATCTTTCATTTATTGTTGTGCTTAAAGTATGAGAAGTCCAAGTAGTAAAGGAGCGGTACAGTGGTTTTACTGCTATATGTACCATCCTTATTTCGAACGATTGTTCAGAACTGCAATGAATGATCACTTTCATTATGGACTATAGCAGCTAATTATATTCCCCATTAATTAATTGTTTGTTCGGTTTGTAAGCAATCTATAAAATTATGTCATATCTTGTCATAATTACACAGTAACAGAGGCAGTATCCCATCTCAGTGTCCAGACCCCAAACATGGAAAATACTTGAAAAGTGCTAAAATTATTAGAAAATCAATAGCAAATCTTCACAGCAGACAGATTACATAAAATGTTAAAAATAAAGGTTAAATGTGGATAATTTGGGGTATTTATTTCTAAATGAGCAGTTTATTTCTATAGGAGTGGGTTTCCTCTATAGAGTTCACTATGTTCCTTCACCTCATTTCTGCAGTAGCTCAGAACAAACCAGGGCTCAGTAATGAGGATTACGCGTCGCCTGGGGCAAATAACATGCCATGTCGTCCTAGTAAATCTACAAAACTCACTTGCCAATTTGGCAAGTTGTAAGAGGGAATTAAAGCCATTGTTTTTTTCCAGAGCTGATGATGGAAGAAGCTAAGAAGTGCATTATTTCTATCACTGAAGCACAAAAAAGCATTCACTTATTCTGAAAAAGGGAGTTTTAGTTCGTTGGCATCAGCGGGTGTGGGTGAAAATACATGTACGTATTATACAATTTACCGTAGTTTGAAATCAAGATGGAGAAGACAAGGGAGCTTATAAACTAGAGCTGACAGCATCTTTCTTCTATGACAACTGAGACGACAGCTGATGACTCCTTAACAGAACAATCACCTTTAGTCTTTCTTTAGTTATAGAGTAAATAAATTAAAAGAAATCATTAGTCTCATAGCATAGCCTAAGTCATATTTTTGGCCAGATTGTGATATCTGTATAAAAT
>JAPQRQ010000019.1:21178822-21200322 GCA_037367365.1 Apogon talboti | reverse complement strand
TAAATTAAAAGAAATCATTAGTCTCATAGCATAGCCTAAGTCATATTTTTGGCCAGATTGTGATATCTGTATAAAATTAAGCAGCAGTGTTAGGAGAATTAAGTTACGTATCACAATATGGCAAAAAAAAAATATGACTTAGGTAATTATGCTATGAGGCTAATGAAATTCACAACAAAATAATAAAGGCCAGAGATTAATCATTACAGCCCAATTATAGTAAAAGATTCAGATGGGGGCCCAAATCTTTTCACAGTGTATGGGTTTTACCGTCACAGAATATTGGACAAGTATTTTCCCTGTACAATAGGACACAAGCTCACTGAGCTCCAGTTTGCTTTAGTACTTAAAGGCAAGATAGAGTTATTATCCTCTTAACCAAAAATCCCAAAAGATGATGAATCTAACACCAGTTCTAAAGGAGGTCTTCCATGTTTTATGTGCAGCCACCATCGTGAAGGGTCCAACCAACAACCATTAACAAAACATCATGTTTTATAAACATCTGTACAATTCTGTATTTGCATTAACTAGTAACTAAAGCAGTATTGGAGTAAATGTAATCCCATTCGATTGAGTTCCATAATGTTTTGGTCCATGTGTAATGTCCTTACAGAGTCAACCACTGAAGTCACTGCGCAAACTCCTGCACCTTTCATCCTCATCGTCCAACCAGACGGCGTCCTCTGACATGCGCTACCAGCCACTGCCCAATCCAAACTCTGCTCAAGGTGGTTTCACTGAAAGCCGGGGTCACTCAGGGGTCAGTACGCCCCAACTGAAGAGCCGCCAGTCAGCCTACCCGATGCCCGCTCAGCTGGAGTCTGGCTGGCACACATCCGCCTTGGGCCGCCCCGAAGGCAACCCCTACCCGGAGCAAATGAGCATCAAGGGAGGTCAGAACGGCCACGGCTTCGGACGGCCCTCCCGGTCTCGGATGCCAAACCTAAACGACCTGAAAGAGACGGCTCTGTGATCTCCCCTCCCTCTGCCGATCTCTGCTCTACTTCAGACTTACCCCTCTGTTGCTCCTACACCTTCTTTACGTAACCCTACACCTGCTGAATACACAAACACACACACAGACACACAAATACCAAACCTTAAGTTTTAAACACTGCTTGCAAACAGGCCAAAAGCATAGGCCTTTTTATGTCTTAATTTTTTTAAAGCTTCCATGTTTGATAGACTTTATATTACTACTTATGTAATTCTGATTATAATTTGTACTATATAGTAAATATATTAAAATTAAATATATATATAAATGGATAGATGAAGTGTAGATTTTAAGTGTAAGTATTTTTGTTTCTAATGAATAGAAATATAGTACATTTTCCTGCGTAGTATTTCCTTTAGACTATCTAAGGCATTCTAAATGAATCAAGTTTTATCAGTTGTTACTATAGAGGTTGGTAATGTCAGTAACTTTGTGTTCATCTCACCCAGGATTGCAACTCTTGTCCAAGCTGTCTTGCCTTTGGATGTGCTCTGTCATACAGGTTACAGATGCTGCTGAAGTACACTGTATGTCGCACAAACAAGTCGAAGAAATCTTAAAAGTATCGCTGTAGTGCAATTAATCTGACAATCTAAAAAAAGCTTATATATGAGACTTCTGTTTTTTTTAGGATATTTAGATTTTTATGTCTTTTCGAAATGCAGCCATTTTAGAGACTATGGTGCCATAAACTGACAGAAACCCTAACCTACATCGCCCTCTGTAGGATATAATGAAGCAATGCACTTACTGTTCTTTGATTACATGTACTAACGTCTAGGCACTGACTAATAACGCACAGTATTATCTTCATAGTGTAATACAGATATTAAATTTATGGTCACATTTCAATCATTTCCAATGGAACTAACAGTATAACTGTACCGAAGGTTACACAAACATTCAAATGTTATATATTACATGTAAAATAGAGAAATCCTACAGCAGTAACACCTTGATACTTTGCACTGCTTTGAGTAAACTTTAAGGGTCTGCTTTATGGCAAAGAACATCTGAAGTCTACATTGAAGGATTTGATTCTGCCTGATAACTTCCCTTATAAACAGGATTGGGGATTTCACAAAAAGCTGCTTCCAAGCGGCTCCACTCGTTTAATAAGTTAAAGAAATGTACGAATACATTTACAAATATTACTTTCTTTTTGGCTGCTGTAAGGATATTATTTATTGCTTTCTTTCCTTAACCTTAATAATTTTTACAGCAGTTAGAAGAAGACAAAAGCCATTCTGGGTGTACCAGTGCATTTTGAACCGGTGGAGCTGCTTGGGACGAGGTTTGAAGAAATCTTATTGTGGAACCATAGTGTTTTGCAGAAGCTCTGTACTGTAACACTGTTTCCCACATGAGAAAAAGTGCCATGAAAGTAGCTTGGCAGAACTGAATCCTTTTTTTTTTTTCTTTAATGTTGCACTTTGAACTTGTGTGGGGCAGCAATATTGCTATGACTCTGTAAATTCTTCCTCACCTCCTCTTCATCATGTGCACAGTGTGTGAAGGTTGAAACACAGAGCCGCAGGTACACACTGAGTCCAGCCATGACTATTGTATTGTGTATTTGTGCATCTGTAAGGACTGTGCACACCCTGTACTTGACACAATACATCTCTTCTCTCCTTGGATTCTTGTTTTGCTGAAGGAGCACTGTGTATTATATTAATACTGATGTGTGACTACTTGTTTGGTAATATTTATAACAGAAGATGTTTATCAGCTGTTTAAATGAAATCAAGTATTAAGTTTGTGCTTTTATTACAGACACAAATTAGTAGCATAGTCAGTGTTTATCTGCTTTTTTTCCACAGAGCATTTACATGAGAACATAAACCCACAGATGAATGCTTAACAATTTTAGAATATTCATGTTTACATATGTAACAGTGAATCTCAAATAAAACCAACTCCTTTGATTTGATGCTTCATTTGTAAAAATCTTTTTAAACAGTTATTTATATGTTTATTTAGGATCTGGCTTGATGATATATCTAATTAATGTTATTTTTCCCTTCAAAAGCCCTCATTTGCATTTAAAAAGGTATTTAATGTTACCTTTAAAAAGTGTTAGGCCACCATTAGGTTTGTTGTTTGTACAAGGGTTAGAATGACTGCATTTGTCAGTCTGTGTATTGAGATACAACCGTGATATACAGGAAATATGTACCTAGTATTAAAAACAAACATTTCAGGGACAAACTGTTTCTATAGACTTACGTGGCAAGGATTCAGTGTGGCCATGTTTGCACTTACAATGTAACTTTCTTGAGGAAATATGAGATTTACAGGCAAATCTACTTATATTTTGCACCAATTTACATTCTAAGTATGTCAAATGATTCTTATTGTTTGAGCTTCTTCTTGTAGTAACTAAGGTCACACTAAATACGGCCTTTTGCCTGTAAAAGCCTGGTGTGTTTTTAATACTATGCATGTATTTAATGTATATTCTAGTTGTATCTTATCACAACCCTGCAAAAACAACAAAACTAAAGGTGGTCTAAAACTTCTGCACAGTACTGTATACAGACTCACAATGCATGACATGATACCAAACACCTTCACCTGCCCACACTTCATTTACTTTGCCAAGAAAGACAGCCATGTTAAAGGTTATTCGAAAGTAACATGATGACTGTCCATGTGCTGAAGTGATGTCCATCTTTTGGCAAATGGCAGGTCAGAAGGCCAAAGTCCTCCTCAGCCTCTCAAGTTGCACTTATTCATGCACATCAGCAGCTCCAGCCTCATGGCGATGCGGGTGTGCCAGCCCAGTGGCAGCAGGCGGATGTAACGGGCCACGATAGGCGGTCGCAGCAGGTTCTGCACCGTGGAGGAGCGATCAGAGTTCCCATAGAACACCTGGGACAGGGACAGGGACAGGGACAAGGACAGACAAGATGTAAAGTATAAAAGTAGATTAGTATCATGAGTAATACAGGAGAGATGTTCTTCAGGCAACTCATATTTATATACAATGTAAACAAGTGTCTCAACACGGTCACATGACTGTAGTTCATTAAAGGATGGGTAAACTTGACACTGCCAAGGGACTTTAGAAAGACATTTATGTCACATATTCATAGGAACTGGTTTCTTGTGGCTCTCTCATATATACACTGTTGCTCATAAAGTTGGAATAAAATATTTTTATCTCTTCTCATGAAATGATTGTGACAATGATTTCTTCTTGATAGATAAAGTGTACCTGGGACTGAGTATGTGATCATTGTACCAGGTCAAAGGTGATTACTGACATGTATAAGTAGGAACAAAAAGAAGAACGTGTCTTAAAACAACATTATTCAAACTTTATGGACAGCAGTGTATATACATGAGGTTAAATCTCAGCATTGCAGACGTCCACTGAACAGCAGGAGAAATGTCAGTATGTGATTGCTCTCTGTTGGTCTTTGGTTTGTCTTTGGATAGCTGCCAAAAACCACAGATTAACCTTGATCTGCTAAACAAAAGTAGGTATTGAGTCTGCTTACTTTAGCTTCTTAGCAGATTGACATAATCAAACCCTGTCATTTGTTGACATACATCAGTTGGTCTGCAGCACAATCACACCACAGTTGCTGTCATAAGGCCTCAGTATATGCTCCACTAAATGAGCTACTACAGTACTACCATAGTATTTAACAAAACTGGTCTCTCTTTCCAGGAAAAAAATCCTAATCTATGTTTGTTAACATTGCTGATGGTATAAAGCTGAATAAAACTAAATACCTAAAATGCAGTGTCATTAAATCTGTGTTCTTACCCTGTTATTTCCTGTTTGGTCTTTGTAATAGATCCAGTTAAGACTTTCCACAGTCCGGTACTTAATGCTGTACTTTGTAATCCACTCATCAGCGTCGCAGCGTCCCTGGGTCAGGATGCCAGACACTACAGCCACCTCCTTCAAGTCGATCTGGATCCACTGGTACTGGTCATTGAATTTGGAGAGCCATGCACACCTAACAACAGTCAATGCAGATGCTTTGGGAGCTGTACTTCAACATATGCAATGGTACTGGGTGCTTGTTAGTGGGTGCTGTGTACTGGTGAGGAGTGTGTGTGTTTTCGAGACCTACCCAAAGCCTTGGTTGTTAAGGCGAGCCTTGTTGGGGATCCATGAGGAGTACCAGCCGGTGTACTGGTCCTGATTAGAACAGCTGATCTGGTCTGATGTAACAGATCCAGATTCAAAGCCCAGGGGTCTGTGGTAGGGACATTCTGTGGAAGCATTCATTTTAATGTTTTTGTCAAGATGTCTTATTGAACATGATAATAAGACTCTTTTATTCTAAATTAAAAGGCCTGATATCTCTTGGAGTGCTATGATCAGACTAATGACAGGTTTTATGATTCATATTTGTGACAAATGTCCACAACTTTTTTAGCTTTTATTAAATCAAAACAAAGTTGCTGCCTTTCTGGAGAAAAACTTAATTATTATGTAATAAAAATGTTTATGAATCAGCCTAGCAGATGTATCTAAATCATCTCTATCTACAAGTTTGCATGAGGTGGGTGACAATCGGGGCATCATCTGATGTGTGCTGCTTTGCCAGTGCCATGCTACTAGGTGAAGGGCATGACCTATTTTGGGCTGCCTAATCTGCCGGTCATATCCCTGTACAGGTAATGAGATTATTGAACAGCCTCAGTCGTGTTCTATTCAGGTCTCTTCCTCACAGTTTGTTTTTCCTTCCCCCAAAAAATATGAAAACCTGTTGCCTAAATCAGAAAAATAGCATATCCTAGTTGTCATAGTAGGTGACTGTGCAGCTCTGTAGAGATTCAGACACAGAAGTGAGATCAGACTGAGGTCAGATGAGGACACTGTCAGTTATGATCATCTGTGTGATCTATCAAACCAGGTGAGATTTCTACCTGTCATTAATCGTTATGTGTATGATGTTCCTCACAACACAGAATTGTATATTCCATTTGGCACAAAAAAAAACAAAACTTAGGTTAGAACTTCTGTAAAGACTGAAGGACTCAGATCAATGTGAAGGTCAAAAGTCAAAGTCAAGCGCCTCACCTGGCATGCACTTCAGTAGGTAACTCTGAGCTGGTGGCAGCGGTGTTGGGGCGACAGCTGGAAGGACAGCAGGGGTTCGTGTAGGTGAATCAGCAGATTCACAGTCACAGGTACAGGCTTTCATGGTTTCCGTCCATGTTTCAACCTCCTGGTCCTCCTCCTGCAGATCCTCATCTTGGATAACCTCCTCCTCCTGGAGGACACACAGGATGTAATTAATGCACCTGAGTTTGCTCTCAAAGCCAGGGGAGATCCTTACCCTACCACCACACTGTGTAAATACTCCACAGGTTCTGCATCCAAGAACTAAAAGTATGTCAGTGTTATCAGCAAAATATACTTTAACCAGAAAGAGTCTCAGTAGTTATTGTGCAGTAAAGTGGTTCCTGGCAGTGTTTCACTCTCACATATGACGTCTTTATGATATTGCTGCTACATTGATGTGTATTTTTCTGCTCTAGATTATGCTCATTTGACTTCATTTATATACTGTCTGTGGCTTAATCTCCAGCAATATTTCATAATATTATCATATATTTGTAGCATTGTTGTTCTATGACACCTATGTATCTTTCATAAATGAACTTTTCAGAAAAACAGGCCTGTTTTCAGTCTAGTGACAATCTATTATTCACTTAATATGGCTAAATTTTTTTCCCCTTGCCAGAGAATCTTCTTAACCTAAAGCAACACTTGTAGCCTGAAAGGAAACTAAAGATAAATAGAGGAGGGTTAAAAAGTGCAATATTTGTCTTTAAGGTGTAGAGGTATATATTGGACTAAAATGGAAACATTGCACATGCACATTATTTGCAAATAAACTGAAAATGACCAGAAGCATGTCATATTTGTACATAAGTACAGGAATGTAAAATTAGACTCTTACCTCTTGTGTATGAACAGTAAGCAGGGCTGCACCACATCAACAAAAGTAAAACATTAGACACGTTAAAAACACTTTTGTAAAATAACAACTATAATAATAATAACAACTAGGAGCTAACTAGGAGAAAATACAAACAAAAGTGTTATATCTATCTAGTTTAATAGAGGGATTGCGACAAAAGGTCAAGCTGTGAAATAAAGAGAGTGTGTGTTTGGTGTTTTAAGGAGGTGAAGTGTATTATGATTTCATGATATCCCCTATATGGTGACTTACCTAGAGACAGAAGCAGGAGGAACAGCACTGCAGCTCGAGTAGTGACCTCCATCTTCGTCTTCAGCTGTGCTGGAATGCAATGTGTGTGATACCAAATGCTAGAGGATAGGATTACTGTAATCCACAGGTTGGTTATGGCCTTATCTAAAAACCTTTCATTGGCTCTCAGACACCTCCCATGTGCCTATTGTGAGACCATCACAATCACCTCTTAAATGTGACATTTTAGGCAGAGGTGACTTCAGTGATTATCCTATGTACTACATTAATCCACATCACAACTTGCTTATCTTTAAATAAATCTGTGCTCTGTTTATGCACTTAAAGGGTCAGTTGGAGATGTATATGTTATGAGATGCAAGTCTGATTCAGAAGGTGAGATGGGGATGGGGAATGAATTAATTTATTTAATCCAACCCCTTTTATATAAATCATATACAGCAACTTTCAGCCTCCTGACATTATTTCAAGCTACAGTACTATAAATCAATCATAGCCTACCAAAACAATGATTACCCCAAAAAACAATCAAACAAGCAACAAACAAAAAAATCCCAAACTATAACAACAACAATATAATTACTATTCTCCTTCTCCCCCAGGTGAAACCCACAGATACTCTCACATTTTGGCCCGTATCTCAACAAAATCCAATTGTTGGGTTTCCTTCATAGATTTCATATCTGTGGTACAGTTTCCTAAGTCAAAAGGTTCATCCATGACGGCCTCTTTTTCAGTCATGTTACAATAGTAGCATAATTTTTGGTTTATTTTCACCTCTATTGTTTTCCTTTTATTTTTTTAGAATGCATCGCAAGCAGTCATACTAGTTAACTCAGCAAAAATATTAACCTCTGGTTAAGTATTTCTACATAACTTTCTGTTGTGTTTCTTCTTTGTTATCTTTTGGGAGACTATATTATGCTTTTATTAAACATTCACTTAACGCTTGAATGTGATTTTTGAGTGGGCAGGACCGGCCAACCTCAGTGTGTTTTGATTGCCGTGTATTTAAGCCACTCACATTCATTAAATCCGGTTAAAGTGTCAAAAAAGGCGGGGTCTGTCAAAAACTGTTATCCAATGAAGTACGTCATATTTGGTTGTTTGACCAATCAGATGCTTGATGCTAACTGGCCGTGTTTCAGGGTGGCGTTGCGTGGTTCATTTCTTTAGTGAGTGGAGATAACAGTGTTATTATTCAAGGTAAGTAGTATAATATATGTATGGTGCTGTGTTTTACATTAAAATGTACTTTAAGGCTTGGTCTATTGTTTTGGTGAAAAGCAGGATAGGCGGTGGTTGGGTAAGCTAATGCTAGCGGCTGAAATAACGGTGTTAACGGTACTTCCGTTAGGTTGTGTTGATATGATAACGTTAGGAGAGATGATGGGTTCAGTCATGTCTGTGGGGTAATATAGGGAACTCACCTAGTTTTTCAACTCCCTGCTATAACGAGAGATTCGTGGTGTCTTTTACTACGCATTGCGAAATCAGAACGTGCCATAGGTTGTGTGTTGTTAACTACTGAGGCTGAATTTGGACCTCATATGAAATAGTTCGATGTTTATTCATGATATATGGCAGAAATGGCAGAAAACCACGAAAATAACTTATTTATGTTGGTATATGGCCCAGATTAAATTAGAACAAAAAGACTGTGTGTGCCTTGAATCAACTTCCTGACTTTGAATGACCTCAATTTCTTAAGCAACTCTCACGTCTTGCATTATTATTATTATTTTTTTATATATTTTGGCTTAGATAACTTGTCATGATGAGTCAGTCTCCATACAATCAAATGAAAAGTGATTAGTTGTGTTTTTTTTGCATGCCTTTTGTCTGTTTCTACGGGTAATTTTGGTTCCCCCTCTTGAACACCCACTCCTTCCTCTCATCTTCCATTGTGCTTCACAGTTTTGTTTCATCTCTTCATTTCAGATGCAGTTCATGCTTCTATTCAGTCGACAAGGCAAGCTCAGGCTTCAAAAATGGTACGTGCCTTTGTCTGATAAGGAGAAAAAGAAGATCACCAGAGAGTTGGTGCAAACAGTCCTGGCTCGAAAGCCCAAAATGTGCAGCTTTCTAGAGTGGAGGGATCTCAAGATTGTATATAAAAGGTATGTAAAAAATCTGGACTTGTTTATGTGTTAATGATGACTGGATGGACGCTCAAAGAATACAGTTTTCACACTTCCCTGGGCAATTCTTAGTCCTATCATTCATAGAAACAGCTCAGTTGGAGAATTGAGGGAGAACATGCATCATGACTGCACTCAAAACAAAATAGAGCATTAATTTTGCCTCATTATGTCCTGTTGCCGTGCCAACCGATGGTAGGCAGACTAGTGGTGAACCCAGGTGACCCAGACCGGGATAGAAACAAACACAGCACAAAAGGTGGTGACCAGTCAGTGACCCTCAGACATTTGTTTACCTCCAACAGTTTAATGAGTTTCAGAAATGACTGAATTAATAAGTGGTTTTACTTTCAGCTGCTTTTACATTCTTATAGTTGTTTACAGCTAAATAGGAATGGGAAACAAAAATGAAATCACATTCATTATCTTTTAAAGTTTTAGACATTTTTATTATGGTTGGTACTGTATCAGGGCAGGTACATGGTGTACCCTGCAGTCAACTGAGCCTCAGGATACCTCAGTAAAAAGTCTTTTTCAATCCGCAATAAATACCAGTTGTTTAATGCCTTGACAGCTGATTACTGTGCACAGGATGAAATTGAAAATATCAAATTTAGCATTGAGACTTAGGGATTTCTCCCACAGAAGAAAGATTAACATTAACAATATTAAAAATGTAATACTAAATTTAGTACAAAATATAGATACACTGATATTGTGTATTACCTCATCTGGTGATATTTAGATGAGTGTTTTCATTAAAACATGTGATGTATGTGGACATGGAAGTGGCAGTCAGTGTGTGTGGGTGAGGCACAAGGGTCGCTAAGACTGCACATTTTTTCATGTATCATCAAACTGTATCTCATGTATCAAACTGCCATTACAATGCTTTCAATAAATACAGAATTCCACCTGTTTTCCCCTTTCAGATTTTCAACAGGATTATTTATTCCTCATTCACACACAAAATGTATCTTTGATGACATTTACACTGTGCCAAGAGTGACAGAGTTGCTGTATCATGATACCATCATGTTCGTAGGCAATGTGTTTCGATAGTATGTGAGAATATATTTTGCACGTTACTCTGTGAGATCTCAGTGACATCTCTTCCGATCTCTTTTTACATTAATCAAACTTAGCAATCAACCTTATCAAACGGTCAACTGTATGATAAGGTTGTTAAGAAGAATATCTCTTGTGAACTTCCTCTACACTAGGTTATACTTTAAGAGGTTTAAAAGTGCTGTTTCACTTCATTGTGCCACATCTGAACAACTGAATTAGACACATTGTGTTTCTTCAGCTTGGCTGTGCCTTGAATTTGCTCGCACAAACAGCAGGGAATACAAAGTCAACAGTTAATCAAATGGCATAAATTAGTAATGCTGCCAAGTTGCAGTTATGTTGAACGTGAGACCTGCTCTCATACTCGTAGATTTGTCTCAAATCTACGACATAGTCCATTGTGCCCTCATACCTTGCTGGTTGAGAGAGATCAACTGACCTACTCCTTTATGAGCCAATCATCACATGCTTAAAGAGTGCCTTAGGGATTATCAGGGATAAAGAAGCATGGGCAGAATGAGGCTTAGCTCCTACAGCCTTCTGCATCCGGCTTCTGGTTTTTAAATGAATACCTTACACACAGTAAACAGCGACCCTTAATAATAAAAAACTGCTCCCTCAGCACTATCACAGAATGCTGCAAGACACGACATCACTTGGAGATCTTGTGGAAGTGATGGAAATGCACAAATCAGCTCTTCTGGCTTTCACCTTGTCAAGTTGATGTTGCACTTCTCACAATAAAAACCTTATTATTTTTATTCAAATACTGCGGTATTTGTTTGGGGGCTGTCAGGTTGAAGTTGGCTGCCTTTTTATCCTGTTGCAGATATGCCAGCTTGTACTTCTGCTGTGCCATAGAAGACCAGGACAATGAGCTCATCACACTGGAGATCATCCACAGATACGTGGAGCTGCTGGATAAATACTTTGGGAGTGTGCGTTTCTGCTGTCTTCTCATTCTTTTCTTTTTCTATTTTATAATATTCCAACTATATTCTTGTTTTGTTTTCTCTCAGAATATTGTGAATTTATTCTGTCAATGTTTTTACTTATAATTTTGCATCGTTGCTGCTGCAGTATCGATCATTTTTTTCTCAAATACAAGTCATTCATTGTTGCTTTTTTGATTGTTGCGTAACAGGTGTGTGAGTTGGACATCATTTTCAACTTTGAGAAGGCCTATTTCATTCTGGATGAGTTCTTGCTGGGTGGGGAGGCTCAGGAGACCTCCAAAAAGAATGTATTGAAGGCCATTGAGCAGGCTGACCTGCTGCAGGAGGTAAGCCATCTAAAAATTGTGAGTAGTAAAGCTTTCATATTTAATGTGTCCCTCCAACTCATTTGTAATCTGCCCTCATTCATCATTAAACTGGTGACCAAAGTAAGGAGGGAAAGGAGTGACAGTGAGAATCATAAAAACTCTGTCCTCACACTTAATTTAGGTCAAGTCAGAGTGAGTAAAACATTAAAAACTACATCAAAATGATTCATCACCTTTTGTGGAAAAAGGGTGACTCTGGCATGGACTCATTTAAATAATATATTAGCTTAACTTTTATTAATGTCTTCCTTTTTATCTCATATCACAGAGGTAGGGTAGGTGAAGGTAAGTCGTAGAGTGAATAAAGTCCTGTCACTTGCTTAACATTTAATATAATCAAGAATCAAACACTGTGCATTCTGATGTTACAATTAAAATAAACTCCACAACTTTGACTAGGGTAGCATTAACAACATTATGCTACCTTCCCCTCGGCTTGGGGATGATTTGGACGTTGACTGTATTTGTCTCACTCAGCTCACTGCTTCTTTAAGTGAGTGGGTTCTACTGTGCTTCCTGGTGTGTACCCATTTCCTAAGATTTACCAGTGGCCAGTATACTCATTTTCTGGGCTGCTTAAAAATTCATACAACTTTGTCAACATTTCACATTTATTTTTTTATGATTTTATTGCCTGTATAGTCTTGTTGTCTTCCATTCAGTTTGCCTGATCTTAATCTTGATCTTCAGCTGATATTTTCTCTCTTTGCTTGTGTATAAATTGCAGAATATAGACTTTCAGATGCGCCTGTTTGCAGGTACAGTTTGTAAAATAAAAACCCAATAACCCTTGCTGTAGTGTTAGATCAGTAGCCTTAGAAATAGATTGACCAAGCCCACAGAAAAAACACACTAGCAACAACATCATTGTCATATGTCTGGAAAACACCAGATACAGGAGTTGCTCGTGTGTTTTTCTGCCTTATTCTGACCTTAACCCTAGAAAATCTAACTGTATTCTAGGCACTAACCCTTTACTCTTCCTCAGCAGCATATCTACTTGAAATATCCTGTATCTCAAGTAAAAGTAACAATCAATTTAAAATTCAGATGTAAGATGTAAACAGGACAATATCTCCTTTCAAATAACTTCTATATTTAATGTTCTTATCAGAATGCAGAGGAGCTCGAGTTGCAGCTGAGGCACAGACTTTTATGTCTGCTTTGCTGAGACGACACAAATTTTTCCGGCTAAGATTAGCTATCCATATTAAGGGACCTTAATTATATCAGCAAAACCACAGGGCCAGTAGAATTATGATACTTATCATAAGCATTTGCATTTATTACAACACAACTGGAAATTAAGAAATCTTTACCAAGTACTCATACAATGATGAACTACAATGAGCTTGTAAGGGCAGTTTAGATACAAACCTCCGTGGATTTTTCCTCCAAGTCTTATGCTTGCTACGTACTCTGGGAGAACAGAGAAATTTGTTTGTCTTTTCAAGGTGGCAAAAACAAGAACACAGATTGTTCTGGCCAAAACATTTTATACTTCAGGAGAAATTCACGTGCCAAACTCTTGGGGGTATCCTCCTCTTTTCCATATTAACCCCGCCCACTTTTAATACCTGACCAATCATGCAATAGTTCTTGCACACTGCTTGAGAAGAAAGTTTGTCCGGACAGTGTGTCGAGAACAAGCTGCAAGAACTCCACAACCGGGAGTGCGAAGAAGGTTCTATGTTCTCGCGGACTATGCAGCAGGTTTTACTCCAACTGACCTAATTGTCAGCAGGCTGATGAGGTTTGGTGGGTTTGTTTGCTCAACATTTAGTCGGTTAGTGAGTCAAAAGGCCACTACTAATGTGTTCTGGGAAGGAAATTCAGGCTACCGCTGGAATCCCATTAACATCGAGTGAAGAAATGAGATGCAACCCTTTTTCCCCAACATGTGTTAGACTAAATATTATATATTAGCTCGATTATACTGAAAGTGAAAGTTCCACCTGAATCAAAATAAAAAGCTGAATAAATATGTCGAATAGCTACTCACATCTAAACTGATATCCTGAGGTACACTGCTGATGTTAGCTAGGATGTATTGGTTGTCCTTAAAAACTATACATTAATTAAAAATGAAACTCCCTAATGAACCCACCTTGATAGATACTGATTAATTACTGTATGTGCATCACAATTTTAGATTAAATGTAGCCTGCAGCCATTAGCTTTGAGGAAGTCCCTGTCCAGCCAAGTCCATAATCCTCAAGGACAAATGGTCAAGCTGCTCCTTGATTTATAAGAAACAAGAACATCAGGTAGTTCTACTGTCGAGAACATACTGTACAGCGATCTCTTTATTGGAACTTTATAATATACACTTTTTCCTTTTAAGCTGATGAAAGTCGCTCCATTGATATTCTCACTTTGTAAGAAGAGCGGTCAAAACTTAAAGATTGGCTGTCCACTTTAACTCAGAGAGAGAGAGAGAGAGAGAGGTCTGATAAAATCAATTCTGTATTTATAGAGCCAAAGTGAAGACTGGGGAAGTTTGCCAAGTGAGGAGATCTTATAAAGGGCCTAGAGTCCACCCATGCCCCCATCCAGGCAATTGGTAACTACTAGACTGGTGCAGTCAGTCAGCCAGCATGGGTTTTCAGTTGTGCGTGCCGTGACCTTCTAACTGCATGTGTTTCCATCCATGTATTGTCTGAATACACTTAGTTTCACTCACAGGTGGCAAAATGCAACCATTTTTGATTCAACTGAGCAGCCGGTATTAAGTTTGACATCTGAATGCTTTTTATTGGATGTATATGTTAACTAAATGAACCTGTGCTCTGAATTGAAAACCTGATTAAGCTATGCTGCCTGTGTGAAGAGTAGCCTGTGGTTTTACTAACTGCACTGAATGAACCTGCTCAGACTCATGATTCTGTGGAAAAGGATTTCTGAGTAATAACATAGTGTTTATGTTCATACTAATATTGACCCCACATATATTATACATGGTGCTGTTTGCCCCAAAAGAACTATTATTATTGTTATGTAATAATGTAATCAGGAATGCTGGCATTATTCTGCTTTTTTGTTTTGTTTTGTTTTTTCTTCAAAAAAAATCCCAGAGCCATTGCTTTCATCTCTCAGATACTTTGACTTACTCTTATTGAGGGATTACCGCAAAATATTTTTGGTTATTAAGCAATAAAGTTCATTTGTTGGGGCTACTTTTGGTCTTGTAAAAAGTACCAGAAACTGTACTGATGAAGGATCAGTGCATTTAACCCTGTGTACATTAAGGTTACAGTTGAACAGTAATTCACACAGATGTGAATTTGGTACATTTTGAGCAAGAAAATGAAGCCCTATGGAGAAATAATCTATCAGGCATTGGATACACAAAGTACATTTGATCAGTTCAAGGTTAGATTTGGATTTTATGGGATATGTTGATAGGGAAACATAAAGGCTATCCTCAGACATGTCCTTTTAGGCTGGTGCTAACTTTTAGTAAAAGCAAGATATTTTATGAGGAAAAAAAATGCTGTGACCACTCTAAGGACAAAAAGAAATCGACTTTCATTAAATTTTTATTATTGAAGGGCCTTTTCTCATTAAGAGCACTATACAATCAAGGCAATCAGTTCATGTTTCACAAATGTCCTGTGGTGTTTGAGATGCTGCCAAGGAGGAACAATTTAGTAGGTCATCTCCTTGTCAGTGCAATTTAGTAATCAGGATAATCAGTAGTGCTTATGAGACAGCAGAGTGAAATATTGAGACACAAAGCCTATTTAATATTTTAGAAGTGGTGTATTTAAAGGCATAATTTGTGAGATTTTCCAGTTAATGTCATTCAAAACTGGTCCCTCAACTTGACTCATCAGAAGTCAAAAGAGTCAGTCAAGTGAGGGATCGTAGTTGGAGAGAAATAGCAATGAAATGAAGCAGAAAATAGAATGCTACTTCCATTTAACTTACAGTTAATCTAGCATTAATTATATGGCCACACTTTTGCACGACCATGAGGGAAGATTCTGAGTGAATGCAGCCAAAACTGAGTGGATGCGGCTCAGCCTTGTGATTAGTCTCAACAACACATAGACCAGCATCAAGATGCCAAGGGGAGACAGCTATGTAACTAAAGTTACCATCACACTTACTGTTTAAAGGTCCACGCACTGAAATATCTTGAACAAAACAAAACAAGGGGGAATAAGAAAATGCTAGTAGAAGCCAATGTCTTTACACATACATAAATTACACAACCACACAATGGGTCAGAAGTGGTGACAAAGTAAAAAATTACAGCATGATTCTATACATCTTAGGAAAATCATACATATTATGCCTTCTACATACAGTTAAACAAATACTCAAAGTCTATTATTTTTTTGTGAATGAAGGACATAAAATATTGTATTCTTTCAGTAAATCGAAATCTAACTAAGAATGTCCAAATAATTGCACGGCAAAAATAGTGTGGGGTAGTTAAGATGGTGTGCATTTTGATTTAGTGGCTTTAAGGCTTTAAAGGTGCACAGTTCAGTAATTACATAGAAAACATACCACAGGGGATTTGGGTGAAGCTATTTTAATAAGCCTTTAATGAAACATTTCTCAGTAGCTGGCCATTACTTCAGTGCCAGCAAGCAGATCTTCTTTTGGAATAATGATGCCTCTGAAGATTTCTAGCTCAGCTCTGCATGAGACATCAGAGATAAATTGAGCAGAGACATCCCCATAAAGAAGTTATTGTGATGTTGTGTGGTTAAACCCCTGGTCCCTGAATGCATCCTGTAGATGATTAGACGCTGTAGGCTCCTGAAAGACTTATACTAAATATAATATACAAGCTGACCAGTGGTGAATCTCTGTGTCCTTTTGTACTTATAAAAATGTTTGCCTCGCAGGTGTGATGGTCCCAGGTATGGCCTCTGAGTCCTCTGGTCTTTTCCAGAATTAGGCCCGCTGAGGTGAATACTCGTACTGTGTCTGTGAATTTAGGTCGTCTGTGCCACTAGAGCCCTCTATTCAGCACTAGTCTGTGTGTAGCTCAGTTTCTGCTCAGTATAAAACAGTGTTCCTGGTCTCTTGTCATTATTAACAGTCTTTCCACAGCTGACGATCCATGTTTGTGTTGAAAACAGTCTGTCTTAGTGTGTCTCTCTTTGTTTTCCCTTTACACCAATATTACAGGTGCAAATTTCAGCTGATATCTTTTTCTCATAATGACATATAACTGAAGACACATATACACCTTGGGTCTCTGGCCATTTTCAGAAATGGAGCCACAAAACACAAAAATGACTAGTGGTATCCATGGCAGCCATTTTACCTTCTGGCTTAACCAAATTACATATTTTGCATCACGTTTGCTTGAACAAAACATGATACCACAGCATGTGTTATGATGTGTACCCTATACACTGTGTATCATTAGTGGATGGAAGAACTGTGATGTCACCCATTGGTTTCACAACTGCTGTTTTGAGGCCATGAGGAGTCAGAGTCACTGTCTGAAGGGTCATGGGTGAGCTAATACTAAATGCTACCTAACAGACTTGGTATAGTGGTAAATATCATCAACGCAGTCATTTTATGGTCTTGTTAGTATATCCTATTAACCAAAACTACATGTTATCGTGGATGTAGGTAGGCAACCAAGACTAGAAATGCTTAGCTTAGAAATGGAAGTAGCTAACGTCAATAACCATCCCACTCCTAGTACAAAACACATTACAACACAAACATGGCATAAGCTTGAGCGCAAGACTTACATTTTGTTTTTTATAAAAAAGATTCTATGTTATTGTAATCCTCATGTTATCAGCCTCTCTACATATGTCATCATGTTTGGTTTAGGAGATATGATGCAAAATACATAATTTGGTGGCTATGGTCGCAATAAATCTTTTTTTGATCACCCCATCTGTAAAAATGCAGAGGATGTCAACTATACAAATGTACAAATTTATTGGTTTTTTTGAAGAGGGAACATAATATGAACACGATTGATACATGAATCAATAAATCACCTATATCACCTGGACTAGTATTTATAATTTACACTTTATTAGATTTTTCCTAAACTTTTATTTCAGCAGTTTGGTGAAGCAACAGTGAAAGTATTCCTATAGCCATTAGTAATCAGTTCATTCCTTTATTCATAAATGGTTTTAAGTAGATTTTTGCTAATTTTCCATTGACTCAGGACTAAATTTCCCCAAAGACGCCCAAGATATTAAGGTCACTGAATTCGTTTGACTTTCATTTTCCAGGAAATGATCTTGATGAAGCATACCTTAATAAAGAAAAAAACTGAAACACTGTCCTCTTGTCTACTGCTCTGCCTGCTGCATGTCCTGTGGATGATGTGTCTGAATGAGGTGTCCGTTACAGCTCAGCATTGTCCTGTTTATCTAAGCTGTGTGCATTTCTCTCCCCCAGCCCCGTCATGAGTACTTTAATGTGCCTGTGTACTGAATGGCTGCCATCGCTGCTGCTGCCGCTGCCGCTGCCACTGCCACTGCCACTGCTATCCACCCTGCATGCTGAGCTCCTCAGTGCCTGGCACCTTTCTTTCTGCCCTCTGAGCACCTATCATTGTCATTGGTTTGCTAGTGTAACAATATTCTGAGCTCACTTTTCAGTTCAGTGCATGACAACCGTGATCCAATAGCGTCACTATTTTAAGTAAATTGAAAAATGACAATAATTGAAGGCATATAGGGTGGATTAGGCATTTTATCAAGTAGAATGGACAAAGGAACCCAGTATCCTATGATTGGGGACTGAAATTCTAACTGTTAAATGTAATCAACAGATTTAGAACCAAAATTCTTCTATATTTTCTGACAGTATATTGTTACATTCTTGTCATTGGTCCACTTAGTCTTGGTATCATTGCACCTGTTAAACTCCTCTCGTATCATCACTGTAAAGCAGGCAGTTTGCATCATGTGCCATCACGTGTCAAAAATATGCACACTTTTAGCTCTTTAAAACATCTAACTAGTCGTAAAATTGCACTTTATTCGGCCAAAATTATCAAGATGACACATGATTAAAAACTCTGTTCACATTTTCATTCCACAGATTGTTTTTTTTTTTTCTTCGTTATTTTGGATGTTGTAAAAAAAATGTCTATCTGTTTTGTTCATTTGTGCTACTTCCACTCAAAAAACATATGGGGAAAGTCTGCCCCCTGTTGCACAGGTTGTAGTGTAGGTGGACAAATGTTTCTAAGTATTTTATGTGCAGAAGAAATGCTTGAAAACCAGATCAGTAAATAAGATAATGTGAACTGTGATGTTATTCCAGACCAATACCCTTTACATTAACATCATTGTTAGTTCTAAGAGGTATTCATCGTTGATATTTTTATTAGTTTTGTCATTAATCTTGTGTTTGTGAGTGATTTCACATTATTCCATGAATGGGGAGAACTCGTGTTTTACCTGTTTCTTTATTGTGTCTGTCAGTTATCTGTGTATGTTCTCACTTTAAATCATATATATTTATGTTAGGTATTCCTTTTTGTCTTGCTGTGATTTCTAGGTATTGTTGTTATAAGTACACAAATGAAATCAAACCCTTGTTTAGCAAATAGCCTATATCACGTAACTGATAACTTTCCACCATCTCTGTGGTAAAAGGCTGGATTGGTTATTCTAAGACTTTTACATTATTTATACACTGATTATTTCCCATTTAAATGAATACAAAAAGCCCACTCTCAAGGTAAGTGATACACATGGGAGGACTGTTAGACTGTTGTGGCTTTATTTATCACAATTATAGGCACTTAAATGGAATCGAAGTATTAGCCTTATAAATGATTTATCTATGATAAATGTACATTGACTAAGCACTTAAAATGTTCTGTGTGTGGTCGTTGTTTATCTGTGTCCCAGGCAAGACACACTGCAGTAACAGACCAACATGATGGACTGATGAATTTATTTTATCAATAAAATGCTTATGATTCTTGGTGAATTAAACACATCTGTGTCATCATTCTGAATTCTGCTCATATCTGTGTTACTGTTGAAGTTGAAGTTTTTCCTTGAAAGTTCAGGCTATCAATAAGCGATGAAGTCATGCAATTTTAGTGAAACTTTTCTTTAAAAGAAGGACTTGTTCAGATGAAATAGTAGGTGACAAGAGATTCAGTACTAGTGGAAAAGTCTTGACTGGGAGTAAAAGTCTATATTTTGTAAATAAAGTAGGTAGTAGATAATTAATGTTTCCCTTTGTAGATGTGGGTTATTTGTCTCCTTTCAGTATTAGGCATGATTTCTGTCTCACTACTCTGATGCAACCCCTCTCTTTACTTTGTGCTGAACCTTGTTTTAGGATGCCAAAGTAAGTGCTTGTCTTTTCTTTTTGCTATAATGTAGCAGTACTGATTCTGTCTTGTGTAATATATGTGTTGTCATCCATGTATGACCTAGATTTAGGTACAACATGGATATAACTACAATTAATATCAAATAACTGGTTGAATAACCTGATTTGATCAAATGTATTTGTCCTTTAAGTTGCAGTTTTTTAGTGTACACATGCATAAATCAATATTTATCATTACTGATTTGTGCAGCTTTAACAATTGATTCCAAATTCAGGTGAGAACTCTATACTTTGAGCCTGTCCTTACACATTATATCATGGGTGTCAAGCATACAGCTCATGGGCCAAAAGTGGTCAATCAAATGGTCCAATCCAGCCCATGGAATGAATGGGGTGAAATGCAAAAATTACACTGAGATATTAACAGTCCAAGGTGTCAAAATCATTTTAAATCAGGGGCCAAATACAGCCCAGTGTGATCTCAGGTGTGTCAGACCCTTAAAATACTATCATAATAACCTATAAATAATGACCCCAACATTTTCTCTTTGTTTTAGTGTACAAAAAAAAGTTAAATTACACAAAAAATGTTTACATTTACAAACTATCCTTTCACAAAAAATAGAATAACCTGAACAAATATGAACAACCTGAAATGTCTTAAAAGAAATAAGTGCCATTTTAACAATATTTTTGCCTGTTACCAAATGTTTTGTGCCTTTGTAAGTTGTAATACACATGTGTAAATGAACAACTGAGACATAATCTTGTTAAAATTGTATTTTTCCTTCAGACATTTCAGGTAGTTCAGACTATTCACACTTTTTAAAGAATAATTTGTAGATGTAAAGATTTTCATAAAGTAACTATACTTTTTTCAGTCTGAAACATAGAGAAAAGTTTGGAGTTGACATTATTTATAGGTTATTATATTATTATTTTCCTGGTCCGACCCACTTGAGATCATATTGGGCTGTATGTGGCCCCTGAAATAAAATGAGTTTGCCACCCCTGCTGTATTTACATGGTTGATTCATGGTGATTAAAAAAAACATTGATTTGTGCAACCTAAACTTATTCGTGTTATGGTTCTCTCATAAAGCCAAAGAATAAAAGGAATCCCATATTCACTGTCTTTCTACCAGCAGTGGTGATTGTTAGCATTGTGTGTATCACTTTAAATAATGATCTCATTGTTGTTGAAATCCCCTGTAATGAATATGGTGTTGAAGTGTGGCTCCTCTGACCCTTTACAGGAAGCAGAGACCCCGCGCAGTGTGCTGGAGGAAATTGGACTGACATAAACATCATCATCCACTCTCCACACACTTCTTCATCTTCCAAATACTCTGCTGTATGTAGCTGATACCAACTCCAATTCACCTTTTAACACACACACACACACACACACACACACACACACACACACACACACACACACACACACACACACACAC
>JAPQRQ010000019.1:21156912-21178722 GCA_037367365.1 Apogon talboti | reverse complement strand
CCCCCCCCCCTCACCATATAAGACGGGCAGGATGACTCACTACTCCCTCTAGTGGTCACATAAATCTGCAGGATATTTGGTGTAAATGTATGCAGTTCAGATTTCTACAATCCTAATACATTTGCATCTTTGGCATAACTTCATAAATCATTATTCTGAACTCTAATGATTCTTTTAGGTCACATCTGGATATTTTAAAGTACAAATACTACATATGGCTCCTTTGAATGTATCATCCAGTGGAATTTCCTCAGAAGAGGTCATTTGTTACCTGTAACTCATTATTATAAATTCCTCTTCCTGCTGTTGCTTAGCAGTGTGTAGGACACAGTGTGCAGGTGTTCAGATCATTAAAGTGCAGAATTGACAAGAATGTGGATCATAAGCCAAACCAGCCTTCATACACCACCCGTAGCTGTCAGAGGAGGAGGGAGTGTTGACAGTAGTAGTAGACGGTGTTTGATCGTTGGATGTTTGAATTTGTAGGACACTGTATGCACTCTGCTGTCACGCACCAACACCACCACACATTTGGAGGAGAGGGATGCTGAGAAGAAGACTGAGGAGCCAGGAGAGGCAACGTCTGAGAGGTACCACAACTTTTCCACCTCAGACTGAACTTAGTCATCATTTGTTTCCTTTAAATTGGCCCTCAGTATATTCTCGGTGAAGTGACGAGGGTGTGTTCGACAGGAGCTGGCAGGCGGAGTCCGTGGACAGCGGCTGCAGCAACAGCACAGCATTTCCAGCTCTGTGCTCAGAAGGCCTGTGTGCAGAGGGCGTCTGCATCACCACTGGAGGGCGCTGTGAACAGACCGCCAGCAAACTGTGTGCAGTGAAGGTAAAGGTCTGCAGCAGTAACCGACGGCAAACCACCATGTGTGGGATCAGAGTGTGGATTAAAGTGTGGTTGAATCGCTGCTGCAGGTGGAGAAGGCAACCATGACAGAAGGTCCGTTCCCAGAGCCGGTACGAGTCCGGCCCAAGGAGAGGGGAGCGCGCTGGGGTCACGCCTCGCCGTTCATGAGAGGCAGCACCATCGTTCGCTCTCAGACCTTCTCTCCTGGTGCTCGCAGTCAGTACGTCTGCAGGGTGAGTTTAGTTTATACATGGTCTATGTCACCAATAGGGTGGGAATCATATAGTAACACACCATACAGTACTGTTGCTATAACAACCGTTTTAGTAACAGTATTTGTTTTTATTTCAAACATCAACATTTAAAACCAAAAACAAGGAAAAACATTAAAAAAAACATATTTGAAAGGAGCAGATTAATTTCAACTTATATACACCCACCCCCTTACCCCATCTTTTTGTACTGTTCCATTTCAGCTCCCCAAACTAACTTAAAAATATTACACATATCAAAATAAATTCTGACCAAGCCTGCACAAAACACAACGTTATACTGTTATACTCTGTGATAGTGTTTCAAGACTGTCATCATCCATGTTAAGATTCATTAACATTTGTCAGCTCTTAAGTGTTCAGATTTAGTCTGTTAACCTGTACTTTATGTAATAATAAATACTGCCCTGAAATGATTTCAAGTCAGTGGTGAATTCCCATTAGACAGTGACCTGCTGCTCTGATGTCTGAATTCTCACATACAGTTAGTCTGATTTACACAGATGCTTTAGAGGTTCATTAGAATTAAATGCTTTTAATGCATTCTAAATGTAAAGCAGGACAAATTAGAATATAATTAATGGAAAATTTCCATTACTGGTGTATTTATATTAGGGAAAACATGGACTCATGTTTGCTTTATACATTATATACCATTAGAATATTATGATGTTGGTTCTAAATGATTAACGTATGTAGAGGTTCTAGTTAGACAGCAACAAGAAAAAGTCAACGAATACCAACTCAGGCCTCCAGAAACCAAATAAAACTAGAGGAAGATATCTGAAGAGTTTGTCAAAGCCCTAGTGGGCAACAGGCTTCAGGTTTGGATCTTGTTTTGCCCATACATCCAATGTGAGACGTGCCCAAGCTTGAACCAGTTCCCAGGCCTCATGTCAGGAGAGTAACGTGATCAATAATGTGGACTGACTGCTATTAAAAACAAAGGCTAAACCTGAAAAAGTAATTTGGACAAAGCAATTTTGAACTGAAATTGAAACAAAAGACACAAGTGAAATTAGTTTTTCTTTTCGGCCGTGGCTCAGATGGTAGAGCGGGTCGTCCAATAACCGAAGGGTTGGCGGTTCGAATCCCGCTCTGAGTCATGAGCTGTTGTGTCCTTGGGCAAGACACTTCACCCACCTTGCCTCCAGTGCCACTCACACTGGTGTATGAATGCATGTGAATGTTTGGGATTGGCAGCCACCACACTTCCGTCAGTCTGCCCCAGGGCAGCTGTGGCTACAAACATAGTTTACCACCACCAGAGGGTGACTGTGAGAGTGAATGAATGATCCATTGTACACACTTTGAGTATGTGTTAATAGAAAAGCACTATATAAATCTAATCCATTATTATTTTCCTCCTCGATTTGTTCTGTTAGCACTTGTAACTCATGTCATGCATTTTGTAGAAACTTACTCAGGCTCTATTAATGAGGTGGTTTTTTTCCCATAATATCTGAAAAACTAAACTAAAACCGGTCAGTTCCTCAAAAGTCCCTATGCAATCGTAAAATGAACTAAAGCTAGGTTGAAATTAAAAAAAATAAATAAAATCAAAGGCCTTAAAGTATAAAAAGTATAATAACCCTGTCATGTAATCTGTCTAGAAAACGAACAGAAGTTGGTGCTTGTAGGAAAACAAACTGGTTGAACCAACTATGAACTGGCACCAGGTCTGTGTTGGTGGAACGGGGGCATGTGAAGTGTTTCTGTGGTTTAATATTTGATTGTCTTTTACCTTCCAGTTATATCGAAGTGACAGCGACAGCTCGACTTTACCAAAGAAATCCCCCTTTGTGAGAAACACAGTGGAGAGAAGAACATTACGCTATAAGCAGGTGCAGTCTGGTTCTGAGTCCTTGTGCGTAAATATGTTCAGGGTGTTTGCATTCACTGATCTGAGGTCTGTTGCTGTGTAATGACAGCAGTCGTACCGCTCCTCCCTGGTCGAGCAGCCGACGCGTACGTCTCTGGACCTGGAGCTGGATCTCCAGGCCTGCAGGACGCGTCAGAGGCAACTGATGGAGGAGCTGAACGCCCTGAGGGAGCTGAAGCTGCGTCTGGAGGAGCCTCAGGCCAGGGAGGCCACGGAGCTCCCCCACTGGGCCCTGAGGGACGAGCGCTTCCGCTGTCTGCTCAGAGAGGCCCAGAGACAGGTGAGACCCACCACTGACCACCGGCCCGGTCACAAACACTCAGGAGATCTGGCCTCGGCGACGCTGACGGTGTTTGCGTTGTTCTACAGGCGAGCCAAAGCAAACAGGAGCAGCGGCAGGAGGAGGCGGCGGAGAGGAGGCTGAGGAAGGCCTCCAAAGAGGTTCTGCAGATGAGGGGGCAGAGCCAGAAGGAGCCCCTGCCCGTGCAGACATTCAGGTCAGGATCCACCGCAGAATGTTTCCTCTTTCATTTTAATTCTAATTCATTTCAATTTCATTTTTCACTCCTTTGTGTGTTTTTCCTCCTGTCTGTTACTTGCTTGTTGCTGTTAACTGCCTACGATGGGGTAAATAGTCATATCTCATATCTTATTGTAAAAGTCGCTTTCATTCTTTTGTATAACGCTAACACCGTTATGGTAAATTTACATCAAATTTTACATTTAAGTAACAAGTTTACATGTGTTTTTTTAAACATAAAAGTCAGACAATTTCTGACTGTTTTTCTTGTGAATTTCTTACTTTATAACATGGGTGTCAAATTCATTTTATTTCAGGGGCCACATACAGCCCAATGTAATCTAAAGTGGTGGAGCAGTAAAGTAGTAGGCATAATAACCTATAAATAATAATCCAAAATTCCTTGTCTTTTAGTGTGAAAAAAGTAAAATAACATTCTGAAAATGTGAATGACCTGAACAACCAGGTACACACTGAAATTTAAGAAAAATAAGTGCAATTTCAACAAAATTATCTCACACCAGAAAATTATGTCTCACACCAGATTACAGGCTCAACAAATGCACTAAACATTTAGAAACAGGCATTATATTGTTAAAACTGCACTTATTTTTCTTAAGACATTACAGGTTGTTCATATTTGTTCAGTTTAATCACATTTTAATGTGAAAAGATAGTTTGTAAATGGAAATATTTTCATAATGTAATTTTACTTTCATCATATTAAACCAAGAAGAAAATGAAAGTGAGAGTTCTTGTTATTTATAGGTTATCGTGTTGTCATTTTACTTGAGATGACATTGGTTTGTATGTGATCATTGAACTAAAACGAGTCCAACACCACTGACTGTTAATGTCTTCAGTATAATTTTTGCTCTTCATAAATTCATCCTGTGGGCCGGATCGGACCCTTTGGCGGGCCAGTTTTGGCTCATGGGCCAGATGTTTGAAACCCCTGCTTTATAAACTTAGAGTATTTCAGAGGTTTGTTCTTTTTAAGTTTTTCTTCATAAATTTACCACCTTAACATCAGAGAATTTGTGTCTTCTTTCATTTTCTTTCAAATTTGAAACTTGGAAAATTTCCGTTTTGTTTTGTTTTTTTTCATGAAAATCTATTGAGGGCAGTTTCTCATTCATTTATCCCTCTATTCGTATAGAAGTATTTTGTTTTTTTCCCCCATAAATGCATCCACTTTAATCTGGTAATTTTAGTATTTTCCTCATAAATCTACTGCATTATAATCTCAGAATGTTTGAGTTTTTTCTTGCGAGTTTTTTCTCATAAATTTACCACTTCTATCTCACATGATATACACATTTTTCTACTTCGAAATTTACCATGTAACTCTTGGAAATTTAGGTTTTGTTTTGTTCCTTCCCCATAAACTGTTAGAGGGAAGCCGACTTCTCTTCCACAAAATAAAACCAGGTGTGCATTAAATGAATGTTTTGTTTTTCTGCAGAGAGAAGATGGCTTTTTTCACAAGACCAAGGTTCAACATACCTCCTTTGCCAGCTGATGATGTATGAGAGCTTGTTTCTGTATTATGTGACTAAACGTGAAGTATTTGTTGAATTTTCTGAGCTCATGAAGTACAAAGACCTTTTCAGTCGAGGACACATGGGTGACACACAGATGATGAAGATAAGAAGGTTTCACATTTTGAGAAGTGTTTGTGCGGCTATACTAGAACACCCTAGACACAGTTATTTGATGACAGCGTGGCTGTTCATTTCCTTTTTGGGGAAAATGCCTTTCATAACAAAACAGTATCTCTTTACTTCTGTTGTTTGTGCTTAAAAAAAGGCTGGAAGACGGGAACAAAAGTCGGTTTGGACATAATTCACTGTACTGTAACTTATTTTATAGTACTTTTCCTTGAAGGAAATTAAAAAATGCTTCCTGCTTTTTAAGTGTATTTTGTAGCTTTGAACAAATAGCACTTCAGTGTTTTTACATACAGTAAAATGGAATTATTGTCTGATTTTTGTTTCTGTTACCTAATTCTTAAGAGTTATTTACATAAAATGTCACTTTGTAATCCACTTTTATTACAAATGTCAATGTCTTTTGTTGTTATGTTATTAAAATTAATATTATTTCATGTACTTTTCAATATATGGATGAATATATGAGACACTGTTTTCAGATTTTTTTATGATGTCTGTATGAACATCTGCAGTGTTACCTCTTGTGAAGATAAAACCATTAAACCATATCTTGACACCTGGCATCAGTCACATGTGCGACAGCGGGGAGTAAAACCTGGCTGCTTTAATGACTGACCTCTCCTGGGATGAAGAGCTCTTTCTGTGCCGCTCACACAAACCTTTTCTTAAACTGTGTCACAGTGCAACACGTGATTTGTTTGGAACCACAGGCGGGTTTTGCTGACCCACTTGAGTGTAAACCTGCCGATTGTGAAGAGGCCCTACACCGGGGAGGCAGCTGTGTCAGCTAGTTCACCTTGTACGACATCCTGTTTGAGCCTTTCCACATAAGCCACTAGAAGCTGAGGAGCAGAAAAATGTCACTCTACTGTCACTCTACTTCTCTGCGCTCTTTCTGCATTAAACTGAGTGAGTTTGGAGACGTAAACACAATAAGCTCTTGGCTTTGTGAAAATAGGGGCTCATTCCCAAACAGAAAAATGCAGTTTGCTATTTTAAAAATGCCCACAGGGCCCTGCAGGTAAACCAGACCCAGGCCTGTGCTTGTCTGAGTTCACTCATAAATGGTAATTTATGAATTTCCCTTGGGAAACGGTGTAGGTCCAACTTTTGGAGTGTCATAGACTTGTACAGGTGTAGTTTTAATTAAATTAATTCATCAGTTTTACAGTCAAAACAACTGAAAACCTTTTTTTCTGAATTGGGGCTAAACCTCACATTACTGCCTTATATCTGTCGGTTTCAGTGGTTCTTTTTGTCTCAGTATGGTCAAACACCAATTTGCAGAGACTATAAACTTAAATGTAATACATCAGTTGACATAACACTAGCTTTTATTTGTGTTGTGAACAAGTATCATGGGCTTAAAACAACAGCATCACCATCCATGCATAAACCAGCCTCTTCAGACAGAAAAAAATGAAAATAATGCAGACCATAACAGTGCAATTATAATTTAATAAGATGTATACCTCTGATGTTACCCATTACAGGTTTACAGGAACAGTTTGACAGCTGTTTGTTAAATTACTGTAATAAGAAAGACAATATGGCAGAGGCAGTGTATACCAGGGGTTTATCTTTCAATGTTCACAGCTCTTAATCAGAAGTATTCACTCTAAATACACAGCCATCACATTATTCATACCATTTGTACCATTATAATATCCCATTACAGAAAACCTGTGAGATCTATTAAAAAACATCTATAACTCAGATTCAACTGCCTTTCATTGTGATCCAAATGTGTCAGCATCGGTTTGACCACAGACACGTCACTGTACACAGAAATGAATAAATCTGCAACATTTTCCACCTCAAGTCTCGCGTTAACGCACCAATGGACAGTGAACGTCACCGGTATCAGTCCAGTCTGTGTCTGCACATCTGACCTTACTAGATGGGGATGGAAACTATGGTTGGTAGCTCCCCAATAGGAGGTGGGTTGTATTTCTCCACCCTCATGAGCCGTCGCAGGATGTCATCCCGATCACGTGGCCATCCGTAAACATGCGTGTTCTGAAGCCAGTTTGGAACGTGACACTGAGATGAAAACACAGCAGCAGACCATGAGGAGACTCACGAGTTAACACACACACACACACACACACACATTTTATTTCAAATATCATGGATCACAAAACTTACCTTTCTCGCCCCAGGGAACAAAATGGGAATGAACCTGAAATTCTTACTCCCATTCTGGATGAATTCATTCTGGAGCTGAATAATACACACATGTAGAAATATGTAAATACTTGTAATGTTTCACCAGTTTTAAAACATTAGTGTTGGTAAACGCTGACCTGTTTGTGTATGTAGACTGTGTTGAACGTCCGTTCGTCGTTCTCGAGGCCGACAGGTGAGGCCGTCACTGTGTTGTAGTACTTCGGACTGATGATGATGATGATCAGGTACTCCTTCTACGCAAGATAAGAACATAACCATGTCTACAGTGCAGCATGTAGTGCCGAATTCTACTCATTGCCGAAAACTGCTCAAACTGCTGCGGGAGCGCGCGCGCAGCACTATTTTTCGACAGGGAGCAGAATTCGGCCCCAGCTACTGCCGAAAACTGCATCCCCCATCAGAATAAATTTGAGAAGCAAAAGGAGTGAAATGACTTTAGCAGCTCACATTTGGAGCTATTCTGGTGCGACTGAGTGAATTTGGCGCACATTGCCATCTTCATGACAGACTTAGGAAGGGAGAACTGTTTTTGGCAGCTGCTGCGCGCGCGCTCCCGCGGCAGTTTCAGCAGTTTTCGGCAATGAGTAGAATTCGTCACAACACAGTATGTCAACGACCTGTTTTCATTCTTCTGTTGCTACTAAACTGCTTCATAGAACATGTTCGCTCTTGCAGACATAAAAAGTGCCTTCACTTTATAAGAGAGAGTGTGGCCAGATTTACTTTGAAGTGTGAAGATGATGAAACAGCTTTGCCATTTGGAGATTATACACGTGCTTACTCCTTTTTAATTCTTGTACATGAAACAAGACAAACAGTGACTTATTGAGCAAAGACATGTGTTCACCTCACTGAGATACCGCTCCATGAAGTCTATCTTGCTTATGCTCCTGAACTGCTGCTCAAAAAGGTCGATCTGAAACAAATACAAACATTAATCAGCAATGAGAAAAATGATAATTACACCCAGAAGGTAGATTGTATCAAACTGTTGTTGTTCCAAAACCTTTAAGAAACGTGTACATACATGAGTATCAAAACCGTTGTGTCGCAGCAGAGCAACAAAGTTGATGATCTCGTTGACGTGCTTTTCGTTGTCTGCTTCATAGGTGACAAAGACCCTCCCTGTATTCAAGAGCACTGAGTAAATGTTGAAGGAATGACAGAGCAGTTTGGAGGATGATGAGAGGACTTACTCTGCTCCAGAGACAGTGGGGTGCTGTACGGAGGGTGCTTCTCTTTGGCCCGAGCTTTGTGGCCACTGCATAGAATCAGAAACGATCTTCAGTCACAAACAACCGTCTAGTTATGTATTCATCAGACATGTTTGACATGAAGCAAAAAAACTGGACTCACATCTGTGTGTACGCCACCCCAGGGAGCCTGAAATCACCTGGATCTAAAGCAGGAGAGACAGAATAAGAAATGTTTCACAGTGCTTACTGCAAGTGAAATTTTTGTGACTGACATCCACCATGATGAGTAAATTATCTAGTGTTAATCAGAACAGAAATTACCAATGAGGCAGATAAGTTTTAATTGGCTACATTTTCCATTATGAAAACCATAGTGGAGCTAATGGAAATATGACAAAATCTGGGCAAGTTATGCTCATTACAAGCAACAAAAATAGAGGTGCTTAACCCAGAAAGACCCAGTGCTACTTTTGTGGCAGTTCCCAAATTATTTTTTCTCTTTATTTAACCATTCTTAAGTGATTTATCACCATTTATTATAATATTATCCTCTGAATTTATCATTTTCACTGTAAATCATGTATTTTCCTATATTTAATTTAGATGTTCATGAAAACTCAGTAAATTCAAAGGTTATTATATCAAAAGAGAGAAAACTGAAAAAAGTGACTTTTTCAGTAAAACATATCATTAACTGAACTTAAACCCAGTGTGTCCATCCACTGTCATTTATCAAACTGCATGGGTTTTACTGTTGAATCAGTATTGTAGATGACAGTGTTTCCATGTTCATTAAGGAGCCTCTGAACGTCCAAATGAGTCATATCTGATGAAACTGTATTTTACACAAATTATTTACATATATTGATAGGATTAGTGGATCAACAGGTGTTAAACCTTTTAGATCAATAGATGCTTTTGGTCACCAGTGGATGTTTGGGTCTTTATGGGTTAAGAAGGACAAAATATTCTTTAACTGAAAAGTTGTACAACTGGTCTCAACCTTAAAACATAGAAAACAATCCTGTTCTTCTGCGGAGTTATTTTGTGAACCAGTGTTTCACCTTGTTACTGATTAAATGTAGTTCAATATTAACATGGATATCACAGACAAAATTAAGTTACTTTCTTATGAAAAACACACTTCAAATGATTATTTTTTCTTTTAGACTAATCTCCCAGAAACAAGGCTTTTTAACTTTGTTGAAGTTCCTTTTGTGTTGTTGTGTGTCTTGGCTCATACTTACAGTGTGGCCCAGGTCCTGGGTGGTACTGAGGCCAGAGGGGTTTGTTAGGCGCCCTGTTGAAGACGTCTGCGGGGCACTGGGCGCAGCAGGGAGCCCCCTGCGGTGGGCACGAGTACGGAGATAAAGTATGGTGACAGAGGTCAGCTGAGGGCGGGTTGGAGCGCAGGGACAGCGGCTGCTCCAGGGAGCCGATGCTGGTGCTGTGTCTGCTGGGAAGGGACAGGAACTTGTACCTGGACTGGCAGCTCTCTCCAGAACAGCTGGAGAAATCTTTGGGACTTGGACATGACGGTAGGCTGTTGGGATAACCGAGGGACCAGCTGCTGGCATAGCTGGGATGGAGCCAGGGGCCGTCGGCCTGGCTGGGGAAGGGGGTGGGCTGGCCGTACACAGGGGGCTGGTAGGAGCAGTAGCTGGGGCCAGGGTGGCGGAGAGCCTCA
Source organism: Apogon talboti (assembly GCA_037367365.1). NCBI lineage: Eukaryota > Metazoa > Chordata > Actinopteri > Kurtiformes > Apogonidae > Apogon > Apogon talboti. The sequence continues at coordinate 21,168,443 of JAPQRQ010000019.1, read as the reverse complement.
CTGTACTTTAGCTCCTGCTCTGTGTCTAACCTCAGTCTGCTGAAAAGAGAGTCATCAGCGGAGGTGACGGCGTCCGGAAGGGAACCGTAGCCATCGGGGTTTGGGCTGAAGTCCGGCTTGTGGACAACATGTCGCTCCTGTGTGCTCATGGTCTCATCATCCTCCTCAGGGGTGTTATGCTGGTTGTTTCGATACCCGCTCAGATAACTGGCGTGACTGTGAACGTATTGAACACATACTGAATAAAGTTTTTTCATTAAGACAGAAGATCAAGACAAACAAGATCTGACACCTTGAAATAAAACTCCAGTTGTCACTCATTTCCACATATTAATGATCATTTCATCCCCTGTGGCTGTTTCTAACTACATTCAAGTACATTAGTTCACCAACTTCAACAAAACATGGCATTTTAACCCATAAAGACCCAAACAGCCACCGACAACCAAAAGCATCTACTGATCTAAAATGTTTAATAGCTTCTGCACCACTAAACGTATTAATCCAAATAACTGTATAATTGTAAATAATTGGAGTTAAATACAGTTTGTCATCTTTTCATGGTCATCAGATATGACCCATTTGGACGTTCAGAGGCTCTGTAGTGAACGTGGAAACACCGTCATCTTCTATAACATTGATTCACCAGTAAAACCACTGGAGTTTAATCAATGACAGTGGATGGAGACACTTGGTTTATGTTCAGTTAATGATATATTTTTGCTGAAAAAGTCACTTTTTCTTCAGTTTTCTGTTTTTGATATAAAACTTTTATCTGAGCTTGTATGAACATCTACATGATCAGTGCATTAAATATATGAAAATACCTGATGTACACTGAAATAACGCAAAATACAGAGGATAATGTCATAATAAATGGTAATAAATCACTTCAGGAAAGTTACATATAGAGAAAAAAATATTTTGGAACTGCCACAAAAGTCACACTGGGTCTTTATGGGTTAAGCAGTGAGCTGCATTTTGATGTGCTGACACTTTGTTATTGGACTCACCTAAATGGTGCAGAGGTGGGACAGATGGAAGTGGGCAGCATCACTGGGCCTCTTCCTCCGGACATCCATGTGTGTCTGGTTTCAGCTGCATCTAAAAGTCTGTCCAAATCCACAAGTGTCACTGTAAAGATTCAGTGAAGTTCATAGATACATTTTTCTTTTTCATGAGCTCAGCCATTTCCATTCTCTCTGGTATCCTCTTAATTTGCATGAGGCTCATGTAGTACATGACAAAGTGTCTCCCACACAAGGGACTTTCTGTAAACGTTTCGTGGCTAATACTATGGAGACAAACTCACAACACATGTGGGAATAACAAAATGATGTTTATCACTAGCAGATACAAGACTGATGAAAAATGCAACCACAAAACTTCCAGCAGATTAAAGGTGCCTCTGGATTTCTGAGTAATCACATGTCTGATAAACGATAATACACAGCTATGACTGAAATTAAATGACACACTTATAAATACATACATTTAAAGGCCTGAGCTGTTTGGAGTTTAGTAAATAGAAATAAAAGGATGGGGAAATGTTTCTATTTGACTTTTAACAAACACTTTCTCCAACAGTGTAACACTTGACATGGAATTAGTTGTGTTTAAGTCGGTTTAAGTCAGGGGTGTCAAACATGAAGCCCGCGGGCCAAAACCAGCCCGTCAAAGGTTTCAATCCGGCCCACTAGATGAATCTGTGCAAAAATAACACTGAAGATGTCAGTCAAGAGTATGTAACTCATTTTAGTTCATTCTACCCAATGTGATCTCAAGTAAAATAATAGCATAATAACCTATAAATAATGACAACTCCAAATTTTTCCTCTTTTAATGCAAAAAATAACATTGAATTTTGAAAATATTACATTAACAAACTATCCTTTAACAATAAAATGTGAATCACTTCAACATATTTTAACAACCTGAAATGTCTGAGTTAAATTAAATGCAATTTTAACAGTATAATGCCTGTTACTAAATGTTTTGTGCTTTTGTAGGTCCAATCCGAAATGCACATGTATAAATGATAAGTTGAGGCATAATATTGTTAAAATTGCTCTTATTTTTCTTAAGAATTTTTTTTCAGGTTATTCACATCTTTTTTTCGTTTGAATATTTTGTAAATGTAAATATTTTCATAATTTAATGTAATATGTTTGCACTAAAACAAAGAGTAAAATTTGGAGTTGTCATTCTGACTAGGTTATTGTGTTTTATTATTTCACTGGTCCGGCCTACTTGAGATCACATTGGGCTGAATGTGGCCCTTGGAAGAAAATGAGTTTGACAGACCTGGTTTTAAGTGGTTTTATCTGCATACACACGTCTGCTTGTTCCTGTAAACGTAAATACACATTCATTAGAAACGGCTCTGTGGTCGCACACAAACACCGACACACAAGCTTCTGTTTGCACTTTCCACTGTTTGACCCAAATGTACCTCCGACTTCTTTTAATTCGCAGACATTGTGCACTTTGACATAAAAATGAAACTTCCTGTCAATAACTGGACATTTTACACCAGTGTATCCAGTAATTCACCACTTTACAACCTGTTTTCAGGTTTTTAATTAAATTGAATAAACTTTTAAATTAACTTCCTTCTACTATTTATGAGCTCTAATATTTACCTAAAACACGAAGTCTTCCAAATGCCGCCAATAAAACAATTTGATTATGTTGAGTCTCATTTAATAACTTTACGGAACTCACCGTCGCGACGTCAAGTTGTCAAATCTACAGGTCCCTGAAGCCCCCGCGCCTTTAATGGAAAACACAAAACACGACGAACTTTAGTCTCACAAAACTGTGGAAGTGTCCTTTTTGTCGTCTTTTCAGCACAGATGGAAAAATATAGTCGACGTGGGTTAGTTAGTTCTTGTAGTTCGGCGCAGATCAGCACCGCCCCGGCAGATGCTCCACCTTTAACACACCGTGTGTCTGTGTGTGTGTAAGAGGAGGCTGACACGCGATACACAGTGGGTTTATGACACGATGAATTTATTACACCAACCCTGACTGTGTTAGTACATGATCGAGTTGAGTGTAGTCCATAATATGCACACACATTTCCATACATTGACTTTTTTTGGTCTTTTTACACAATCAGATTCATTCAAGCTTAAAGGTATGAAGTTTATAATAAAATGCAGTAAAAATGGATTAGTGTTGTCTGAGCAGGTGGAGGAACTGCGCAGTGTCGACTCTTCGTTGTTTAGAGAAGCAGGACTCCATCCAGGCCTTGTGGACGGGTACAGCCTGAGGGTACTGATCCGCCAGATCCTGCAGCTCCTGTTTCATGGGAAACAAAAAATATCACTGCTGTTGTCATTAATTTTTTCTGACAAACTTCTTCTGCTTTGATAACTAGCAGCTTGAACATCTGAAGTGGGCTTTAATCTATATTTACATATTAAAAAAATGTCAGTGAGAGATGAATATCAGGGGAAATACAGCCGTAGGTCAGATGAGTTTCCGTGAACCACAGAATGATACAAACCTGTGAGTGAACGCTGTTCTCCACCTCTGCAACTATGTGGGTGACCTCTGAACTCATGATCTCCTCCTCATCTCCATCATAAGTGCACTGAAGCTAAGGAGCTGGGTCATTTAAATGTCAAAAAACACTAACGCAGATAAAAGTCCAAAAGTCTTAGCCCACCAATAATTTGCTTGTTTTTGCAGTTGTAAATAGCGTGCATACTTATTTACCAATTACTTTATTAAGTAACAAGGGAATACAGCAGATGTGTGCACAAATATGTACACAACACACACAAATAAAGGCATCTACAGGCAAAAGTCAGTACTTGGTGACATCATAAAAAGCCTCTTAAATGTGAAGCATCTGACGTGTTGAACAGCTGAAGATTAGTGCCGTGCATCTCAAATTGTCCAAAGAGTTCACGTTGTTAAGTGCAAGGGAGGTCACACTATATATACTCGGATCTGTAGAAACTGGTTTTGTTCCCTACACATTTTTCCTGAATATATTCCAGTTGTAGTTGGTAACACACAGCAAGAAGGTCCTGGGCTCGATTCCAACCAGGGACCTTTCTGTGTGGAGTCTGCATGTTCTCCCTGTGTTTGTGTGGGTTCTCTCCAGGTACTCTGGCTTCCTCCCACCATCCAAAGACATGCACTGATCGGTTAATTGGTCAACCTAAAATTGCCCATAGGTGTGTGTGTGTGAGTGATTGGTTGTATCTCTATATGTCGGCCCAGCAATGAGCTGGCGGACTCGTCCAGGGTGTGCCCCGCCTTCACCCATAGGTAGCTGGGATAGGCTCCAGCACCATATGAGGATAGAGAAAGACTGACTGACTGATATTCCAGTTGTATCCTCATCATCATACGTTAGAACTTAAACATAACATAAAACAGTGCTGTATGTGTAGATGTAGAGTTTATGTAGGACTATAGTTACAAGTTAATCTGGTTAAGTAATCTCTACATTTTGGTCAGAGGAAGTATAAATGAACATCAAGTAGGTGCGATGCTTAATCTTAATCTGTTTCTGCATTTATGTCATGTTTGTGGGGTCATGTAGAGTTCAACCTTTGACCTTTGGCAACCACAGTGTAATCAGTTCATCCTTGAGCTATGAGTGTTTGTGCTAAAGAAGAAATGTGAAGAAATTCCCAAAAGGCAGAGAAATAATGTGGAGAAATCATGGTTGATCATGTTCATGTTTTGTGCTCTTACCCCTCATCCAGCCTTAATGGAAGGAAGCAGCAACAATCACGTTAAATACCCTTGGGTTTAGTGTCTGTATATTTGATTCTCTTTATCAAATCTCAAACTGTACCATTGTTAACTATCCCATAAAAGGTTGATTTCTTTAATATTATTGTAAAACGTGCATGATGTTGACCTTGTGAGTGATCGCCTACTCTTTGCGGCTCCAAAAACGACTGGGAGAAAATAGTTTTTTATTTGTCAGAGACAGGCCTGTCGTTATTACTGTATGTATGATTTAAGAGTCACATGACCTGCAGATGCTGGTTGTAAGAATGAAAGGATATGTGATGAGGTAGCGTGCCAGCTTTTTCCTGTCTGATGCAGGCAGGTTGTAGAAGAACACGTGGACTCCCTTCATGAAGCTGGGCAGCTCTGGGGGAGCTCTGTGGCTCTGGGGAAACGCCGAGGGTCCGGGGGTTTCTGCTTCTTCTGTATCACTCAGCTCGTCTCTGTTCTGCAGTTCAGGGGGGGATGTTGACGCTGAGGTGGCAGGAGGGTACGACTGAGGCGGAGCTTCCTTCCTGGTAGTTCTGCTGTGATAGTATCTGTCATTTGGTTTAAGGATGGTAAACAACTACATCTTCTGTTCAGAGAGAAAGATTCTTAGAAATACCACATGGTAGATTTGTTGGTTTGTTGAGAAATGATGAGGATACATGAACGTGGGGACGCCTCTGGAAGCCAGATGTTTCCTGATGAGTCTTTCTGTGCCGTACCAGTTGAAACCTTTGGTGGAGTGGCCGATGCGTGGGAGATGAACACTTGCTTTGTGGGAGAGAGAGAAAAAAAAGATAAGAGATGAAAATGCAAATATGAAGCACAAGAACGAGAGAAGACTATCTATAATCTCCTGTGTTTCCTATGTTTACACTCAGGCTGAAGTGAAGGTAGGTCAACTGTCACAAGTCTGCATGACAGATTTGCTTTCACCTCAAATATAAACACCATATGTGAGGTGACCAAGAGGCACACATCTGTAATTTTCCTAACCTCAAACTTGAGGTAAATCAGACGCTCCTCACTTGTTGTTCTGCAATAAATGTCATCGCAAGAATTTGTTTTGTACATGTGACACCACCTACACAACGCACAGCGCATCCTGCATATCTTGTCAGTCAAGTCTAACAATAATCAGACTTGCTGCTTTCATCATGTATTTCAAAGGAGCTACATGTCCCTCTTATGTTTCCGCCCTCTCCAAGAATTTATTATAATCAGTGATCATTTAAAGGCTGGCTTTATATTTAAAGGCTTGAACCTGTTTTTACATTATTTCACGTGAATCTTTCTTCAATGCTTAACTTACATAAATAAAAACAGCTTCATCACTACTTACAGTTTTTAGGAATACTTAAACACTAACCACACTGAAACTGAAACCATTAACATTTGCAACCAGTGTATTTATTTACCTCAGAGGTCACGTTCTCTGCTTTACACTTAAAAACACACCTCAAGTAAAGCTGTAACACTGAATGCATGTGGATGAAAGACTGATGGGCAGATATAGTCTAAGTTTTACTGCTCTTTTTGTTTTCTGAACTTAAAAAAAATCTGATTACTTGCATTAATAATGTGCTATGTTTATATATTCTATGCTTTATACATTTTGATACCTGTGTGCATGTGTGTACTGTGTTGTAAATTGTCCTGCTCACAGAAAAATACCAAAGACTAAAAGTGCTTCTGAGTGTGTAGTTGGGGCTTAGTTAAATAATGTATTGCACTGATGCAAAAACATGAGTTTGCATGAGTTTTGTTTTTAGTTTGTAGGTAGTTTAATAATAATAATAATAATGATGCATTAGATTTCTATAGCACTTTTCAAGGCAGACTGATGGAAGCGTGGCTGCCAATTTGCGCCAAATGGCCCCTCCGACCACCACCAAACATTCACACACCAGTGTGAGTGGCACTGGAGGCAAGGTGGGTGAAGTGTCTTGCCCAAGGACACAACAGCTCATGACTCAGACAGAGCGGGATTCGAACCGCCAACCCTAGTTTGCAAAAGACACCTATAGATTCAGATATAGTGTCTAAGCAATGACAGAAACATGATTGAGGTGCGTCAGTACCCTTATGTCTTTTGGCTGCAGCATAAATCTTCTTCAGCCCTTCATCCAGCGCAGTCAGAAAGATCCCAGATAAGTTGTTTGCTTTATCTCTTTGCTGTGCCACAATGAGGGCCAACTGAGGTAACAGGAAGTAGATGGAAACAGCTTTAAGTAAAATCTCACCAACATCGCTGATTTATTTTTGCCATTCTGTTACGGCCTCTCAGTTCTGTCACCACATATTAACCCAAGATCGGTATATCACGCTTTGATCAATACTATGAAAAAGCATGCATTGTGAATTAACCGTGCATTTCCTGGATGCAGAGTTTTAATTTCTGTGAATGTTGTGGAGCCAACCTGATCCTGGCCGTCCAGTCTGGACTGTTTGTCATCGATGGGGAAAAGCAGCACGTTTCCAAGGTCCAAATCTGAAACCAGTAATGAGCACTTTACAACAGTAATTTATGGATCCAACTACGATAATGTCTCAAAGAATTAGTTATGAAAATGCTTGTAAATCATAACCAACCTTACCTTTCATTTTACCGGCCAACTCATACTTCTTCTTGGGTTCATCTGATCTCACCTCTAGAGCAGTAAACAGGCCTCCTCTGCCCCACCGGCCAGAGTCATCTACATAAAAGAACATTGTTATAAAATAAACCTTTTAAATATGTCTTCCTGTTTCAAGAATACACTGTTAAAAAAAAACAAAAAAAACATGCAGTTTGCTGATTTCGAGTCCATACCAACACAGTGGACAATGATAGCATTTCCCTGAGCAGCATGAGGATGAGTCACATCCCCCAGAATGTAGTGGATATTTGTGCTGTCAGAGTCTGTGGAGCATACGCTGCTGTCATCCTCCTCATCCTCCTCTTCCTCTTCTTCGTCACTGACTACAGACTGTAAGCACAGTGATCTGTACCCACAAGATTCCCACCATGCCATTCTGTGTGACAAATACAAACTGATTAATGACTGTGTCAAACGTAGTCTGAAGAAGATAACATATGTGTCAGACAAATCTTTACTTTTTCTTATATTTCTGCTCCTGCTGTTTCTTCTTCATGTCCTCTTGAAGTTTGGCTCTCTTCGCTGCAGCCTCGTCCCTCCGCTGGCGTCTGAGCTCCAGCTCAGCCTCAGTAAGAGGTTTCCTCTTCCGGGTGGGAATCCCAAGTGACAATGACAACGAAACCTAAAAGTGGAAAAGATTTAAGTACAAATTCAAAGACAGCCGATCCTGACACCACTGATACTTTGTTTATTTTGTTTCTGTTTCATATACAGATTTTTTTTCTCCCTTTTGTGAAAAAAATATCATTACTACATAATTATCACAGTATCTTTAAATAAGAACAGTTTCAATCATATACATTTCTGAATACAACACAACAGATGTGTATGAGCCACTGCCATCAGTTAAATTACATCTTGATTGCAAATGTCATGTATGTATTCCCAATTATTTCTGTTACAAATCAGAGTAATTTGCATATTGAAATACTGTGTACTATAGTAACTAAATCTCTGTTAGTTTAATCTAATCAGGGTTAATGCTGGTTTTTAGTCCCTATCCTGTGTAATTGTTCTGCAGATGAAAATATCAGTGGCTAAACCTTCCAGAGGAAAACATGCTGCATACTCTACCACTGTTTAACAATATTTTAAGTACTATTCAGTTAAGCTGATTTTTATTTATACAGTCTAATACCACATACTAAGAGGGTGATCAACAGCCTCCAAGGGGTAATTGTTAGGTCATTAAGTTCTGATCACTTTTTTTTTTTTTAAGATATGTCATTTTCCTGTCATTCAGTGCTATTTAAACCTCTTGTCTGCTTCACCAAATCATAGATGAGTGGATATGATAAATAACAGAAACTCTAAGTAAGCTAAAGTCATTTCCTTTTTTGTATTAGTTTAACTGAAAAATACACTTCCATGTTAAAGAGTGTTTTTTTTGTATACCCCTGAAATATTGACCATGAAATTGCCTATTATATTATTCAATATTCAAGCCAAATCTGAACTCAAACTTCTGAGGCTGTTTGATGTAGTTTCGTGTCTGTTGCATGTACACATAATGCCTGCTTATCTTCATTTTCGAAAACATACTAAACGTATAGCTGCACCTTTTGGAAGGCTGGTTTGCTTGTTAATGAACTACATTGTGTTTCAATTATGCTGGAAACACAGCATGGAGCAGCCACAATACCCAAAAAGAAAATTCTAAATACCAAAAATTCACTATATCCTGCAGGATATACAGTAGTAAACATTTCCTACATCATCTTATTTGTCACTCTCTTACTAGTTTCTTCCTGGAGTCTCTATAATTTAGTAAGACTGTTCTCTAAACTCAACTCCATCTCTCACTTTAATGTCATTAAATCTTGGTTCAATTGTAACAATTCTGAAATTCTCGCTAGATTAAAACTTCAAGGTAACAAATGATAATCTGGCTTTTGTCAGCACCTAAGAGTCCAAACAGGTGTAAACATGGTGCATTTTCACATCAAGCTTCATGTCATAAATAAATACAACTGGGTCTAGTTTTGCGTACAAATATCTGAAGAGAAATTCAAAGATAATTATCGATACAAAGGATTTAATGGGAGCCAGGGTGCCTTTAGCCAAGTGCACTGAATCATGGCTAATGAGGAAATATTCACAACATGTTCTCTCTAGTTAGAACTGAAAGAGACAGAATCTTACGGCGGCTTTGTGCCTCAGAGCTCGTGCCCCTCCTGTAGCTTTCTGCAGCTCCTCCAGCTGCTCCTCCAGCAGAAGCTCAAAGCCCTTCAGGTCTGCAGAGCTCGGGTCTTTACTGTAGTCTTTCCCCTCAAAGAAGTACATATGGTCTGAAAGACAGGAGAGCATTTAATCATCAGTAAAATGTGTTCAGATGTAGTCAATTTGACAAATACTTAAATAAATAAATATGACCTCATGGATTAAATCTGTGGTGTACATTCAAACACTGCATGTTTGGAAAGTCAGAACCACAAGTAAAATGAAGTGGAAAAAAAAACATACTAATGTTGGACTTATAACAGTGTAATTTGGTAATAAAACATACTCTGGCCGTCAGATTCAGAGCTCGCCTCTTCGTCTTCTTCATCTTCTTCAACAATGGTGTTGTCTTCATTATCCACCCATAGACCGTCTCGTGATGGACCGAGAATATTCTCCAGTTTCACATCCTGTACAGAGCTTTCATCTGATGACAGAAGCTTATCTACTCCAAACTTCAAGATCTCACTTAGCTGTTGGGATGGGCGCAGGAAGTTAGAGTGACTTCAGAGGGTGTAACAAAGAAGTGTGTGTAGATACCTGAACTGTGAACTGCAGAATTCACAGGATACTGATAAGGTGGTGTGAAGATGTCAGAGCGAACAAACCTGCAGTCCTGCAGCAGCAGACTGAACTTGATTCAGTAAAGAGAAGCGTCCCTCTTCAATAACTGTATTAGTGAGATCCAGCTTGGACAAAGCTCGAGAGTACATGATCTCCTCCACTGTGTCTCTTGCCAGAAGGCGGATTACTTTCACAGGCCTGTGAGGAGTTTATAAGAACAGTCCTTCAGAAAGATAACCAAAGAAAAAAATCATCATTTCTTGCCTTTTAGGGGGAAAGTGTAATGACTGTCACCTGTTCTGACCAATGCGATGACTGCGTGCAGCAGCCTGCAAGTCATTTTGAGGGTTGAAGTCACTATCCATGAAAATGACAGTGTCAGCAGCTGTGAGGTTCATACCCACGCCCCCTGAAATGACAGCTTATGATGAAGTCTCAAAGCAGCTCAAATAGTGCATTAACCCAATTAAGAAATGATTACTATTCCAGGTAAAAAGAAGTAGAAATAAAAACAAACGGTGATGAACAGCAGCATGACCTACACTTTCTCTAACTTCTCTTACATAATCTTGTTCACATCAGCATGTTACTGTGCTGCAGCTCTTATCGCTGTGTGATCATCACCCTTTCCTCCCTCATCTCTTCTGCAGCTTTACATTCAGATATACAGGAAAGCCAAAAGTGCAACTCAGATTAACTGCAACTTAATTTCTGTTATCTATCACTAGTGTTGTGCAGAAGACATATTCACAATTTAGATTAATTCTAAAAACACACTCAAAACAACACCTGAACACTTTACAGTAACTAAACTCTTCTCAGTGTCTTATTCTAGAATTTTTCTAGAACTTTTTTACCAAATAAATGTTTCCATCATCCTGACTACATTCACTGCTGGTGAATTTCACTTAAAGGTCTCTTAGACTTTATTCACCTGCTTTGGTGCTGAGCAGAAAGACAAAGATATCTTGGGTGCTGAAGTTCTTCACTGCTAAATTCCTTTCTTCCCCTCGAACAGATCCATCCAGTCGTTCATAGCTGTAACCTGAGCAGAAAAGCTCAAATCAGTATGATACATGTTAAATTCAGCAAGATTATGATAATGTTCTTAAGTTGTCATAAAAGATGCATTAAAACAGAAGCATCCATCTGTGCTACAACTAACTGGTGAACCATTCACTTTTCTTTTTCCATGAGTCTAGTCTCAAGTGCATCAGAATCTGAATCAGAATACTTTATTAATCCCAGGGGAAAGTATCTTTAAGTATCTTCAGTTGCTCGGTGCAAGTATAATAAAATTAGCAGGAAGGAACTATCAATACTACAAAAAACAAAAACAAAAAAAAAACACAAAAAAAAAAT
>JAPQRQ010000019.1:21146314-21156812 GCA_037367365.1 Apogon talboti | reverse complement strand
CCTAATAAATCAAGAAAATACCTGGAAAGACGGAAAGAAAAAATTATTAATTTGGAAATTATGAGCAATTTTAAAAAAGTTGGGGTGTCAAAACACCCCAGGTGACTAACGTAGGGTTAAGTGTTTACCTCTGTTGGCTATCATTAGAGCATAACAACTCCCTGTATATGTTCTAGTAAACCTTACATGTCATAATCCTTCACAGTGGGAGCTGGGGAGGCAGCAAATTTCGCAGCTTATGCCTTCGCTCCTGCTACTCTAGTCACCCCACTGGGAGCCCTAAGCGTCCTTGTCAGGTACAGATGACTCACTGACATCTTCATTTTCCAGTTCAATATATGTACTGTTGAATGGCGCACTTACAGGATTTGTGAGAAACTGTCGTTGTTGTTGCAGCGCCGTGCTGTCGTCATACTTCCTGACAGAGCGGCTAAACCTGCATGGGAAGCTCGGCTGCCTGCTCAGCATCCTGGGCTCCACCACCATGGTCATTCACGCTCCACAAGAGGAAGAGATCAGCAGTCTGGAGGACATGGCCAGGAAGCTGGTTGACCCAGGTACAGAAAGACCAGATTTACACCCTCAGGGTTTCTGCAGATCCTTATAAAGTCTTCAATCACCCCCACTCTGAGCTGCGGGGGCGGATGTGTGAGACAGTAATTGTTTTGGAACATCCATAGGCAAGATATGATGCCATATCAGATTTTAAAAAGGTTAATATTTTGTTTAGCTGTGCCAACTAAAAAGAGTCAACACCAGTTTAAGTGGAGGCTACACTGTATAAGGAATCTTGTCACTGATGTTTTGAAGCACTCTCCAAATGCACAAGACTCCCTCGACAAAAAACATTTTGACTTGCAGGATGACACGATCGGTTTGTGTCATTGTGTTCAGATCCAAACTAATAAATTAACTGATTGTGTTGGTACTTCTGTGAGGTAAAATAACTTTTTTTTCTAAAAGGACTCTTGTGGTTTTGAAGAGACTGAGATATATTTCAGTTCCCTTTGTTGGAAAATTGCAGACTCAGTGAACAGCAGATTGGCTGGATGATCATAAAACTGGAAGTGATGTGTTGGGTCATTATCGCATAAAATTATAGATTTTAAACTAAATAATTGCACCAGCACTGATGCACTCCATCACAGATGATGTTATAGAATTTACATCTCACAGAACACTAAGTGTGTAATATCTCCAAATACGTTGGTTGAACTAAGCTGATATGACTTTTATAAAATTGCATCTGCAACTTCAGTTGTATTCTTTGGGAAACATTATTTCACAATGTAGTGTGTGTCAGTGTGACTATTTCTCTAAGGAATTCAGTTAAAATTGTTTGCATAATGTAACCTTCATCTGATTCATCAGACTATCTTGGGAACTGTGCAGTGTGTCCTTGACAGAAGCCTGTTGAAAATAACAAATGTGATGCCCCCTGCGTCATCTTCAACACTCAAATTTGGAACTTTTGGCCTCAAGGAAATACTTGTCATTATTTACAAAATTCATTAAGTTTGCAAGTAATTCTGACTCTGATTGGACTTCTCTTTTTTTGTACTTCTTTATTCTTCATAATGGTCTTAAAATGTAACTTGCTACATCGTGTAAAATCCCATCTTAAACTCCAGGCTTTTCCTTTTCAGAGTGGTTCTTACAGTTTCTCTCCAGACTGTTGGATTTCTTCTACTTCATGTGATTAATATTCTAACAGCCTTTTCCTCTCTGTCCATAGGGTTTTTTGTCTTTGCCACACTTGTCATCATTGTGGCCCTCATCTTCATATTTGTGGTGGGTCCCCGACACGGTCAGACCAACATCCTTGTGTACATCACCATCTGCTCGGTGATCGGGGCGCTGTCGGTGTCCTGCGTCAAAGGACTGGGCATCGCCATCAAAGAAGCCATTTCTGGGAAAAGTGTTCTGAAAAACCCCTTGGCGTGGATCTTGCTTTTGGGCCTCGTGGCCTGTGTGAGCACACAGATAAACTACCTGAACAAGGCTCTGGACATATTCAACACGTCTCTGGTGACTCCCATCTACTACGTGTTCTTCACCACATCTGTGCTCACCTGCTCCGCCATCCTCTTCAAGGAGTGGGAGCACATGGGCACGGACGACGTGATCGGTACCCTCAGTGGCTTCCTCACAATCATTGTGGGTATCTTCCTGCTCCACGCTTTCAAAGACATTAGTGTTAGTTTGGCCACTCTGGCTGTGTCCATGAGGAAGGAAGAAAGGGCCTTTCCCGCGGCCAATGGCATGGCGTCCCACAGCACCTACGAACTTCTACACGAGTCCACCGAGGACATGGACGACAGGGAAATGGGCTTGCCTTTTGACAGTATCTCTAGAAGAAATGGGGCAATGACTTCCTCATAGGATCAACAAACTGTTTTTTCAGTCTCCTCCTGACTCACATTCTATAGCATCGATGTAGGCACGGGATCTAAAAACAGTAAGACAATCAGCTGTGTGGGGACAGAACAGACCAGTGGATTGTATTGTATGTTTTAATTTGCCTTACTTTTCTCAGAATACAACCCGGCGTATTCACTTACAGAACTTAATTTCATTCCCCTGTAGCCGTGTAAATATGAGTTTTTTTAAAGAAATGTTTTGTTAAAGTACAAGTAAATGCATATTAATGCACTGACTTACTTTCTATACATCAAAAGATAAAGTTTTAATATATATATTCTGTATGAGGTAAGGTCCTGCTGACAACGATGACATTTAAAAAGGACAAGTCACTATGATTTAAGTCTTGTGATACTTGAACGTAACAATGTTTGTTGGAAGTCATTCTGAACTTTTTTTTGTAGGGTTTACATGAAAAGCTCTTAAAATGAACCAACAGATTTGTTACATATTTATTGAATTAAAATGATTAAAACATTTGAAACACAAGGCACAGTGAATAAACATGAGTACAAGCTTTGTTACTGTTTGATTTTCTTTAAAAAGTTTAGCATGCATGCGCAATAATATCGAAAATACAAATTTTATTTCACCCCCACTTAAAATACGTTACCCATTATTTCACCACTGCAAACCCTTAAATATTTATTTGATAAAACTAGTTCCCTTCCCAATCTCTAGCTTTCTGCAAATATAAAACAGAATAGTAACCAAAAAAGCAAAATATCTAATTTCAGATAAGGCACAAGTGAATACAAAAAAAAAATATATCAATTTTGACAATAAAAAATGTGGCCCAACTTCCTGACATTTAATGGTCCTCTGCTTCTAAGACCTAGATTAAATGAGAAGGAATATTTCTGATAGTCTGGTAATGCTGACAGTGTTTGGAAGTTGACGCTGGTCCACAGGATCCACAGTGGGAACTCAGCTGCTGGCAAGTGACTGATGTATTGGGGGTTGGAAGCATCGGACGTGTTCCACTGGCATGTTCTCTCCGTCTCCAGACTTCATGTACTTGTTCAGGATGGCAAAGATCTCATTGTTCAGGACCTGGAATTTGCGGATTCTGTCCACCATCTTCTTCAATGGCTGAGGGGAAACGTATGATGACATAATATGAAAACAAGTTTTTAAGCATAGTCCTTAATATTCTCATGTTCTGTGCAGGGCACCTGAGGCTAGAGCTGATGATGTTTTATGAACAGTCCAGAGCAAAAAAAGGAAAAACAATAGTGTGTTTGAATTACTATGGCCTTTGTCTTTTTAAAACTGTCCCATGATTCTCAGTAATAGGTTTTGCATCATGAATGTAATTATACCTCAAAGCTGAAATTTTGTAACATAACATTATTTCTCAACTTGGGCCATAAAAGAAGAAACCTCAAAGTCACTCCTTCACATGTAAACATTTTTCTTCATCAGAGCTCAAAATTTGGCTTAAGTTAATAGAGGAACGCACATAGACGGCTGCAAAATCAAAGAACGCAGTTTTGATTCACTCTACATTAAAACACTCATGCAAAAGCACCTTTCAACTTCATTACAAGCAGTAGTGTTCACTGACCGGTGATGCAACATTATTTGTATTTACACTTAGGCGATATGGCCAAAAAATTACAGATTAATTTTTTTTTTTTTTAATGTTATGGACAATTTAGGATCTTAATTGTTTTCCAGTTGTAAGAACTGACAACAAAACATGATTCAAAATATTCTTTACTCACTACAATTATGTACCATATACAATTGGAGAAATATTCCCAATTTATAGATTACAAGAGGTGAATGAGCTGCATTTAGGTTTTGATGAGCAAGAAAGATCTCCAGGGATTTTACAATTAAGGCATTTTTTGACAATTTTTAAGAAGTAAACCTTCAATTAGTTGTATTAATTTGTTTTATTTCCCACCCTTAATTAACACCTCACCCATTTATTACAGTGCCTTACATCTTATATTAATTTGACTCTGAAATCATTTGTAAAAGGTGTAATTTTCAGGTGATGGTCTACACAATGATCCTAACGACGCCTCCACACACAAGTGCTGGTCGTATTAGAACGGACTGCTCTTTCAATTACTGCTAATCCTTGTTACTTTAACTCACCACACTCTTGATGATCTCGTCCTTGCCGTCGTGTTTCTGAACTTTAAGAAGGTGGTAGCTGAAATCCAGAATGTCGAAGCGTCTCTGCTGACCCAGGAGGGCGATGATCATGCAGCCGGCCCAGTGGAGGCCGTCTCCGAAGCACTGTCTGCAGACGGCACAGAGGAAGACATTACATTAAAACTATCATTAGTATTTAGTATCTAGTCCTTCAGTTTGGGTTTTGAATATAGTTTTACAAGTGGTTTTAGTGATTAGTTATAGTTCTGTTCATTAAAGCGCCCATATTCTGCATAAAGTATTAACACTGATGGAAACGATGCTGAGTTTAGTTGACATTGTATTACATTTTGTTTTGCTGGATAAATCTTTTTCCTCACTGCAATTAGATAAAAAGGCAAGTTGTTTTATGTAGGAATTTTATGTAGAGTGAGTTTAGTTAGTCTGCATGTGAACAAGAGATCACTGCAAATATTAAATAAAAAGAGGAGTAAGATCTGTCATACAAAAGAGTTCATTTTGATGAAGACATTTAAAAATGTTGAATGTTGTTTAATGACATCCAAGGACCCACGTTGCACATTTGGTTCTTATTTATCTGTCCATATTTTTAATTCAATGAATGGATTAAATTTTTCACTGCTAATTGTAGTTATTGTTAGGAATAATAACCAAACAGTGAATATTTCCACTGTACTTACTCCACTGTGAATTCATGTGCTCCCACAGGAATACAGTACACAAACTGCATGGCACTCCAGAGCCGGTGGAACTCCACGCACTCGTCCACGTGCATCACGCCATTGCTGGGCAATGGTCCACGCCATATGGGATCCTCCAAGAAGCCTCGCACACGTGTGAGGATGACCTCGAACATGGAAAGGCCACAGCACAGCCTCTCTTTGGTCAGCAGGTCACCCTCACGAGCAATCGCAATTTGCTGAAGGAAAAGTGACAGCAGTGATGGTCAGTAATAACCACAGATGATGAAATGTGTTGTTTTGCTGTTGACGTGGCCCTACCTGCGGGGTGCCGAGGCGTTCAATCAGTGGAACCATATGCAGCGCTGTATATTTGGCCTCCAAGCGCTTCATCTTGGCATCAAGGCGTTCTCCCTCTACATGGTAAAGAAAATGAGATGACTCAAACAACATCCAGACCTTTTCACTGACAGATGAACAAACAGAGTTCCTTCTTAGAGTTACCTTTAACATGGACTCTGGGAAGAATGTTTTGAAAAGGTGCAGCATGCAGCAAGTCACAAACTTCCTCCTGTGACTGAAGAGAAAACACACAGAATACGACAAGGTCAAAGCACTTGCATGTACAAACAGATTTGTTTTTGATCCTAAGTAAGAAAGGGAAGCGTTGGCTGTACCAGACTCTGTTCACTCAGCAGGCAGAACAGGAGAGCGTTGCCCACTTCACGCAGGTTCTGGAAACACACGGTCTTGAGTTCAGCATACTCAACAATGTCTTTCAGCTGGTGGTGAAAGAATTCCAGGATACCTATAGAGAAATGCAGGCCAATTATCTCACTTTGTGGCCTATATGAGGTAAAAATAAATGCTGGCTGTAGATCTGGGCCCATTCAGATGAAACCACGTGCTGCTTTTATCCTAAATGTCACCTTTTAAAAGAAGGTATAATAATATGACTATTCTCCATGGCATTTGGAGGTAAAGCCTCTTAATAAAAATGGCCAATCTCTATTTTTGCTTTTCCATCATATCAGATATGCAAAACAAAAGATTAAATTTGCTTTCAAAATAACACTCCGCAGGAAAATCATTTTCACAATAAGGAGATGTCAATGGAAGGCTGGTTTTCCGTTAAGACAGGCTATTCATCCAAATGACAGATAATAGACAAACATAATAAAATACCTAAAGCCCCATAAAAATCAGCAGCTAAATAGACAAGAGTAAGCATAAAAAGCAATAACTGAAAATGAAGCGGATGTGGTGCCATATCTGTCATTTACACTGGGATGCAGGTTTACATTGTGACACCTATCAGAGCAGTGGACCATTTAACAGTTTGGTTACATAGATGTGTCTCAATTAAATGTCAAGAGAGTTTGAGGCAAACTTGTGAAAATTATGTGCATGTCCAGAAATTGGTTTGGGCTGCATTGTGTCACCAGACAGTGGTGCTGTCTAGGAACACTTGCTTGTAAAAAAAAGACAAAAAAAGTGAGTAGTTTATTAATTTCAAAAGTTTTAATGTAGCTCTGATACTCTCAACACAGATTTTACATCCTTTTGGTTGTAGGTATTGCCTAAAATGCTTTGGGTCAAGTTTCCAAATCCTGACGCCAAACAAGATAAAATTAAATAAAAGCACGGTACAACAAGGTCGTGTAGAAATAGAAGAGTCTTCTCAAATGAAACAGATGCTGGTGCCCTTCATTCACGTCGTTTTACACTTCGCTTCAAAATAAAATGTGAGACAATAATTAATACCCGTGAGACTTTATTCTTTCTTCTGTCTGAGCTTTAACAATGTGGCTTTGTGTGTGTGGGCAGGGGCAGGGTTAGGGGTTAGTGGGTCTCCACTCACCTGGAGAGCCGTACTCATGGCGGGGAAGTCTGCAGATTTTGGGCATCACCTCCATCAGGGTTTTCACATACTGCATTATGGTTCCCTGGAGCTGTATGAGAGAAAGGGTGCATTTATTAGCAGCATCCATGATTGATCCACTTGCAAGTTTTAACAGAAAAATAGACACAAAAACCAAATGAACCCACAACCTTTCAACCACTACTGATTCACACCTAACATTACAGCCACCACTTTTAATCCCCCTTCACAGTGGCGTTCTGTTCAACAGGAACCTTCCCACTTCCCACTGTCACTTACCAGGCTTTTGACCACTTTTAGCAGTTCTTCCATCACCACGGCGATGCCCTGGTAGCCCAGCAGTCTGCACATGACCTTGATGTGCGGGGGACCCAGGAAGTTCCTGTAGGAGCCGAATATGCTGCTGTACGCCAGGTTCAGGGTCTGCATTCAGAGGCAGAAGGAGAGCTGGACGGTCAAACTCAAGGATACAGAACTTTTCACATTATCTTGAATAATATGTACTTTATTGTTTATTTGACAGGGACAATGTACAATCACACGATTACACCAGAGTTAGCTAAGAGCTAATGTGCATCTGCAGTCCCTGGGCAGGTAAACAGGACCGTTTTAAGTTATCAAGTACTTTTTGGACAGCAGTTTCAAAAACACTCTACTGTGGAAACCAGATGTGCCTCAGTTATTGGTTGAAGGAGTCTGGATCTATTTCCAAACTTCTTAGCGACACACCGCACAGAGTCTACAAAGTATGTGTTAAAAATGATTGCTATTTTGTTCATTATCTTCTATCACTTCTGACTCATCCTTTAACATCTTATTTTTAACTGGTTTACTTTCCTTTTTCATAGTCTTATTGATGTTCTCCCAGATGGCTTTACTATTTCCCTTATAATCACTGATTATCTTAATGAAAAAGTCAGTTTTAGCTTGCCTTAGTTCCTTTATTACTTTGTTGTACAGACCTTGAAAAGCTCTTTTGTCATGTGGTAACTAAGATTTGAGAGCCATCTTTAGAGCCATGTCTTGTTGTTTCATCATCCACTATATTTTCTCGTTTAACCATGGCAAATTATGCTTTTTGCATGAGTAGGAAACCCTCCTACGAAATTGTTGTTTTGTTTAATTTATTTTGGTTATCATAACATCAAATGCTTCTTCAGCACTATCGGACTGTAAAACATCAGTTTTTTAAGTTTTAGAAATAACATTGTAGGAACCTTTACTCTCTTATCTGTACAGGAATCGTTCCTTTGTCAGCTTCCTCACTATCAGTGTCAGGTTATGGTCTGACATACCCGTTACGAAATTAAAGGATTTGGTAAGTCTTTCTACAACGATCAACTGAGGCCTGTAGGTTTATGATGAATTATGTGTGGCTATGGGAGGGCTGAGTCACCATCCAAGGACAAACATTGCAATATTATTTTGTTTGGAAAATTAAACTGAAATTTTTAGATATAAATCTTAGTCTAAGTCCTTAATAAACGTTTCATTGTAGAGGATGCCATGAAACCCCATGTTAGACAAAATATCATCCCCCTGTGGCCAATTGTTCACAAGTAATATGATTAAATTTACATATCTTTCTAAAATAGATTTGGAAATTGGATTACATAATGCAATCCAGTCTTGACTTGTATTAAACCATCTGGGCATGTTGTTCAGACCTTTGTGGTTGGATTGGGATTACACTGACCCCAGCTGAAGAAAAGCAGATTTAAGATACAAAATGTAAAACTTTAAGAACTGGTCAAATAAACCATTTGGATCTTGTATTGTAATGTCTTTAGTCTCTGATTTTAATAATTGATTTTAAGTGGTAGAGATAAAATCTATTAGGTCTTTTAGTGCTGTCTAAAGCACAAAAGGAGTTTTGTCCAATTCACACAATCCCCTGGCCAGTTCAGAGTATCAAAGAACATTAAGATATTAAATTCTAACTATCATTTATCACTGTGTATGATTTACATTGCATTGCAGACAATTTAAAAGATGCTGAAAAACAGAGGATGTTTGTTTTGTTTTATTGTGCTGTTTTCTGTCACAAAAACATGCAAAGTGACCCCAATGTTACTTTGAGAAAAAAGCAAACAACAAAAAACAGCACATTAGTGAAAGGCATTACCTGATCCTGGATAGATAAAAAAAAATTTGATTTCTAAATCTGGATCCTTCTGAGCCAGATTAAACTTTTTGAACTGGGCCCAGAATATTAAGCGAGTCCACTAGTGGGTCATGAATTAGCAATCTGCCTCATAGATCAGGATTAGTTGAGGTTTTGACCTATGGGCGCTGATGGAATGCTCAGAGTGTTAAAGGTGTAAAAGATGTAAAAGGACATAAAATTTAAGAGTAATCTGCCTGCTATAATATTGATGTTTTTGGTATCAAAGTATAAACTGACACATGATGAAAATGCAAGAGGAAACATCATGTGATAACCAAATAGATTAGGAAACATTCTCAGGGGAACACACATTTTCACAGTATATTTTATGTCAATCTGGCTCACAGTTGCTTAGAGACTTGTTGGATGGTTTAACAGATGGACTGACCAACTGCACACTGGCTGTGATTACATGGACAATATTCATTCAATGTGATTGAAATCATGCTGATCACAGAGTCCCACTTTGGTGTTTACATATTCAAAGCATTTAATCAAAATGTAAGTTTTCTGACATATGCAAATAATTTCATCTGTCCTGGAGGAAATGTAACAGAAGGCATTTCCACCTGAGGTCTCCATGGACTGGACTTCTTTGACTAGTACATCTCACAGATGCTGCATTGGATTGAAATTGGGTTGTCCTCTGTTAGACAACTTTACTAACTTTACTAATACTAACCACTGCAGACTGGGAATGTCCAATAAAACCTGCAGGTTTGGAGATGCTCTGACCCAGTCATCTAGTCATTACAATTTGACCCTCGTCAAAGTCCCTTACAATGTCCATTTTGCCGATTCCTACACATCAATTCAAGGACTAAACATTCACTTACAGCCTAATATATCCAATCCAGTGAAAGATGACATTTTAACAAGATAACATTATTATCCCTTCACCTGTCAGTGGCCATAATGTTATTACTGCATACAAAAATGGAATTAATTGGACATAACTAGACAGCTTCAACTCCTTACTAATATCCATTGCCAGAGATTTGATCTCTCTCTCTCTCTCTCTCTCTTTCTCTCTCACTCTCCCTGGTCAGAGTTTAGAAGCTGCTGCTGCTTTAATCCAGCAGCACTAGCGTGGCAGTAGCCGAGACAAAGACACACTGAATCCACATAGCAACAACAACATCAGCAGCAGCAGCAGCTCATGTCACAGCGCTCGATTCAGTGACCGTGGAGAGGACTCTAATACGACTGAGGGACAGA
>JAPQRQ010000019.1:21127889-21138557 GCA_037367365.1 Apogon talboti | reverse complement strand
AGCCTGATTACTGTGGACGAGCAGCTTCTCTGAGACCTTGGAGGTGTGAGAGGAATGAGGAATAAAGCATGAGGCAGGGAGGTGAAACCTGAGTACTGGAGGGCCCCACAGCACGGCGAGGAACCTTGATATCGAATCCACCCTTGGGGTCTTTTTCCCCACGCAGGGCAGGATCATTGTGTGGCTCCCGACCGGTCTCCCAGTCACAGACTGTCTTTCGAATGGCCTGGAGGACACTGCAATACGTCAAAAACTATGATGAGAATTCTTTGAGGCAAGCAGTCCCAGAATTTACATTCCCAGAAATTACATGTGTCAACATAAATATAGGAGCTGCATAGCCTCCTTTTTGAATTATTAATGTGATGTCGTATGTGAAAAATATTCATGCTTTTGACTGATTCTGAAGTGAGCATCTTCGCAGAATACCAGACACCAGATACTACTGGTTACTTTTAAAATGTGTCTGACTACAGTGTGCATGTTTTTAAATAAAATTAGTAATGAATTCTGATCAACATGGGTAATTGCAGTTACAAATGAAAGTGTTTTAAATACTCTGAATTACTTCAACATTGACTTGCAAAGCAAGTAACCTTAAGCAGACAGAGTTAATGCACAGCATATTCACACTTGGTAAAGAAATGTAAGCTAAAGTATATGCAAATACAAGATGTGTTGCTTTGTCTGAAAAAAGAATGTGAAAATCAAATTTTTGCTCGATATTATATTTTCAACAGTATTAAGTTAAATTGACAATCAGTTTATAACAATAGAAAATAAGAAAATTATTAGAAATTACAGCTCCATAGTTGGATATTTTTCACACTAGTTTGTGAGGTGCATTTAAATCATTGTAACTAATCCTCTTACATGAAAAATATGAACAGAAAAGGTTTATCTCCTGTGTTTTCAAAAACATTACATGGACCAAACAGACAGAATATAAATAAGAATACTGTAAATTTATAGTTGAGTGTGTAGTCTAGGATGGTGCAGATATGCTTTTGTGTTGCTGTTTTTTTTAAATCAAGGTTTATGAGAAAGTAGTGATTCCTCTTCTATTTCCAAGGGAATAATCCAGATTAAGGTAATTCCTTTAAGTAATCATTTGGTTTTAAGAATGTGACTGTATTCCACTTACCACTTATTTTAATTGTAACTGTAGCTATACATTGTTAGCCATTTTTTGTTTCTAAATATGTGTATTACACTTCTACCGGAAGGAAACTAAGCCACTGTCTGGACTGTCATTCAAACATACCTCTGGATGACATTTTTCTTCTTCTTAATAGCCTGGCGCAGTGGGTCACGTAGAGTGACTTGAGCAAAGTCCTGCAAAGCTGAGTAGATGGTGTGACGGATGGCATGATTAAACACACTCTCCATGCGTCCCATCAGCACCTGAAGTCCTTTTATCATTGCGATCACCTGACAAAAACAAAAGAGTTAATGATGTAACAAGATGATGTCAAGTATCTGCAAGTATAAACAGAGTAACAGTTGAAACCTTTTTAATACCTTTAAAAAGGAAACAATAACAGTACTGCAGTAAAAGAAACAAGAACTATTCACTACAGACTGTCTGGATACAGTCTGCAAGTGGTGTCAACATAGATGCAAAACAGCTCTTCTACATTCAACATGTAGCTAAAGAAAAAAAGCACTGCAGGGTGTTTAACGATGGTAGCATCTGAAGGCTTTACTAAGAGTAGTGTCCTGAGTGGCAGACTAATCATCCCTAGTATGTACACAGCAACTGAAATTACAGCTACAGAAATTGTCCTACCGAGCATAGTACTTACTCATCAAAATGTATGTGTTTTGGGTTTGTCTTTTAGTCAGACTTATTTACAGATAAGTAAATATAGATTAATAAATAGTAAAATAATAGACAGATAATAGTAAATATAGACAGATTCTGATAGACAGATTCTGTCTTATAGACAGATTTATTTAGAAATACTGCAGTTAATTGGAAATGATCCTCATATGAGGACCTGCTGTAAAGAACAGTTTAGGCTTTGTTTTGGGAATATTGTGATGATTGAATAATCATTAAAATTGGTATGGAAGAAAAAATCATGGGTACCCTCTATGAATTGAATAAAAAAAAGACACTGAAATAGTATATTGAAGATGTAACTGACCTCAACGAGGGCAAACTTCTCTTCACTTGTATAGTTGTATCTGGTGGCTCTTTCATACTCCTCAGCATTGTCAGGGCACTCTTTGTTGGAGTACTTATCTGTCGGATGAACCAGCTTCCAGGAATACTGTAACAAAAAGGTTTTGTGATGCTAAGCACAAAAAATCAACACACACCATAAAGCGATCTGGGAATTATTAACTATTCATCAAAGCTACTTCCAGTACAGTCCCACTCTGTTGACCCCTGCAGCTCTATGTAAAGGGACATGATTGACACAGGAAATAATAAGAATATCACAAAAGAAACGTCATATTGCCTGTCAACTTCCCTGCAGATCTTATTAATGAATGCTTTCTTACCACTTCCATGACATGAGCACTCCACTGGGAGAGCAGCTGCATGCCCTGCAGAGCCAAGTCAAACAGCTTCCTGTACTCGGCGTCTGTCTTATGGGACTCCTGGCGGCCTGATCCTGTCACCACCTACATGTACACGAAAAAAAAAAAAAACCTCTTATAGCCCATCATAGAACACTGGAGTCCAATCCCATAATCTCTGCATACTTTTAGTTGAAGACGTTATTGGAATTATTTTTTTGCAGCACTACAGGAGAATGCACTGGTGATAACAAGTAATGGACAACAGGAGCAAAGTGTTGAGTGCTATAGTGGAAGCCAAAGAATATAAAAGATTAGAACTGCCTCCCAAATATCACCAATATTGGCTGCATGGCATCAACAATTCTCATCGTGTGTCAGCTAAATTTCCATTTGAATAACACTTAATTGTGACCTCTGAAAATCCACTGGGGCAAGACATCTGCTCAAAAGCTTGTTACATCACCACTGGGTATACAAATATCCCTCACATAAGAGCGAGCTCACTGAAGCCCACTTGTAAAGAAGATTGTCGAACATGCAGATAGCATATTCACTGTTCCCTTTATTTATTTTTTATCAAATGTGAAGTGGTTCATGTGTGAGTGAAGGGTAAACATACAGTAATACACTGATCCACACTTCAGTAGGACATCAGTACACACTTACTTCAAAGAGAATTTAACACCTTGCTGATGCACAATTTTCACAGAGGCGTACTGTCAGGTCTCAGTGTAAACCCAATGGAGTTCAGTACTAACCTCGCTGTTGCTATAGCGAGCCAGCTCAGAAATGAACCGCATGTGATCCTCGCGAATCTGAATCATCTGCTCACAGATGTTGTACTGTGGGCTGCTGGATATAGATGTGCAAGTCCACCTGAGGGGATGGAGGATAACATGGAATCAATAATGCGGAATACTGGGAAGCATTATTACTAACAAAAGGGAGACAGATGTGAAAAAAAGAAAAAAAAGAAAAACACCTGAGGAATTGGTATTTGCTTACTACTTGTGCTATTTATGGCAGCTTCAAATTAAGCAAAACCAGAAGAAAAAAGGACAATAATACTTAAAAAAAAAAACCTGTCTAAATAGTACGAGCGAGCTTTAATTGATGCTGGGGCAGAAAACAGCAGTAAATACGACTCTGTCATATTATCACAATCAAAAAGTGATTAAAATATTTAATAGAAGTGTTATAAAGTAATGAGACTAGTTAATAGAAGTGTTGTTATAGTATAATAAAAACATAAGTAGCAGTATTCATGAACATGAAAAATAGGCTAAAACTACAATGAACAACACAAGGGAAAATAAAAGGAAAGGGAGCACACACAGAGGTAGAAAATATGTTTTTGTTTTCTTTTAAGATTATTGATTCTTATTTATGGCTTTGCACATAATGGAATCTTTATCAACCAGTGTTTTTTTCCAATCATATTTAATCTCGTGCAGTTTCTATCAAGGCTTTCCTCATAATAATATGATAAAAAAAAAACTAAAATTAACATGAAAACAAAATAAAAAAATAAATCAACAAACCTAGACACTTCCTCAAAATAAAGGTCAAACCTTTGCTCTCATGCTTACTTATACAAGAAGTGAAACTAAACTGAGATCGAAAACACAACTGAAAGACTCAATAAAATAAAAGTTAATGAGCATTTCAAAACCCTGACACTTCTGTGAAACGTACTTTTCAACCAAGTACAGTAATATCAAAGTGGATTTAAATGGTTAATACAACTCCCCAAGACCACAGGCTCAAACACACATCCTGACAAACCCAACAATGTGTGTGAATGTCACCTGGATTTGTTCTCTTCAAAGTGAGCGCTGGTCTTGATGTACCGGGACAACTCAATCTGCATGTCACCAAACAGAGGAACCACCTGGAGTTGCTGTGACAACAAGGACATTAAAATTTACAACAGCATATAAAAAAACCCTAAAGAGGAGCTAACTAACATTTATGTTATTTTGCAGACCACTTTTGCAGGTATAAAAAAATCCTTTTGTGCTTTTTTGTAATACAGGTCACAAATTACAGCCTGTTGAAATCCCTACTTTATTTAAGAGCTTGATTAACAAGTTGGTAGCTGTGCATACGACCACTTGACACTTCATGAGCACTGTGGGTTTACATCATATAACACAGGCTGCAATTATCAAGTGGAGATTAAATACTTTACACTTAAAACACAATACCAGACTAAATTCATCTAATTGTAAGTATAAAACTGAAAATGTAATCAAGAAAATTACACCATTATGTCCTGGTGCAAAGTGAATTACACAGAAATTGTGCACAAAGTTGTGTGTCCCACACACCCTATAAGCTCTACTTCCCTCGTACCTTGAAAAACTTGTCAATCTTGGTGAGGTTAATTCGCTTCTTGGCATCTAGTTTGTAGATGTTGCTGCTGTTTCCATCCATAAGGTACAAGCCAAATCCCATTACCTGGAAAGCATAACAGTAGTTCAAATGTAGGACAGCCGATACATTCAACAACAACCCAGGAAATGTCTCAGAATGAGCAGAATCTTATATGTTACATTGACAAATCCACACTCACAGGTCAGGGAGTACTCACTTTGAGCAGCATGTGTTTCTCACTAGGCGTGAGGTACATCTTGTTCTCATAATAATCAACACACAGGTTGACGATGTCTGCTAGCAGCTCTTCGTATCCGTTAATGACTTCAAGCTGTTGCTGCAAAGACTGAGACGGCACAGAACAGATGATTGAATATCTCATTTTAGAATTGAAAAGTCTCTTTGTTCAAGAGAATGTACTATTTGAAGGGTGAAGTCAATAAAACTGCAATCAGTCAAAAAACACAAGTTACTCATCTTCAATTGATTGAGTTCCTTTAACACACTGCTAATGTGATTTCTTAAAAAAAGACTGATGTTATTCTGGGCGGATGAAATAAAATCTTAGATGTCAAATTGTAACTCCAGTACAAAACTTTTTTTGAAGAAGCTTTGATACTGTTAAATCTGTTTAATCAAAAAACTTACTGAAATTGAAATGGAATAAATACTATCAAATAGATGTTCTCTTTTTGTTTCAGTGTTGGCAGACTATTTAAGAGTGGCAGTTGAATCATGCTTTGGTGTGACAATTCTTAAGGCAGAGTTCTGACAACAGACAGAGGAGTGGTTTCATCACAGCCAAAGCAGCACGTTTTTTCACTTATGTTGTCAGATACTGTATAAATAATAAATAAATACCTATGCCAATAATGGTAAAAATACTGAATATCAGACCTGATAATCTGATGATCGGCCTATAATCGATTAAAAGGTTTATAGGAGGCTACACAGTATTACAGATGATCCTGATCTGCTTTGGAAACCTGGCATCAAGAAATCTCAACCATTTGTGTTAAAATGACCCAAGTGTCCTATACAACATGATACACATAACCAACCTGGGTGATTTTGTTGTGGTTTGCCAGGAACATGGACAAGTTCTGAGACTCTTGAATGGATGAGGGCTCAGACATTTTTCTGAGGAACTGAGCAGCTCTGAGGGAAAAGAAACACATTAAACTCATTTCATTAACAAAATATTCACACAAAGAACACTGTAGTATGTTTTTTTCCACCTGCCACACACATATGGATCATGCAGGAATGCTGCCCTCTAGTGTCAGCTCTGAGAATCAGCTGTATGGGTTAGTGATGTGTCCTGCTCAAAAGATGAGGCTCTGATGCTGCGTTCCAAAGTGCTGGGAAGTAGAATATATCCCACCCGGAGTTAACTACATCCCACCTCAAAGCATTCCAGACAATCCATTTTGAACATAAACAACAAATATGGAGAATGTAGATCTAATCTCCTATTTGCTCTCTTAGTGAAGAGGCATTTCGACTGTCAACAGTACAGTGTTCTCATATATGCAAACGAGATGGAAGAGGCAAAATGACGGATGAGCTAATAATACATTGTGAAGTTTTTACCCAGTGCAAACTTGCACTCTGTGCGCTGCCATTGTTGTGTTGATGTCACATTGTAGTTCACGGTGAGGTTGGGGTACTTCGATCTGGACCCACTTTGCAACTAGGACCTCTGGCTTGGAAGGGCATTGCAATGCATTTTACTCAGTTGGACATCAGAAACCTCCAACCTCCCAGCACTTTGGAATGCAGCATGAGAGTCAATGCTTTGAGTCAATCGCATCAGCCCAGACAGGCTGAGACATCTGATACTGTATTTCTCAAAGCCAACCTGCACTGAGGACATTCATTTTGTTTGGTTACTGAGTTTGGTTCTGTTCTGGTTGTGTTCTGTGGATTTCTGTGGTTTATCAACACACACACACACACCCCTCATATTTGCTAATTTAGGTTAAAATATGAGGCTACAAAACATATAAAATTGAGAGCCGTTTGGGAACCGAAGGAGTCAGCTCTTCTTTGTGAACCAGCTCTCAGAAAAGAGCTGAACGTCCCATCACTAGTATGGGTGCATATAGAGTACCATGTTACTGGATACCGTTTATAAGCAGAGTGGTCATTCTTGACGCTGCATTTCATGTTCTTCAGTTCATCAAGCACAGCAAACATGTTGATAAACTTCCCAAGAGTGAGTAAGTACGCCTCAGAGACGAAGTCTTTCCTGCGCTCAGTGTGGCACAGACGGCGAACCTCACCACAGAAACGGTCGATAGCAGTGCGCTGAAAGAAAGAGAGGTAGCACATCAGATTTATGTCCAGCCTTAACAGTGGACACTTGAAGAGATGCGTTTGTTACCTGGAAGTACATGAAGTTCATCAACTTGGTGACTTCTGGCTCCAGGACCTCCACTGTCTTCTCATAGATCTCCACTCTGTTAGGCTGCTCATTACATTTCACCTGCGAACGCAAAAGACAACACAAGTTAATGCTAGGGAAGTGAGTTTAAGCTCCACTGTAGATTAAACGCAGGCAGAGGTCTGCTACCTGGAAGGACTCTGGCAGAATAAGGGTGAATAGTTCCCATATGAAATGGCAGCGGTAGCAGGATTGTTGATGCCCTGCCTTACGCTATCTGTATGCTATTGCTTTTAAAGAACCACAACCTTTGAACTGCAACTGAAAATGGCAGCTGATCAAAGGCATATCTTTTTATGTACTGTTTTCTTTTGTAAGGATTTAGTCTTTTTAATACCACGACATGCACCATCATGTGCACGTTCCACCAAAACAACCTCTCTCCCAACACTAATTTACAAATGCACTGTTGCACCATCTTGCGCTACTCCAGAACTAGCTGGAATAACTAGATAACTTTCAGTCCTACTCCAGAACACAGCATCAGTTTCCTCAGTTACTAGTCATTACCATGATGTATTTGACAGTGTTTACCTGTGGTATTGCACGAGAGCAGCTCCTCCAGGTGTAGAGCATGATGGCATACTCCTGACCCTCTTCCAACATCTCATTCTGATTCAAGAAAAAAAAAACATTAGTGCATTACATACAAAGTATAAAAACTCATTTACAATTTAAAAACTAAATCAAAAATAATCCATGAATAATTACTAAAGACATGCATGTACCAGTATTTGGTTTGCAAATCAGCTACTCCAGTGGCCAGCAGAAAAGTGCCCTTCCTCAATACAAAGTGCTGCTTCATTCAGACCCTGAGCAATTATGTCTCAGTAATTAGACACAAAGCTATTCCTGTTGGAGACAGTCCAAAGCATCCGTTTGTCCCCAAGCCTTGTTTAGACACCTGTTTCTGGGCCTGGATCCTAGACATACCAACTACTCTGCATGGGTCAGTAAATCCATTTCTAAAAAGCTTTTGTCCCTCCTATGGAGTTTTTTTTTGTCTCAACAAACAAATAATTACTAAGGACAGACAATAGAAGTGACAATAAATTTCCATCTGAGTAGAGTATATGACTGTACCATGCTGGAGTGGACAGTGGCCTGCTCGATGTATCTGGCGATACCAGTGACAAAGGCATTTCGATCCTCAAAGTTGGTGTTGAAATTGGGCTGTGGGAAAAGATGAGAAAAGATGCTTAGAAAAATACCAATGATAAAAACTTTCTCCTCTAAGAGTTGGACTTGTTTACAAAACTCTACATCATTAGACTTCATTTGAAAATCCTATTCAACTTTGCCCATATGTCTTTATATTTCCATATTTATTATTTCTATTTTTTTAAAGTTTTTCGAGGAAAACTAGTTGGACCATTTGGCAAGAAAAATGCACTCATTTGTTATCATTATGTAGCTTTTGGATGCAGAACTGGTTTCAAACTCCCACAAACTAGATTTATTAAAAGCACAAATTAATCATTATGAAGTTTAAATTAAAACAAAAAAAAGTATTAGAAGTCAGGAGTCTTTAGAGGTTTTCTAGTATGTCTATTTAAAGTAAGCAAAAAGGAAAAACTTGCACTGTTACTAGCACTTCACAAAGTGCATAAAGAGAAAATGTGCCTCATTAGTCTGTGTAAATGAATGTTTTTACAAACTGACCTGGTACATAACTGAGGAGGGGAGGGGCTCGATGCATGGCTGCTGGTCTGGGAGCGGCAGCTCCTCCAGCAGGTCCACGTTGGAGAGAGCATCCTCTAAGGTCACTGTGGACGTCATACTGCTGAAAAAGGTCAAGAAGAATCACATTTACAATTTTTGTCAAGAACACTTAACAGCAATGCAAAACAGCCTTTGTGTGGAGGTTTTCTTACAACTGATTAAACAGCATTACTCTGGCTTCAGAACTGTTTCATCTAAACTTAGGGTGAGGACCCAAAACAGTTGGCTGGGCTGTTTTCATTGAGTCACCAGTTAGTAAGAATAAAATACATGACAATAATCAATAATAATCATATCAATTCATATGATATATGCAAAGAAATTTCCAGTGTAAATGTTGATTCAGTGAAGCTGTGTGAAAGGCAGACGAGAGGCCTGAGTCATAAAGACAAGGCAAGAGAAATGTAAAAGTTGTAACGAAAAAACAAGGGATAAGATGAACACAACTTAAAAACCCCCAGAACAAACTAAAAAGACACAACTAGAAAATGGCATAACATTGCACGATGAACCAAAATTCCTTGAACCAACATTTCTAGACATTCTTCCAGTACAAAAGTACATATGTTTGATTGTGTACATGAGCATTTGAGTTATTCAAACAAACTCAATTAGTATCGATGTGTTGCTGCCTTGTTAATATAACTTTTCAGTGTAAGAAGAGACAGTTTACATTATTTGGATATCAGTGACCAATGTTTTAACAAGTGCATTTAATTTAACATGATTTTGACAGTGGAAAATTCAGTTAAAATGTATACATTAAGTCAATTCATGATGTACTGTTATGAATTTGGGTCCCTGGGAGAAATAAAATTCTGTTTTCAGGTCTCGAAGTGGAAAAAGTTTGGGAAGTACTGGTTTAGCAGGTGACCCATTTTTGGGTGTAAAAGTTCAATTCATCATAGGAAGATACAGAAAGAAGCTGAAGAGGAAGCACATGTTAATTATCAGCTAAAACATAAAAAGCTGCAGAATGCTGCCATTATCAGACCGTTTTCGGAGGGCTGACAGGCTGATTTATGTTCCTCTTTAAACAAACAGCTGCTGTATTAAGTCTGCAGCATTCAACACCAACAGCCTGTGATTTGTGTGAGTCTTGGTCTCTGTTAAAAACAAACCAGGTCACTCTGACATATGCTGGTCATTTATCTGCACATCATTTTATCACCTTTTCTTCCTTGTACCTACTCCATGAATACATGGGTCATTGACGTGACGCCTTGTTTTTCTGTCCAACAGAATTTTTTCCATTGAAAAAAAACCTCAAAATACATAAAAACATTACATGTATCTCATATTCCTTCCCCATATACAGAGCCACTGAAATTTCTCCAAACATTTTAGTTTTTGGTCATTTTTCTGCGGGGTGACCGTCCAGCCTTGATTTCAATTTGGAAAACCAGCTTTAAATCACTTTAAATCAATTCAAATATATCTCTTGCCCTATTTGGCATAATTTCTAACATGTTTTACATTCACTGACAGAATTATGAAGCATTTGCACATATATTTCCATCATAATTTACAAATGAATGTTGTCTGGATATGTTCATTTTATCAAATATCATCTGGGGTGACCATCAAGAAAA
>JAPQRQ010000019.1:21086125-21112418 GCA_037367365.1 Apogon talboti | reverse complement strand
GAAATGATATATTTTAATATATATAAGTCGCACCTGAGTATAAGTCGCAGGACCAGCCAAACTATGAAAAAAAGTGCATCTTATAGTCCGGAAAATACGGTACTTTAACATACCGAGCCTGTCTAATAATTTACAGTGAAGATTATGTCATAGGTGTGTGAAACTTAACCAAACTTTGGGTAGTTGTTGAGTAAGTTCATGGTATTTGGCATTCCTACAATTGATGAAGTTTGTGTCACTGGTACATATCATTTCATTGCTCAGGCCTAAAAAATAAAAATATGAAGAAAAACTTACTGACAATATCTTCTTTGTTGTCACTTTCTTGTGTTAGTATTGTTTCTCTAAGGGAGGCAGAAACAAAGACAAGTCAAACATACATTCATAAGATGCAGGGTTATTATCTGCTATGAAGATGTCTGTATGGCTTTCAATGACAGCGACATACTTGGCATTGACGAGTATGATGAGCAAGAGGAAGAAGATGAGGAAAGGGTCAGCCTGCTGGAAGTAGGCGTCCCACAAGGCCTGGGTAACTTCAGGAAGGCAGTGACTGGAAAACAGACTGCCCAACTAAACACAGAACACAGAATTTTAGTTCATGTCACACACCTGAACTACAAATACTGAAATACCAACACACCCAGCTGATTGCGTAGGAGTCAGGTGTGATCTTTTTGGTGTCCAAGAAGGAGCAGAGCTCTGGCTCATGGTACTGCAGCAGTAATCTATACAGGTGGAAGGGCCGGCCATTTGGCACACAGTCCCTGAAATGGTCACAAAAATCAAATGTAGTTTCTGTTTTTTAAATAGAATTTTTACTATAAAAAGTGACCTGATGACTTACCGGGGGATATATTTATTCATGAGAGCGTAGAAGCAGTTGTAGAGGTCACTGCGGGGGAGCTGAAGACCCAGTAGTGGTTTGAGCAGGTGTGGCCAGCTCATCTCCGGAGTGAAAGCAATGTTGCGCGACTTGCAGTAAAAAGTGATGACCGACTCCACATCGGACACCATGTCCCGCCTCTCTTCCTCCGATACTCCGAGCTGACCTAAACATGGGAACCAACACTGGAAATATTAGCAGTGGAGAAAACACCACATATAAAAATGTGTCCCTGCGCATTCATGGAGCATTAAAAACAAAGAAGCTTTTGAGTATCCATGCTGTAACATGATCAGAACAAAAGCAGGTTTTGATTTATCTGCGCAGGACCATGTGTGCATAGATATTATGGGCTTCATTCTCCCTCAGTGGGTTCCTATTTTCAGACAAACCTGATCTTGTCAGCATCTTGTCAGAGGAGCTGACTAATCAAAGCCATTTGTTCTTCTGATGTCCTTCATCAAAACCGAACAGATTTAAGATTGAAACATACATTATTTTCACTCCAGATGCTTAAACTCTGAAGGAAAATGTAGAGATGAAAGGCTATATGGCTGCCTTAAGTTTATTATGTATTTATCAACAATAATAATAATAATAATAATAATACAACTAACAATTTTACGGCATTTCTTTGAGAAAAATTTGGATATGTACTGGATTCGCAACTTAAATCTTTCATTTACAATTTACTTACAAACTGCAGGCATTCAATTCAGTCTTGTCATTTTTTGGTGATGACACTCACCAATTAGCTGCTGACTGCGATTGTGAATGAGCGTCTGTTCTGGTAAATCGAGGACACCATCCCAGGGAGACAGGCTGTCTCCTTTTCCAGAGACATTTAGAGCGATCTGCCAATATAAAACAAAGCATACACTAAACATGCATGATGTAAGAAATATAGAAATTAAATTAACACAGATCAAAGGCCCCTTCAAGCAAATTACAGATTTTGGGGTATAAAAATTTAATAATTTAATCTGGCCGGTCCTATACAGAATGTATTTAGTGATTAAACATCTGCTTGCCTACTCACAATCTAAAGATATGTAAATGTATGGGTAGCTGTGGTATTTTTATGCATATACACAGCAGCAGAGTGGGGTGAAATTCTGACCTCTTCTTGGCTCAATGCTATTTATATGCCAAGTATTATTAAAAATACAAAAATAGTCCCTTTAACTTTGCCCATGTTAAGATTATGACAATATGTCCAGACAAAAAGTCCCTTCGATTAGTGCTTGCACATTTTATTAGATTATGTGCAAATAAAATCACAATCAAACGTAATTTACTTGATGGATTTTACGAGACCAACAAACCCTGTTTACAGTCTAGAATGCAATGTCATTCTTTTAACGTTTGTCCATAATATAGTTAAACATAATACTCTAAACTAAGTAATATTAAGCTAATTAGGTAATGCTAAAACATTTAACAGAATATTTATGCCCAACTTTAAATAGAAATTTCACAAAGAGCAGTTTTTCAGTTTCATGTCAAACACTACATGCAAACAGTAGGCAATTTTAACTAAGCATCTAAAATAGATCTTATTAGCACTTGCTCAGATACACCATACTCAGACAGAGAAAGTATGTTGTAGGTGTGTGACTACATTTGGAACTAAAGCCTGTTGTGGGTGTGACACAAAGACATATCAGACTTTACGTCATATGGGTGAGATGCCTGACTTTCCAGTCTGTTGACTTCTTTGTAAGGATAGGATTTCTAATTTGAGCCGCAAGAAGATTCTAATAATAAAAAACACACTTGACCTCTATGCTACACACAACTTAATATGGAGTGTGTACATACAGTATGTAGTCATTTTTTTGTGGTTCTATTTATCCTCTCCTTGTACACATAACTACTGTCCACAATCTTTGCCTGCCAATCACAGTGTGTGGACTGAATACTACCATCCTCTTCCTCACCTTCCACATCTTGGCCCTGTGTTGAGGTGAAGACTCCTGGACCTGGATGACACTTCTCTCCATCTCCATGTCAGAGCCACCAGAATCCAGAGCCTCAGCTAGATCCTGGTCCCTGAAGATACAGAAACAGTTCAGAGTTACATTTCTAAGCACTTCACATCAAGGAGAAACAAACAATTCAATATAGTTACATAATTTGATGATGAGCCAAACTATTCAAAGAAAAATTTAATTAGCTCTTGGAAAACTATCACGGCAAGGAAAGTTTTCAGGAAGGGTAGGAGAAAAAAATCCTGTCATTAAATACATCCAAATTTGTTTAACAACAGCTAAAGTGATTGTAAACGCCAGGAAAATAACACTGACACAAATATTATTCTGATAATATTAACATGTCCCATAAAATACAGCTTGGAGACAACTACACATTTCAATTTTTCTTTGACAACTCTACAGAGTTTCGTGTATTTTTCATGAGCGGAAAAATGAGAGGAATAAACTGGGAAGTTGTTACGGGATAATGTTTGGTTCTCTTTAAAGGCAAACCTGTCCAAGACTGAACATCTAGCTACTTATTGTTAGCCTTCAAGCTAAACTTGTACTAAAAACCTGTTAGTAAGTGTAAGAAAGACGTGAGACAAATAACTCTGTCATATCCTCGTTAATCGCCCCTAGTTTTTCGTTTCCGTTTTGCTGACTGGCCTGTAAATTTTTCTGAATCCACTTTGCTAACTAATACAGATTAGCTGGCTAGCGGCCGAACACTAACGGTATCAAATTGGTTGAGGACTAGCATCCGATGTGGGCAAAGCAGGTTGACCGTGTAAACACATATCTAGATTCTAATCGTCAATTTCTATGAGCCGAAATCAGTATATTTATTTGACATTCTTAAAAGCGTCCTTTTAAATGTCAGTACGATCACAAATTGCCTCACCAGCTGCCCTGAAGAGCTTCCTCCACGGCATCCGCCATTGTTGTGTTGACAGAGGTGAGACACGTCAAATGCCGTCAATCGACCGGAGGTGTCGCACATCCGCTGTCATTTATTAATGAGCCACTGAGATTTAGACGGGAGAGCAGGCACAGCTCAGAAAGGTCCAACACATATGGGAAAAACATAAGCTGCAAATAGGAAGAATTTTTGTCACAACGTTGCATTTTTTTTATTTTTTAACCATAGTAAAGATGTATATATATTGTAAAACCAAAACAAACTAAATGCTGAGTCTTCTACAGTCATAGGCACTTGTTAAATGTCCACTAGCCTTTTGTGTTTTGACGCTTGTACACCACCCCCTCTAAATTTTTCAGAATAAGGTTTCATTTAGAATAATATATGCACATTTTACCAATGTTTTGATTACGGGTCCATTCTATATTAACAAATGTAGATTTTTCTCATTTATACTCTGAAAGGTGATTGGATTTAACAGTGGTATAATATGATTGATAATACCTGTTTTGTATTGGCAAGACACAAGATGAAACTAAACAATTCCTAGTTATAGAATTCCCCATAGAACAGTCCTGCTATACTGGGTATATTCTCAAGGATTAAAATGCAATGATCAAATAATAGTATTGAGGTTCTTTTTATTGACCCCACAGTGAGTCAGCGAAAAAAAGGTTAAAGTGGTTTACTACATGGAAAGTAACTGAAAACAGAAATGTTCAGCACCAAATGGGCCCCAATTATTATTGTCATTATAATTCTCAGATGACAGAAACCATTAATGTAGAAATTGTATTGGTTTCTTTTTCACTGTTGTTAGAGGTCATTGTGAATGGTGTATGTTTACTGCTCCTCGTGCACTTTATATTTTTATGATTTTATTATGACCGCTTGGTTGCTTTCTAGTTCTTCCCCTTACTCCCTCTTTTGAATGTTGAGTTTTATGGAGTTGCATTTCGACATAGCTGGGGTACAAAAGAGCAATGAACTGCTCTGACCTGTTTGATTGTACTTTACCATAAATGATACTAAAATTAATTTTAAAAAGTGTTTTATAAACATATTGCAAGCAAAACAACTCTAATGGATGTGTGAACTTCCAACACCAAAGATTTTGACTTGTCATAGGCAGGCCATGATTCCATGGTTTATTGGGCTAAAAATTGGTTACAAAATTTATTATCCATGCTGTCAGAGACCTTTTATATTAAGGCCCAGAATTTGTGAGAAAGCATTGTTGAACCAATGGCATTAATGGTCACAGGACAAACAGCACTTCTCATGATATTGAACAGGTCTTTAAAGATAACAGAAACTTACAGACAAAAAAATATCTCCAGGAATTATAACTTTATTAGGATTTTATATTCTCTTTCACTTTGGTCACCATACATATCAATGATAAAGAATGTCAGTGTAAAGTCTGAAGTCAAAATTTAGAAGATATGAGATTGAATTTTGTTGAGAAGTATTCCTCAGCTGCTGAAAGGTGTGATTTAGTTTACTGGTACGACCACACATTCAATAGAATTTAGCCATTACTCTTGAATCCTTTAATGTAACTATGAAAAAGAGCATTTAAATTGTTTTCTAAAAATGTAACCCCTCGTAGTAGTGGCTAATTCCTATTTTTTTTTTTTTACAGATGATTACAGGGTAGTACTTGAGAACCAAATCACACACCGTACCAGGAGACTTTATGGGCTGCATGTTGGATAGAAATAAGGCTTGGGTTTGTTGAATTCATGTTAAACATAGGGCTCCCTAGAGAAAAAAAAAACAAAAAACAGTTGTCTCAAGATTTCCCTGTCAAAAGATGAAACCAAATGTGGCATAAAAAATAAACATCTTACAATAAAATAGAAAATAAATCATGTTTATCAGTTTAAGTGAGCTAGGATAAACCACAAAATATCCAATCCCTTGTGACATCTTCTGACACTAGAGGCATTTCAAAAGAGCATCTTCAAAAACTAAGACAAAGATGTTTAAGGTTTTTCTAAACAAGTGTTTTTTTTTTCTCCTCCAAGTCTCATATAATTTTTCCTAGTGTTCAAGACAGAATGAGCATTGCATTTACATTTATTTATAAAGTGAACATGCTGCACAAAGTAT
The DNA here is from genome assembly GCA_037367365.1 of Apogon talboti. Lineage (NCBI taxonomy): Eukaryota > Metazoa > Chordata > Actinopteri > Kurtiformes > Apogonidae > Apogon > Apogon talboti. The sequence goes on along the minus strand of JAPQRQ010000019.1, from coordinate 21,106,522 downwards.
ATATATAAAAAGAAAACAGGCATTCTCTGAATTAAAAAAACAAAACTTCAGGGTCCTACACTAACCTCTCTGTCGGTTCTTATGCATGGGATCAATTCCAGCATTACAATCACAGACACATTGGACTAGTATTTTAATCTTGCATGTAGAACGGACTATGTTACAATATGGAAGAAGATGGACAAAAACACTTGAGATCAGCATAAATTAACAAGTGAACAGTCCATTAGAACTATATAAAGCTCCCACAGTATTTCCTGTAGATTGAAGTGTCACAGAAGCCCTCGTCAATGATCAGCTTCAACAGACTGCACAATTATCAATTCTCTTATTTTCACACACGGTTGGAAACTGCTAGTAATTTAGACATTTATACATGACCATTCACATATGAGTTTCTCTCTCGAGAACCCAACCACTCTCTTTATTTGGAGCAATAAAAAAAGGGTTGCTAGATCGATGATTTGTGGTTGAATTATGTGTAAGCAAACGGGTTGTGTCGGATGACCAACCCATCACCATCCTAACAACCCGTCCACTCCACCAGAGGTCTGGATTAAAAGCCTTTCTATAGTGCACCGCTTTAATATGATGTAAACACTATATATTCATCTCTCCCATTTTCTCCTTTCATAATCCAGTATTAATGTTTTTTATAAATCAAAGCAAGTCAGACAGTTGCATTTTTAACACAGTTACGTTCAGCAATGAAGACTTGAGACTGGCATTCAGTTTGCAGAAAAGTTACAGTGTCGGAGGCTTCAGCCCATACTTCCTTGCCACCTCAGTCTGGGCGTACGCTGCATCGCATAATGAGTACAAATGGGCCATCTCCATCTCTGATTTGGCTAGGTTTATTGCCTTGTTGAACATGTCTATTGCCTTGTCTAGATTGCCCCTGAAAGAAAACACAAACTCATTTACACAAGGACTGATTAAAAAAAATACTAACTAATAATGTGCAAATTAGACTGTTTCTCTCACCTCTGGACTTCAATGGTTCCCATTGTTTCATAAGCAAAGTCACATTTGTTGTCAATTTCAATCGCTTTACTGATGAGGTCTAAGCCCAAGTCCAGGTCTTGTTTCCATTGAAGCTGTAACAAACTGGACACAAATTTAACAGTAAATACCTACGATCCAATTCAGATTCATTAAAAATAACATGAATGAACGAGTGAAGAAGACACACAAAAGACCCCCTCAGTTTTCTTCCTCCTGACTAAAAATCTTTAAGGTCTTTAAGAACATTTAAGACGTGGAGCTACCAGGAGGATTTGTGATGTAATATGCACCTTTTTATTAGTGCGTTGTGGAAGACTGAAGCCAAAGCTAAGGACTGAAAGTCGGCAACCACTAGATAAACTTAAGAAGTTAACAGTATTTGCATATTTAGAAATTGCAAATTTTTCACTGAGGATAGAAGACTTTTAACTGATTTTTAAATGAGAAGTTAAAATCCAATCATCCCTAAATGAAGACCACATTTGTTGCTTTATACTGAAAGGGGTCTTTAGAACACCTACCCCTTGTGGACATATGTAGTAGCATTATCTGGTTCCAGTTCAATGCACTTGTCGTACATCTCATCTGCTTTTCCAAACTGCTGCTGATCAGTCAAAGCCTGAAAAGTCAGACAAATTCATTGTATGTGATGAAAACACCAACAGAAACTGAAATGTCTTTTATAGTTGTTTCTTTATAGCTGCAGCCAATCTATAATTGGCATGAATGATTAATGGATTCAATATACAGCATTAGAATACGTTTGCTCCATTGAAGTCACCTTAAAACAAACCCATTTTTCAAAAGTTTAGAAAGAACTTTGAAAATAATGTGAACTCATTATTAGCATACTTAGTTCAATGTGAAAACTGACAATAAATATTGAAACATGAAAATATAACTGCAAAATTGTTCAATTGTACCAATTTTTTATTTGACAGTTCATGTTTTGTGAAGCTTCAAATTTGACACCAAGATTTTCAATCATCAATAAAAAAAATCTCCTTGATAATGAAAAACTAAAACCATATCGATGGACTCAACAGTACAAACATTAAGATGCACACTGTAGAATTGGGAACACACAACAGCAAGGCTCTGCCATATGATCTCTGGTCATTTATAAACAGGACGTTGAGTTTTGGCTTTCATACCTGAGCATAAAGAGCGTAGCCCTCAGCGCATTTTGGGAACCTTCTGATAACGTCCTCAAAGCCGTCCATGGCTGTCTGTACTTGTGAGGGGTTATTTCCAGTGTATGCTTGTCTATACTGAGAAACACAAAAGCAGATGCAAATTCACCAGCTACTCTAGAACCACAGTGACCATGGTAGCTACATACGGCGGAGACACTCACAGCAAAAATTTAACCCATATGGGAGATTATTAAGGAAAGTAAACTTGTTTAAAACTGTTTTTCATTCTGTTACTTACAAGAGCAAAGCATTTCTGTGCCTGGGCCAGCGCAGAGTCAGGCCTGAGGAGGATACACTCATCAAAGTCTCCCACTGCCTCGTCAACCTGGTCCAGCAAGATCTTCAGCTAAGATGAAATATGGAGGGCATTTAAGGTGAAGCATCACAAAATACAATAATCAAACACAATGTAAGCGATTGAAACAGAGTTCATTCTTACCTGGCCCCGGTGGTGATACACATCTGGATTGCGTGTGTCGATTTCAGCTGCCATGTTGAAGTCTTGTGTAGACAGCAGAGGCTGCTGCTGCTGCATGTACATACTGCCACGTTTGATCAAAGCGTTGGCTCGTAACTGGGGACGTTTAACAAGTGAACAAAGCAGAGAGCCTGTTATGTTGCAGTAACAAACTAGATTTTCAAAATCAGCATACGTTTATAATTATTTGATCATCTGTGAGAAAATGGTATACTCCCAGGTTAGGATTTATTTACAGAATACCACTCCATCTCTCTCCAATTTATCTAGATCCAGTGCACTACAATTAAATTCTGTTATAAACATGATGCATTTGAAGTGGTAAAATGTTCCAAACCTCTACACTTATCTGAGCTTTATGTTGATAATGGCATGGAAGAAATGGTCCCAATGTTTGCTGTAATGTTTGTATAATTTTCATTTCAAGTAAGAGTGTAAATATCAGCCATAGGCCAAATAAATGTCTGTGTGACATGTTTCAGACGTATGCAGAGGTGCCATGGCTTCCTAATATAGACAGTAAAAACAGAACACCAGACAGACATGGTTAGTTGATGTTTTCTTTGGCTTTGCTCTAAATGAATCTCAGTGCTGTAAGGTAATTCTCCATTTTAGATGACAGACTCATGCTACTGTCTGCTCAACTCTCTTTATTGATAAAGAATTAAAAAAAAGAGTCAGACAAACATCACTCGATAATAGTACTGCTACATAAAAAAAAAACCTTATCAACTGTCATCTCTACCACTGACAGACAGTAATGCCAACATAACTCCTTGGCAGGGATAAAGAATCATGCTGAAAGGTTTGTTTAACTACTCTTCCTTCTGATTAAGGAGTAGGATTACTAGATTAACAGTTCATACCTTCACATTGGCATCCTGCATGTTGATCACACGGTCCAGATCAGGTTGAGCAGCAGTAGCGTTACCAATGAGCAGATAGAAAGTGGCACGCAGCAACAGGGCTTCTGCAGTGTATCGACCACCAGACTCGATCTCCTTGGTGCATTCACTGATGATTTTGTCATAGTTCTCTTCCTCCATGTACTGCTTTGCTTTCAGGTAGCCCGAGCTGAGGGATACAGAAAGACCATCAAAAGTGATGTTTTTCATTGTTGGAAGCATGAATTTGTTCAGAATTTTAATTGCAAATTATCAAATGATTTTTTTATGGAAAATATTACACACCATCAAAGATTCAAAGGATGATGGCAAGTGTTTGCTTATGGCTTTTTACAGCACTTTTAAGTATTTCTTACTTGCCATCAAACTCTAAGAACTTTAGACCAGAAGCTCCTACATCATGTTTCTTTGTACAAGGTGGAGTGGGCTTCAACCAAATACGACAAACTTCCAAGGAAAGTATTTAACTCACATATAACATCATGACTCTAGCTGAGAATGCTTGTATAAATTATGACCAAACAGCACAGTTTATATTAGTTCTTAATGGTTCAGTGTTAGTTGCAATTTCATCCTCAAAAAATATTTGAGACCAAAGTTATCGCAATTTTATAAAAGTAATAATAATGTCATGATTAATTCATTTTGAAGACCTGTCAAAATTGTATCAAGTTCATTTGAAGGCCTAAAATTCATAATACTCAGAAGTACTGTTTATGTCATCACCTGTCAATCCTTCTGGTACAATCTAAGGGTAAAGTACAAACAACTAAACCTTGTCTCACCTCTCTGTAACCTCAGCAGCCTCTCCCTCCTTGTCCTTGTCCTCATCTTTTTTCTCTCCCTTTTGTAGAGGCTGCGAGATGATGTCGTCAGTGAATGAACTAAAGTACGACTTAATGAACTGAGGCGATGGCATCATGGGCTCACGGTTCTGGACAGGACAAGGACAGTGAGTTTACTAAGAATCCTCCAACAAAAAAAAATTAAAAATTGACAAAAATGACAAGTACCTTGTATTTTTCTTTGGCCTTCTCTTTTCCCAGCTGTTTGAGCACTTTGTCTGCCAGCAACATGCTCTGTTGATTCTGGAAGGCCTCAAGAATACACACTGCTGTGACATCTGGAGGACACATGGACAATAATGTCAACTCCTTAGGCAAAACAATAGTAGACATATTTTTGAGGTAAACCTGTAAAATATGAAAAATACAGAGAAGATTCTCACCCTCCAGGCACTCCTTCTTGTTGTCTAGTTTCTCCAGAGCTTTAGCCCTCCTGAACAGGGCCTTGACATAACGTGGATTCAGCTCCACAGCCTGAGAGCAGTCCTGCACCACTTCTGTCCATTTCATCTGAAATCACAGACTGGTCATCTATATGACTAAACAGTGAATCCTATTACACTGTTTACAAACAAAAAACACATTGGAAGATGCAGTGGATATTTGTCTGTTTGGAATTCTTATATCCCTTATTTTCTGAGATCATTTTGGGAACAAAATTAATTAAAACTTAGGGATACTAAAGCTACTGATTTTCCCCACATTGCAGTATTATGGTTGTAATAAAACACTGCTTTCATTACAGATTTCAATAATGTACATCAGGAGCTTACATGAGCAAATGTCCTTATGTGGAGTTAATATAACCCTTCAGCTGCTATAGAAAAAAAAATGTACTGCTGTTTCCCTTAATTTGTTGGTGTTTTGCACAGGTCTTGTTACACATTGATACAACATGTGAAACATTGCTTTCCAAAGAAGGTTAAAAGTTGCCAGGAAAGGAATCACTTACAGCATTAACTTATTTGCAACATTTATCCCAGTTCTTAATCTAAAAAGCAAAAAGGATTGACTTGTACTGCTTTCTTTGGGCAAGGACTTCAACATACAAAGAAATGTACACAGATGCTGAATTAATAGAGACAGTACATGCTGGATCTCTGATTATTTAATTTTCCTGCATAGGTTACAAGAATTTCTTACTAACCTGCTGTTCGTAGGCTGCTGCTCTGTTCTGGTAAAATGTTGACAGATCAGCTTTTTGCTCTCCAGGACAGAGACTAATGGCCTCTGTGTAACACTGGATGGCATTCTCATATTTGCCAGCCTTGAAGTACTTGTTCCCTTTGTTCTTTGCTGCTTGAGCTCGATCTAAAGGACTCTACATTAGACAGAGAGAAAAGACAACATCAGTACCTTTAAATTTGAAACGTTTTAAAAGCTTACAGTGATCATATGCCGCAAAGCCACAAACCTAAGGAATCTGAATTGTTTGTAAGTGATTTTTGACTATACATATATTGAGAATGACAGAAGTGGCTTTTATTGTCGATACCGCAAGTAAACTTGAGTGGATATGAAATATCAATGTGACAATGAAATGGTTAAACACATGGTTTCAAGACTGACTGGTTGCTCAACATTGACACAATAATCTAATGGTTTATCTAATTACTGCAAAGCATTTTAATTCTTGCAGAAATGCGTCATCATAGTAAAGTCATTCCCTTAGTACGTTACTATTTAATTATTTTATCAAATCAATGTGAATAGTCACGTCTTTTTTGCCAGATAGTACTGATCACTGTAAAAATGACACTGGTTTGATTCCAATAAACGATTGCGCTCAGTACCTGACATGCACTAAAGTGAAAGAAAAAGTTCCGTTTCAATGTTGGATGGACGATTAGAAAATGGACTACGATTACGAAGTGAATCTGACCCTGTATATGACCAAAGCAAGACTGAGTGAAGTGACAATAAAGCTTGAGCCTGGTAAACTGTCAACAAATCTAAACACCAGCCTGACTGAAATGACATCCCCGCCCCACCTGAATTCCAACGTTACACAGCTGGCGTTATGCGCACTCGTCTAAGCACCTCATGTGTAACAAAATGTCACATACTTGCACATGTGCCAACACAATACATAGTGTATCAAACTGTCTTTAAATATGTACGGACCTCCTCAACACTAATAAGCTAGCTGTTTTGTAAACCTGAGCTTATGAGAAAGACAGGCTAGCTAGCATATTAACACTAGCTAATCCACCTGCGTTGAACCGGTTGCTAACGGCCTTGTGAGGGTAACTGTCACTGACTGTCAGTATGTGTCCTTGAGTTTAGTTTCACGCAGTGACACATTTAGCCAGAAAAGTGACATCTCTACGCGCAGACAGCTCGCTGACACTGTAGGTAACACCACATTATTAAGCAAAAGCATAAGGAGTCTCCAAGCAACCGGGCTATTACCATGTTCTCTTGCTCGCGGTTGGCTCGAGCTGCGCCGTCTTGGCCCTGCACGGGACTAGCGCTGCCTTCAGGGGTTTTCCGCTCTCCGGTCCCTTTGCCTTGCCTTTCCTTCGTCCTGCTACGGTTCCACAGGTAAACCGCTCCCACTCCTAGCACTATGGGGGTCCCGACTAGCAGAGCCAGCTGCCAGCGGGGCAGCCCAGTCCCGGACTGCGGCTCAACTGGCTTAGAAGCAGCCATGATCTACAACCAAGCAACGTATAGCCAACTACTACCACCGTCAGACAGCGTGCGAGCGCCGATTCTTCTTCCCGTGCTTCGCGAGGTCACGGTCACACCGTGGAATCATGGGATACTGCCGGGGGCTGGGTCAATTTGTAGTTTGATAGTATTACTGTTTTGTAGTCCAAACATCATCGTACATCCCACCAGCACCGAGACCGAAAAATTCATTATGATCAGCCGCCTAAGTAGCTTATTCTTCAATATGTTCAGGATGCAGTGGTGCAGATCAAAGCAAACATGACATAATTCAGATATAAACTAAATATACTCAGATATAAACTAAATATATTACATTTTGACCAAATGAAAGCAGGGGAATACAGGACACTTCCACCAACAGGTCCTTGAAACAATATGACAATCCATGTCTCATAAACCAATGTAGGCTACCCTATTTATACATCGCTACGTGATAGGCATATTTTGTACAAATAAAATGTTATTTAATCGCGGCTAACCATCAAAAATGTGACATCCCTTAAGCCTGTATGCACCAGGAGTTGCAGGACTCCATAATCGTTGTGTAAAACACCTGATTTTTTTTTATCCAAAGCTAAAAGTTTTAAGATATTAAAGGTATTAAGGATGTTAATGTACACTTTTACACACCTCCAGGGGGCAGTACGCTGATACATTGTACACCTCTCGCAACAGCAATGCAGTTTTATTCATTCCGTCTATGCTTCCGTTTTGATGCTATCCTGAGAGCACTTGGGATTATGTTGTTTTAGTAAATCCATACTGACCATACTCACATCACGAAATACGCCCATTATTTCAATAAAGACGTATACGTATTGATTTTGCTGCTACTCCCCTCGGTACAATTTTTCAATCACGTGTTGGTGTTACCATAGCAACGAGCAGCCTATTACAGCTCTGCCAAAATAAAAGTCCGACATCAAACGGCTAAGCGATGTTTTCCGCCTACAGTGTGGATCTATTATATTAATTATGTATTTATTATATGCGTCTTTGTGTTTATGCCGGATTCAGTGCGTTTTCCGTCCTGTTGAAGAGCTCAGAACTGGTCTGTCTGAGCCTGACTGCTCAACTGATGCCCTGGGCTGTCTGTCCTCTAACAGTGACCAGCTGTGCAGTTTCAATGTCAGCTGTATTTAGCTGGTTTGAGGGAACCACTGAAATTAGGAGCCTTGTCCTTGTATTTGGAACCTTGATAGAATAGCGATTCCCTCATGAGGTGTCCTATTATTCAAGGACATACTGTAAATTATAAGCCTCCTGTAAACGGCACCTTGTTTATTTTATTATTTGCGTTTTACAAAATACAGATCACAAACAACAGCTAATGTTTTATTATGTCCTTTTGATTTTCTTTTAATCCACTCGCTTATATTTGCACTTCCACATTTTCCACATGTAAAGGTTGGGTGGATGAAAAAAATGTAATAGAATATGTGAATAGAAAGTTCTATGAGGAGGCATAATAAGTTTGTACATGCATGGATTGTGTTGGTGAGCTCCCTTCATTGTTCAGTAAGGCGAGGGAAGCTCCTGCAGAGGTTACTATGAGGACGTCTGATCCTTTTGGTATATTTGTCTCTGTTGTCTGTTATTTTTGTAAAATCTGTGTACCAGTAATAGCCCAGTAAGACTTAGTTTTAAGTGCTACAAATAGATGTGTGCTTTGTAACCTGTGGCCAACGATAAGTGTCTGTGTGATGATTATCCTCAGGAGAATGGTCAGAAACTTTTTTTTTTCCAAAATCCATCATCCATTAAATTATTCCACTTTAAGTGTTTCATCAGATTGGGGTTTTGTGGTTTCAGTATTTCAGTATTTCCAAAATCCAATAAGTATGAAAGCAGACATACATGTGAGATTTTATGTGGCACACACAAATGAGGAATTATGTTGAATAATTAGTACATTAGACAACATAATGCTCATTCAGACAGTGTATACTTACATTTGTTGCACTTATTTTTCTTACATAAATGCAACAATCACTGATGTTGGTGCAGTAAAAAACACAACTCAATCCAATTAAATGGGATATTTTTAATTAACAGGGATATTTCCCTGTTAATTTAAAATGATCAGAAGCACACTCCTTATTTTGTGTTATTCTATGTATTTTGTGATCAGGTGTTGCCTTAAATGACTGTTAGCTTTGGAAAAACAACAGATTACACTAATCTTATTCTTGGTAATTATCAGAGGTTACATGAGACAGCATGAGAGTCTCATAACAGCGTCTGCTCAGATTAGGCTCCGTCTCATCAAGGATCAGCTGACTTTACACAAGTCTGTGAAGGAGTAACATCAGCTTTGTAAAGTTAAACATGTAGCAATTTTTGTATAATGTTGTGAGCTTATACGGCAACACCGATCAGTCTCTGCTCTGACTTGTACAGTGTGTGTCAGTTTCACAGAATCCGTTATTACTTCAAAATGTTGCATGTTTAAATGCTGGTCATAGGGCTGTGAAATATTGTACATTAATTGAATGGATTGAGATTTTTCTTTCCAATTGATGCGAAAAAAACATAGTGCTTTATTATACTATTTCAATTCTATTTCTATTTCTAAGAAACAGTTCATATTGATACCCTTACATTATTTCTTGATGTTGCTCACTTAAATCTAAGAAATATAATTGTTTTGTCGATATTACAGTTCTAGTTAAATGATGTTGTTTCTTGAATCGACCAGCACCTTATATCATTGTATTGTGCCTTGTGTCAGACCTTCAAAACTGTATAAAAGTGATATGCAGATAATGATGCATCAATAAAGAATATACTAAATAAATAGTTTAAACCTTAATCTGAAAAAATATGTATCTGATAGTGACAGGTGTTTGCAAATGTTTCTTTACTTTCTGTTTTGTACAGCTGATGTTTTATGCATGTTCTGGATTTTAAAAGGCCACCTCTAAAACAAAAACCAAAACCAACAGAAAATAAATGACTGTTTCAGCGGTACCCGCTGTGATATGAAATCATGTCTCCCTCCCTGTCTGTCCTCTTACATAAGCCCCAGGCTCACAGCACACAGCAGTAGACAGAGCTGCCTGTACTCCATAATTATTGACAGGTTTGATGAACACAGCGAGTGGAAAGTATGGGGAAATTGGAGTTTGCGTTGTGGACCCCCAGGCCTATGACTGTAATGGAAAGATTAAAAGCAGGGGTCACATCACCCACTCAGAGCCAAGATACTAGCAGTGCCTCCCTGTTTATTCCCATCACCTCCATTTTTACTTTCTGCCAGCGACGTTAAATAGATTATAAGGGATCTTGCTTATTCAAAGACTTGAACAAAAGCTGTGCAGACTATTTTTGGATCATCCAGGAATAACACAACTACAGCAACAGGGCTTGAGGCACCAGAGGGATCTAATTGAAGTAAGTTACCTTTTGCCTTGTGGGACAGAGGGTTGTAGTAGAGCAGCCACACCAACTGCCAGTCAGTCAGAGGCTTAGTAGGTCAGCTCAGTGTTGTCTTTACATCGTGTACCACTCGGCTCAGATCACACTCTCATTTGTTGTGTCAGGACCGTGTGTGCCAGGAGGCTCCCCATACAACCCAATTATGTCTCTCAGGCTCCTGCCTGCTATTATTATGGACAATGATGAAGATGATGATGGTAACTTCACAAAATGGATGAGTAGTTACTGGGGTCATGGTGCAGAAGGTGGACATGCCAGAGACAGGAAGCGCAGTTTCAGAAGACCTTCAAAAACACAAGTGGATCGACGGGCATCGCTCCCAACTGTGGTAAGTAACCCAGCACTAAGCAAACACAGCAAATACACGTGACATATTCAAGATGTATTAGTACAGCAGAAACATATGAATCAGTATGATCCAAATTACAGTTTATTCTATTAATTCCATCATGTATGATGACAGTATGATTTTAATATAATGTAAACTTTACATGACTATCTTTAATGTGGAACAAGCTGTGTACTTAAGTCAGAGAGGGAGAGGAATGTAAGGGCATATGTACATGAGCAGACTAGGAAAAACACACTTTGGCATGAACACTGTGCTGATGGAATCTGTTGGAATTGAGGATGTCGATCTCTTTCACGTCAATAATGTCTGCTGATGCACAATAACAAACATAGAAACACAGGCAAATGGACACACAGGTAACATAACTGATTATAAACTTTCAAAACCACAGGAGTTCCTTTCTTTCCTTCTTTCTTTTTTTCTCTTTATATTTTATCCATTTCTCTCTTCCAGGTCATATTAAATATCACTGTTTAATCACTTTGGACAAACAGCTGGCAAATAGATGCAAGTATCACTGAAAATAGAAGTCTGCAGAGCTTTGAAATCGCTTTGTTTTTTCTAAGTTGAGATTGTACTACAATTGTGGTTTTGTTGTACTGGAAACCAGCGTTCTCTTGTTCATTGTTAGTGTGAGGAACTTTTAAAGCCAGTCTCTCCTATGATGTGTTATGATAGAGGTGAGCTCTACATTGACACCTACTCTAAAGAAAAACAAAGTCTGGATAATGAGGCTAATAATAGTGATGTCCAGTCATCCTTATGATATAGATCACAGTGGTGAATGTGACAACTGGGAATAACAAGTCAGTACGGTTGACTGTGTCATTATTGAGCCCTTTTTACTTTTACATTTGGTACATTACAAAAGCTAACATAAAAACAGACAAAATGCTGTGATAACCAAACCTATAACAATAAAACTCGTTTAACAGGAATCCATAGGAGTCTCTTCCTTTGTAGCAGCTTTCTAAGTAACAGAGCTCATGAACACATGTTCTCTATCAGTGTTCTAATTCTCATAAAGGAATCATCTTTTTATTACTAGTAGTCATAGTAAGGTTAAAGGTCAATGCTGGTTACACAGTAGCACAGTTTATGTTCAAATCACTTTAAAAAAGAGATGATTTCTTGCCTAAATGTAATCTTGTACATTTAACCAGTGATAACCAGTGACAGGTAAGATACTACATGATAATGGATTTTCATGGCATAATATCCGAACAGTTAATCCACAACAGCCTGTGAAGGACTCGATACATGAAAAAAGGGGCATTTTTATTCATTCAACTAACCCATTATGTAAACATTTGAAGATATCATTTCGATACATATATTTTTTGCTCTCTAGTTAGATAAACATTTACTGGCAGCTGGTTGTATGAGATGAAAGCACCTGGTGTAGAGAAATGTACATGTGCGTGTATAGATTGACCTGCAGAGGAGGTCAAACAAAGCTCAGATGAAAATTTGACTTGTATAAAATGTGACACCACATGTTCATCCAGCAAAGATCAATCTATCCATGTGAACCAGAGGAGGAAGATGTGACATGACCCAACTATTGACCCACTATTTATTATATTCACATAACACAGGTTATCAACTCAAATCCATCATCAATGAGATGTTTTGGAATCAAGCGTGGTTCTCCACATGAAATTTATAAATACTTCTCGATTTCAGTCATCGGACATGTTAAGATAGTAAGAGCTGTTCATTCGTGTAAGATGCTTTATACTTCAGCCAGGATGACACTACTTATGTAAGAAAGAGCCATAGATTTGCCATATATGAACTATGACCTCAACAAAAAACATTAATCAGATTATTGCAGTTGCATAAATAATCAATGAACCGACTAACCCTGGTCAAGAGGCTAAACTACATAATAGGGGGTACTTTGCTAACATGTTACTTAAGAATATTAGGAGTGATTAGCCCTGTTTACAGACGACAGCTTGGAGTGGTTGTCAGTCTGAGCTTTAAGGGACTTAGAGCTGCTCCGTACACTATCAGTTACAATGCTATGAATGAAAATACTAGATCACATTTGAATGACAGGTTTTAGGTTGTGTAACAGTACTTTTCTGTATGATCCAGTCACAGTTAAATGCCATGAAGCTGAACAAGCTCCACACAGCAACAATGGCACCCTCCCCTATCCACATCAAAAACAAAGAGGAGAAGGTGGACGTCAGACCCCACTCGAGAGCGCGCCGGGTGTCCTCAGATGACAACACTCGCCCCAAGTCGGCCATCCCAGAGAACCGCATCACCACTATCCCAGAGCTCACAGAGTCACTGGACAAGAGACTTTATCTACGTGAAAAGACGACTATGTCCCTGGTGAGAACTTGCAGGAAAACATCTTATTGGTCTAAAAAAAAAAAAAAAAAAAATCACGCTTTTCTTAATTAGTGCCATATATTAGATGTAACTGTGTGGTCAACCAAAGGGTTACTGTGGTTCGGTGCTGTCTAATAATAAGTTATATATAATAATATAATAATAATAATTCCTTATAAGTTCTTCAAGATTGAAGGGGTCTTAGGGAGCGTTAAAGCTGTATTACCTTAAAGATCAGATGGTCACAGATAGTCAAACAACACAACATGCCTCAAAAGATTCTATGATAATGTAGGCTAAAAAAGGTGTTTCACATTCAAAGGTATTAGTTATTGCAATTAAATAGTTCTCCAACATCTGTACTTAACATGAATATTTATTTTTGGACAACTTTCTGCTTTTGTGGTTTTTATTTTAACACAAATATCTGTACTTCCAACTCCTTACATCTTCAAAACAGACTTTAGTTTAAACACATTTGAGGGTTGTTATTGATTATTTTTATCATAATAATTTCACTGTGCTCCTTGCAAACATCAAGACTGAGTTCAACCTAAATGGGTGGAACAGCAACACATAAAAGATGATCCCTTGGTGTATCCCACATGCACACACACACAACACAACAAAGGTAATAGCACAAAAAACTGTGTAAAGATAAAGTGTTGCAGTGTTTGAAGCTCTGTTACTGATCTTGAAAACTGGGAATAAGCAGTATGTGTGCTCCTACTTGTGTAAAGAATGTGTGTACTTTGGCTACTCCAGGTCACATTTACTGTTAGAACTTATTAATATAAATATAAATATATATGTATATGTTGTTTCATATTGTAGTAGTATTAGTGTTATTGTTTTTTATCATAGTTTTCAGAGCACTTATTCTGTGTCACTGCAATGCATTCTCTAATATAATAAATATTCTACCCCAGTACCCCACTCTCAGCTTATTTTAAACAATGACACACACACACTATATTGTTTAAGTACATGAAATATAATTACTTTGTATAGCATAAAGATATTCATTAACTGGTCATGCATCTATTTGACATCTACAATCAACTTCCTTTAAGAAGCCACAGTACTCCTAAAATGTGATATCTTTTAATATACATACTTTTACAGTAGACTAGATTTGCAGTGAGAAAATAATTTTTCAATTCTTTGTTTTTCTACACAGAATGAAGATGACAGGTTGTGCCTGATCTGTCATGAGGACATGAGGAAGAACGGAGTGGGAGTCCAAGAGCTGCACTGTACTCATCGTTTTCATAAAGAGGTAAAATATCTCTTTTGTTGCTTAGGTTTTTGCATGTCAACTCTTTACACTGGTTGTTCTGCCCTTCCCTTGTCTCTGCAAAGAAGTCCTGGTTGTTGACTCCCAGCATGTCAGATATCAGACTCAGTGCACAAAGGCAACATTCCTCTACATGCATGAAGTGAACTGGTATGAAAATAAGCCTGAATCCTACCCCTGTGGATGCATGAAGTGAAGAACCATAGGAGCTTGCGATAACTTGAAGACTCACGGATTATGATGTGTTCGTTTGGTGGGTGCTGAAGGCGGCCCGGAGGTTAGAGCCGAGTCAGCCTCGCAGAAGCAGCGAAGCGGCGGCGTGTCAGGTGAACAGACTCCCAGAGGAGAGGAGGAAGTCAGCAGACGGACACATCTCAATGGAGAAGGAGCAGTGCACACCTCGCCGTCTACTGTCCCTTCGTAGACATCGTTGATATCAATCTGTGGAAGAAGGTGACTCATTAGTGGACAGATCTGATTCATTTGGAACAAAGATGGAAGATTTGCTCCCGTGGGCCGAACATCAGGACTCTCTCCTGAACTTCAAGATGCACCATTGAACTGTCCCAGCCTGGTCTTGTCCCGTAAAACCGCCCTGCGGATCCTTACGCTCTTTTTCTGACAGAACCCAAATTAGGAGGATTCCTATAAATTCCAATAAATAGTGACAAAAATATTTTACCCTCTGCCAGATAGAAGTATTCACAACTTATACACAGGCAAGGAATAGGTGCCTTTTTATATTAAGCCTACCAGAATGAGATGTGTAAAGTATGAGCTTAAATTAGAATGTAAAGCACATCAGTGTGTGTCCAGTTTGTCATAGATCAGTTAGTCCTATTTCAAGTTTAGTTACATATTTTTTCTTTATTCATCAAAACATTTAAAATATCGCACAAGCAAAATATTTTGAAGCAAATACATTTAAAAAGGAATATGTAGGTATTTAACATAACATTAGATACTTTTTATGTAACGCAAATGCATCTCTTTACTGATTATAGTCTCTGTGTACAGTCTCTGAGGACTCAAATATAAATCATTTTGCACTGTTTTAATTGATAGAAATGGTCCAGAGGTTTGTGTTAGCTTCTCTTCAATTTTATTTGATTCTATTTTGCATTGTGTCAAACATAAAAAATAATAAATAACAGTAAAAATCCGCTCATATGTTTGATCTTTTTTTTTTTTTTTTTTTTTTTTTACAATAGTTTAATGCTTTAGGTCTTTTATGACAGTTATATGACTTAATCGTTCAGTGAACAGCAGTTTAGAGTGTGTCCTCATCGCTTGGTTCAGGTTGTTGTCAGTGTTGATCATGTCATGCCTCTGCTAACTGTAGGTCAGTATGTTGGAAATTACCTCCTGGCATTATTGAAGACCAATCAATTCCTAAAGAAGACATAAACATTCTGACTAGTTGACAAACACATGTACTAATCTGCTCTAAAATGTGTTTCAGTGCATGGAGCAATGGCTATGGAAGAAACAGATATGTCCCACATGCCGTGTCCACGTGTCCATGCCAAAGCCCCAGTACTGGTCTTCGGCGCGGACTAAGGTCCCTTAACAGCCCCTCACCTCTCCTGGCCCTGCCTGCATGCCCGCCTGACCCACTGACCCCAACGCAATACCACAATAAGACCAGCATGGATGGCATCTTCTGTCATGAGCAGCTGCTGGACAGACTGAGTGTAAAGAGCTCTGTTGTAAATTAGATGGATAACATGACGTTTAGTTCAGCTTTCATCAGTGGCCAAAGTTTTTTTCCATGTGCATTCTACACTGAAGTTGCAGTTTGATGAAATCTATTTCTTCAGTATGAATGCGTTATTGCTTTGTTTTGGATTTCTGGATTTTTGCACATCTCATCTCAAAACTAAATTTATCAATAAATTAAAAAAAATCCTGAAGTCACATTTAATCCACTTTTTTTACACACTATTTCTGTAGTATCAGGACCATAAATGTTAGACATTGTTGACTCTGTTTTGCTGACACAATTAAATGCACTGCAGCCTCACTGGCAGATTTACAGTAACTCATGCAAAAGTGAGTGAGTGCACCCATCTTTAAAAACTAATCTGCTTCACCTGGAACACTGAACATGTTTGGCACACCTCATTTCCCATTTCCACCCCTTTACCCTGCCTTATGGATATTGTTATTTTGCATGTGAAATATTTAGCATGTGATGTCAAATGGCCCATACACTCTAAACTGTTCACTTTTGTGTCCTGCCAAATTAGAAGTTAACAGCTTGTGTAAATAGCACATTGGCTGTATATACTGTACATGTAAATGCATCCTTTTTATAGATACATAATTATGTAAATCAGATGTTATTAGTAGTTGTGGTTTTTTTATGTGACTTAAATTATATGTTAGCTGATCTCAGTTCAGTCACTAACCAGTACCCATCTGTTAGGATGAGTGTAGTTATGACTGAGAAATATCAGGCTTTCTCTCTCTTTTCAGTTGTCATTTATTGAATAGTTGTGTAAAGTTACTTTCACACTGTCAAGGTTTTTATAAGGACTTCAAGCAGATAACCTGTCAAAAACCTGATGACATACAGCACTGTTTTCCTGTGACTGTTGTGACTATGCATGATTAAATAAAAATGTGCAATTCTGACACACTTTGTGAAACTGTCTTTACTTTGCTTACAACACATACTTTTCTTTCTATGAAGATGTACTTTATACTATATTTAATCAAAAATAGATAATTAAGTATACAGAGACACTCTGGTCCTGTAATAGCAATGTTATGACCACATCCATTCCTAAAGCAGATGTTATAACTAATAATAATGACTGTTTTGTTTACGTGCATCAGCATATACACTATCAGGACCTTGGAGATGACACTGTAATGGGATAGAAAACAGTTATTAGAAGATCCACCTGTGTGAAAGTGTAATGTAATTGGTAGTTTGAAATAACAATGCTTTCTGTTGCATGATGACCCTACTATTCTGTGATCCACACATACATTATTAGTATGTGATTCTGGTGGTGGGTGGGGGTTTCCTTAAATCATACAGCACCACCTAAACTACGTGTATTAACTAAGAGCATCAAAGTTAGCAAAATAACTTTTCTTAAATTTTTCCACAAATATTTCATGACAACATATGAGATTGTGTAAAATTTTAACCCCTATGAAGTTTATATTTTTTAGATACATTTATATTTCATATTTTTATCTTGTGTACTGTGTGTAAAATTACTATTTTACAATTGGTTGCAGGTGCAAAAATATACTTCAGTGTGTATTGTACTACAGTGGTGGGAAAACGTTTTTGGGGTTATCTTATCTATGCAGGTAAATATTCATTTGGAAGCCCCATGTGAAAATAGTTCTAGGTATGTATGGTTAAACACTGTACTGATTTATTTTGTGTTTATTCAGTTTTACTAATTATTTTCTGTTTACTCTGCTAGTTTGTGCTTTAATCAGGCTGGAGGTCAGTGTTTACCCTCGGGAGTCAGTCTGTAGTGAATTATTGCTCCATATAAACCTGAGACCTAAAGGCCCCGGTTTGGATTCGGTGCAGACCCGCCGACTGTTGCGGTGCACGAGGACTCCTCCAGCTGCAGAGTACGTGCTTGACGTCTTGTCCCGGCCGGCCCGGTCCCACCCGGGTCGGATGGAAAGTAGCGGTTTTTTCCTCCGATAAGGGAGGGACCGTGCACGAGCGGGCGGAGTGAAAGTGCACACGTGGACACCTGGGACGGACGTGGACGTTAGCCAATGAGCGCGCGGCTTGGTGACGCCACCGTACGTCGACGACCAATGAGGTGAGTTTTAAAGGAAAAGACCCAAAGTGTTTAGAGTCGGAAAAATTGGGTTGTAAAACGTCTGTGGCCTGGAGACATCAGGGAATAGCCTATGTTTACTCCGAGTATCCGTTTTTCACCCCAAGAAAAAATAGCAACGTGTTGAAAAAATGAAGACGCACTGATTTTCTAGTTGACTCCACTTCTAACAACTTTTTTCATCTCCATAAAGAGCTTAGGTAAGACCTCTTTTTTTCTGTCTGCCACTGTATAATTTAATGGCTACTGTATGCTGTACTGTTACTCGCATTATGTTCTCAGACTAAAATTATTAATAAACTTAACAGGAGCACTTGTACGTTTATATCGTGAAAATATGGTAGCTTCTCATTACTGACTACGTTTTTTTTTGGTTATGTTTTATTTTTGGTCAAAGTCTGCACTTCACAGTCATTAAAACCCCTTTCCTTGTGCTGATCTTTACACCGAATATAATGTCATATCAGAAATCATTTTACAAGTTATTGTACGCTTTATTGTCCCTGTTAAGTTTATACTTAATCTTAGTTATCTTTGTAAGAGCACATACATAACCTAGTTAAAGAACCCCCCTTCTGTAAAAACATTTCAATTCCCTTCATAAAGATTTGTGGTGATTTTAAAGCATCATTATTTGTTTATATTTTGAGGATAGTGTTTGTATCTGCAGAACCCTAAGGTTTGTTGAAGGATCATTTTGTGTAAACAATAAAGAATAGGCATTATTTTTATAAGTGATGGTTATTTCTTGGGCTGAAAGCAGAGCTGTAAGAAGAGTATAGCTACTTTTACACAGAGATCCCGGAAAAAAGGTGAGATGGTGATCCCATCTTTTTTTTCCACCAATGACGGGTTTACACAGCCAGGCCAAAGGAGTAACAGAGGTGAGACAGGCTGGACAATTTTACACAGCGGACCAGCGTTCCGGAATCAAAAAGGCGGTGACGCAGCGCAGCGTATAGTGTGACGTATAACTTGCGCGTTGGAAAAACACCGAGCGTAACGGTGTTGGCTCTCAAAACAACAAAACAACATCTTCTTAGCTAACCTCTCCAGAGTTGGCCCGTCTTTCACTGTTCCACAAATGTTAGCATGGATAGAGTCCTCTGCCCGAAGTGACAACAGCTCACGGATCTCGGCCTCTGCCCAGTTCCACGTCTTTCTGGTCGCGTTGATATGTTTGTTTACTGTACATGGGTCATTTTTAATTCGGGGGTCCCACATGGAATACGTGATCCAAACGTCACACCTTAGTTGCGGAACGAGAGGTGTTCCTTTTACACAGCGTTCCGGAATCATCATTCCACCTTTAGCAGGGCTGTGTTACTACCTCCAAGGAATTACAGAGCCCTGACAAAGGTGGGACCAAATTATCCCATCGTTACGTTTACACAGACGTCGTTCCGGAATAAAGGTGAAATATTCCTGGAACAGAAGTGCTGTGTAAAAGGCTTTTGATTAAAGTATTCACATAATGGTGGCAAACTACAGCTAAGGACATGAATGTGACGCAATAGTGAAAAGTCAACGTTTGTCATAAATGTGACTTGAAAAGCCATCAGGGTCTTGTGCATACAGATACAGATGACTTTTATTAGTCCTGAAGAAGTAATTCAGACTCAGAATGAGAATCAGAATCATCTTCATTTGCCAAGTAGGTGAAGACATACAAGAAATTATTTACTGGTAGCTGTTGTCTCTATAGTAAATTATAAATATAAGATATAATTCAAAATTGTAAAATAAGAAAAAAGAAACCCCATATACTGTGTGCGTGCGTGCGTGCATGTATGTGCATCCACTTTATGACTGAAAAACCGGACAGAGCTGGCCTTTGCCTTTTGGAGTACTTACATATTTTGGGTCAAGGATCAAACTAGCGAAAACAGCAAGCTGACAATAACAATCACGTTGAATCATAGAATCATCACTGAAGTGGGTTAGCAACAGATAAGCAATAGAACAATAGGGCCATGTTGCCATGGTGTCAAATTTCATAATAGAAACAGACATGCCAGCTGAGAGGTTATTG
>JAPQRQ010000019.1:21060971-21086025 GCA_037367365.1 Apogon talboti | reverse complement strand
ATAAAATGAGGACCATCTATATATTAAAAGCCGAGTGGCCTCTGTGTGCATGGGTGTGTGTGTGTGTCTCGGGCATCACACAAAATCCAGAAAGGGCTGATTGCTGCAGTTTGGCATACTTGTGTATTTTTGGTCAAGGAAGTGAGTAGTGAAAGTGGCAAGTTGATAGGACCAATATTTTGGGAGATACTGTACGTATTACTAATTTTGGAATACAATAGCCTTACAATCATGTTGCTATGCCCAGAACACTTTGGCGATGACTGCTGGACAAATGCAGTACAGCATGCACAAATATACAACAGCATAAAAACTACCATATCTAGAACCCGTGGATCTCCACGGGTCAACACGCTAGTAAACTCTATATACGTAAGGGCACAGTATCAACTTCTGTATAATTTAGTGCAATCACTTGTGCAATTGGGATATCAAGGGAGAGTGTTAACCTTTCATTAAAGTGAAAGCTGTGGGGAAGAAGCCAGTCAATTCAATGTCCCATTAATGATGCTCAAGAGAAGAAAAGAAAGCAAACTATAGATTAAGACAGGTAATGAGTGGATTATTGACAGAATATTCAGCCTGTCTTTAGAGTCTAATGCCAGCATGGGTGAAGGATGTTCTGTAATATCCAGTCTTACACTGTAATGTAATTAAGTTCAGTTTATTCATAAACAAATAAAAAGTTACAAAGTTACTGCTAAAATACAATGAAGCTTTGTGAAATGGGGCGCCCTGAGACGTTATCTAGAGCTTGATAGTGGGAGCCCAGACACCATGTAAGATAAACAATCCAAGCAAGACAGCAAATACTGAAACTGCAATCCTAAGAGTAGACGTAAGGATTTACCTAAAACTAAACTTAAAACTTACTCTGAACCTAAACCTAAAACCTTAGATGACTACTTGGTTCAGAGACATTTTAATTCATCTTTCAAACCATCAGTTAAAGCAGTACAATACAAGAAACACATATAACAGATATTGTTAACAGTAAGTAGACGTAACTTCACATTTTGCAAATATTTCAAGAATAATGTTGAAATCCCAGCTGTCATTTAGTGAGATGAGTCGTCCTCTACCGTTGCTCCTCTGGTCGTGTGGAGAGGAGGATGATTTGGACTGTCCATGTGTGCAAATGTGAGGAAAAAATATCCACAAAGTGTTTGCTACATAAATTTGATAAAGAAATAAGCTGTAGTTAAATTAATGACCAGAAAACAATAAGAAGCAGCAATGAAATAATGAAAAACAATGCAGTAACAATTTTCCAAGAGCAGGGCTGATGAAAATTTGAAAGTTATATAAGTGGTCCAATAAGATACAATCATTCACAGAATAAGTTAAATATATTGGATCATTATTATCTGTTCAATTACCTAAGATGCTTTACTTTCAGGGAAAAGACACTTTTCATTGTTTGCTCTTAGTTGTTCCAACTGATGCAGGGACATTTTCTTCCCTCAGCTGTAAATGACCTGAATGTCCATCCAATATTGGCACTATTTATACTGTTCTTGTTGTTGTTATTGTTTTTTATATTAAACGGTTTTCTTCATTCTATTTTATACTGTTCTGTGAAAAAGAAAATACTTTTTTTGAACTATACGCTTTTTACTTTTAATCTATATTGTATTTATTCTATAGCACGTGAGAGCTAAGGATAAACAAGAGTCAAGTTCCTTATTTGTGTGCTCAAAATTGGCCAATAAAGCTGATTCTGATTCTGATACTATGATGCTTTGTGCTTTACAGGATTACAGTACGTTATATTTGAGAAACTAATATAATCTTTTTTAGCTTAAAGTGAAAGAAAAAGAATGCAGCGAACAGGAATTAAAATCAAATATTTATAACAAACTACAAATAACTCACATTGTACTTAAGCAGAGTATGTGATTATTTACGTTCCTCTAGTGATGATTAAACAGACATTTAAAAAGTAGTTTAATGTGTATCTATTCACTTAACTACTAAAATAATTGTAAGACAGGGAAATGTTCAATATGGACACCTCCCTGCACAGATGTTGTTGTTGATGTTGTGAGAGAAGCAGCCAAACAGTCTTGTAGTGTCTTCTAGTACCACTCCAGTGGCATGTGGGAGGGGTTGCCAGGGTGACTGAAATGTTTTCTTTAGTGTGGAGAGGTTGCACAGTCAAAGGGCCGTCTGACAGAGATGAGCTCATCTGAACATCTCAGACAATCTGTTTGGATTGAGTGTCCTCCTTCAAAAGGTCCCTGTTGTTGCCGGGCAGAATTGTCTGTCATCTCCATCACAAAAGACAGTCTGGCCTTATTCTCTGATCACTATTGATGTTACTGCTGCTTTGCTCTCTGAGTTTACAAAGGTTTATTTATTGTTAAAAGGAATGAAAGGAGATGTGGGAAAGTAAAAATCAAACAGGTTAATCTAGAATCTTCATGCACTGTCATATCTACAGTGAAACCACTAAAAGCTGCACAATGGATAACATATCACGTGACTAACCTTGAGATTATAGCGTTTTGTTGATCATTTCTCCTTTATTGTAAAGGCACTTTGTTCCCTTTAGAAACTTAGTGCACCCACAAACAACTGTGCACATCAATCCCTTTTCATTAGGGCTGCAGCAATTATTTTTAGTGTCGATTACTTTGCCCATTCTTGTTTTGATTAATTGCTTGGTCTATAAAAGATCATAAAATGGAGAGAAACCTTTTTCGTAAAGCTAAGATGACATCCTCATATGTCTTGTTTAGATCACAGTCCAGAAATATTCAGTTTACTGTCACATGTGATATTCTTCTCTGAACTGTCATATTCCTTCTTGCTCTGTTTACAGAACACACAATGTATTGCGGTCATATTTGACAATCCAATCTATACTTTAATCTTAACTAGATACGTCTGCTTGCAAATTCACTCTTTTTTGAAACTGTTTATTAACATACAGCTAAAACAAATAACTAACCCTGAGGCTTAGATGTAGTTGTAGCATAAGCTTTTTCTACTTTAGTGTGTGTGTGTCCATGTAGAATACTTGATGATCTGTCTAGAAAAACTAACGATTCACAAGATGCTGACATGTCTGACAGTAAATGCAGTAAAATGTATCTACACACACCACTTAGATATAGGCCTATGTTTGACAACTTTGTGTGAGTCACTCAATGACTGGCTGTGTTCTGTGGCAAATGCCTTTCAGTTATATAGATCTGACTGTATAAAAAATACATTCCATACCTTATGTGGCTGCCCGTTTGTTTTTCTGGTGGGCAGACCCAAATGCTGCTTGAATAGATAGTTATTGATTATGATTATTAGACTCAGATTTAACTCCCTTTACCATATAAACGACACTTATAAATGGCGTGTGTGCAGTAGGACCCCCCCCTTCCTCTAATACAACAGACAGGAGAGCCTTGGGCACAAAAATTTGTGCCCAACCACCGCTCACAGGAATAAACATCACATCCCGAAAAGACTCAAAACAAACAGATAGAAAATAGGTCACTCTTCAGTACTACTGGTACTTAGCTCAGTAGGTAACGCTATAGGTTGCAATGCTGAAGACTGGGGTTCAAATCCCTGCCACAGCAATGATTATTTTTCTCTGCAGATTATCAAACAGGGGGGCACCGAGGGCGCTGTGAGGTAAATCTGCCATTGCATAATATTTTAAGAATTGACCCAGTATATGTTCTTTTTTGTTTTCCCAGTGTGCATATTCAAAACGGAAACTGGAGTAAACTGTTCCACGTTCTGACCTTTCGTGCTCGGAAAGAAAATTTATTAAGTGGATCTCTCATAAAGCCCACTCAATCTCTGCATGGCACAGGATAATAACTGATAATAACATATTCCACTTAACGTCATTACAGACTCAAGATCTTATCTTATCTCAGCTTATCTTTAAAAAAAAAAAAAATAACTGCTTAATATTTGCAGCTTTCCATTGAATAGTAAAAGAAATTGTACCTTCTGATCACAGAGGTGAATATACGCATGAGGTAAAAAATGCAAAGTTCTGACATCCTACACGGTTCATATTTAGATATGTATTTTGTCGTGAATTACAAATTATGCATAAAGGTTTCCAAATACATACAAGAGTATGCATACATTATTTTGAAAGTACAAAAAATATATTCCAAACAAACTAAATGAAAAGAATCCATTCATTGCCACTATGTATGACAAACACTGAATGTGAAATGATCTGAACTCCAATGGCTTAGATGGTTAATTCACTATAAAGCCCACTTCCACAGAAAACACTCCATTAGTACAGTATGGTCATTCTCATCAGCACTCTATACACAAACACCATTAAGAAATTTGAGTGCAGTGAGTAGAAGAAGACACTGTTGTTGAAATGGACAATAAATTTATCAAGACAACAGTTAAATGTGGAGGAGGAGTTCTGTTTGTGGAAAAAAAACAAATAAATACATTAGAAAACAGGGACACATACAGACAACCTTAATTGGCCGAGGTGCCTTCATGGATAATGATCATTACCGTCATGGAGGAGCTACTTTAAACTGTTTCTTGTAGTGCTTTTATAATGTAATTATCTGAACGGTAATGGCTCACATGGTTAATTCACCACAATGTGCATTTCCAAGAAAACAGGCGTGTCCCACTCATCAGCACAGAGAAGCAAGTAAATAGTAAAATGTGTGCATTCACAGCACATTTGAAAGCAAGGCTGTCTCTCAAAACTATTAACTGACTGATGTGTGTTCAGGTAGTCGATTGTGTTTAGCTGAAGACTCTTTTTTTTCCTTACAGTTTAAGCTTATTGGTAAAAATATGTGTAATTTCAGAATATTCTTAAATAACATACAAATACAAAATCTTCAAATATATGTTGAATAATATGTAAGACTGAAACAGGTTTCCATTTTCTAGACAGTCTTCTGCCAAGGTCAGCTAAAGGACTTGCCAACACACATTCTAATTATCTCTGATTATGCTGTTTAACTCAATTGCAGGAACTACTCCACCTTTTCATTGTTGTTGCTTATTATTTCACTTTTGCAAGCAGGGCTGAAAATATATCTAAATATCATAATACATAAAGCTGGTGGTATGGTTTTATTCAGATTTTTATACATTTATCCCTTGAATTTTGCAGAACTATCTTCACTTTATTTTATGTCAGTGTTTTCCCTGGGCTATTGCTTTAGAATAATCTGATTAAACGGGCACGAACACTGCTAATAGATCTGTTTCCTCCCACGGTTTAGGAGTTGTGATTCATGGGGAGCTTCAAGGGTCACGCTCTCCCTGGGAGCTTCTTCCTGGTAGCTGGGCTTTGGTGGACAGGAAAGTATTCGCTCTGGCACGCCACCCGCAGGAACAAGAGCATAGGCTCAACCCGTCTGTCCAGCAGAGCGTCCCAACGCCGCCTGGAAATCATAGAAAGCTCCGTCATACTGTTCTTCTCTTTTGTTGGTAAGCAAGATGACATTTTTTTTTTTTTTTTACAAAACATGCTTTAGTATAACAAAGAATTTCACATGAGTTCCCATTTAATGCATCCATTATGTTGTAAAATCCTAATAATCTGTCACTGTACACTCTGTCAGTGTATCAGAGTAATAAATAAGTATGAGAACTATCATTTACAGTCTCCATATTGTAGTTCATGGAAGTACTTTGACTGTTTCCTATTCTGTGCTGTTCAGGGATGTTGGCAGAGCAGTTTGTAGCAGACGGACCAAGGCTCCAGTTATATGACTTTGTAGAGAAGCACTGGGAGGACCTGATGAACTGGCAGCATGCCACTATGTACCTGTTCTTTGGTCTGGCTGCCACTGTGTCTCTGGTTATCCACACCACAGAGGCTGCACCACTGGCACTGGATCGGTTAATGATGGCCATTGCATTCTTTAACGAAGGCAAGTCTGTGGGTCTTTAATACGTTCTACCTTCAGGACTTTGTTTTAGTTTAATCAAAGTTCAGCAGAATAAAACAATAATAGAGATCAAAAATGTGTTTTCACATTTTTGACATAATTAACATAATTTTATAGTAATATACCCCTCTCACGGTGTTTTCAACCATGTATTTCCAAAATTATGTCCATGTATCTATTCTACTTGCAATGAACTGTTCACCTGTCCATGGGCCGTACGTATTATCAGCTGGGATCACAAACCCTGAAGTGATTCAATTAAATAAATGAATGAAAGTACCCATTTAATGTTTTTAATGGTTAGGTTTAGACACTGGCAACCATTGATGATGAATTAGAGAGATATTCCAAAAAAAGTCCACTAAAATTTGATTAAAAAATGAACTAATGACAATGTTTTATGCTTCTTAAAAGGCACTTTGATGTTTAATTTTACTCTGAATGCAGTGCCATGGATTTTGTGTCTGCCACCATCCTAAATACATCCTGCCCACTGAGGAAAAAGCTAATTCCTTTGAGATTATACATAGCTTTGGTTTGCAGAAGTGTACAATAGCAACATTTTACTCTAATGACTGGGTTACTCAGACTGAGTGAAAACTAAATCATGATGAACAACCATTGGAGCACTGGTGAAAACATTTCTTGCCCCTGTTCCTGATCTGTTTTTTTCACTCATGTGATTCCCATTCTTGCAGGATTTCTTTTCCTCTACCACCTTCATGGCAGGAGCATGCTAGATGTTCATGTGCATCAGCTGCTGCTCTATGCTGTCTTTGGTGGAGCTCTTGTTGCCTTCTTGGAGGTCTTCCACCGAGGAAACATCATCCTGGAACTGCTGCGTTGCACCCTGACCTTTCTGCAGGGAAGCTGGTTCTGGCAGGTGACTGTGACTGTACATACTGTATGTGGATGGTTATAATGACAACACACTGACATCTGTCTTCACCTTCTCTTTGGACACAGATTGGTTTTGTACTGTACCCTCCCCGGGGCCCAGAGTGGGACCTGAAGGATCATAACAATGTGATGTTTGTCACCATGTGTTACTCCTGGCACCTGGCCTTTGCCATGCTTGTTGTGAGCGTGCTCTATTGCACCGTCAGCTGGTGAGAGTGTGCACAGCACCACAGAGTCAACTCTTATCGTTTGTGCTTGATATTTCACAGGCACAGCTAACTTAAAATCACCTTCAGTATCTGTAATACCACTCTGTACATCACTTTGTTATATGTAACTGTACTTTTTGTTGTGTTTTCGTTGTAGTGTGGTTCGCTCTAGATTAAAGAGGACGCCTCCAATGGAAATGGGACTTCTAAAACCAAGAGATAGGGATCCAGAGTCGGAAGATGAAATTTTATGAAGAGAACTGTAATAATAATACTATTACAGTTAAATCAGGGATGTCATATTTGTAACAGCAGTACAACTAGGACAAAGGCACACAGAGGAAAAGGGATGCGGACATGGTTTTTGGATGCTTTACTTTAAGGGTGTATCTCTACCTCTGCCTTATTGTATCAGCTGTACATCTCTTTTAGCCTGTACCTTTATGCTCATTGTTCAGTGATATTTATTTTAAGGTGGCCTAAGTCTTTGCATGTATGCTGTCATATCATTTTGTACTATTCATTTGCACATACAGTACCAATAACCCTAACTCAAGGGTTTATGGATAGCATTTGACTTGCCAACATTCCTAGTCAAACTTTTGGAATTACTCAATGACGTGGTGAAATTTGACATACTGTACTTGAAAGCATGTCTTTTTATATTTTATGTGCCTTTTCTTTCTGGGAAGTGTTGAAAAGTTAACTTGCGTAATGTGAGTCAGACCTGAAAGCCAAACAACAAGAATTTAATGAAAATGGTACAGATATTACTGATCTTATTACAGATTGCTAATTAATCTAAACAGTGGCAAGTGTGTTATTTTTGCTATTACTTTTCATACAAATATATTTTCAGCTTAATTTAGCTGAAAGCTGAAAGAGACATGAAAAAATATGCATGATTGAGATTAAACATTAAAACAGAACCTCTTCTTTTGTCATGATAAATGTTATTTCTAGCAGTGTACATGGATACCTATGCACTACAGAGTAAAGCAAATAAATAATAGGAAAGTTAAGGCTATAAATAAGGGGTGTCAAACATATGGCTCATGGGCCAAAACACACCCCCTGTGTCCAATCCAGCCTGCAGGATAAGTGCAAAAATTATACTGAAGACATTAAATGTCAATGGTGTCAAACTCATTTTAGTTCCAGAGTCACATACAGACCAATATGACCTCAAGTGAAATAATAGCATAATAACGGATAAATATTGACAACTTCAAATTTTCCTCTTAGTTCAATGTGAAAACGTACAATTACATTATAAAAATATTTACATTTGTAAACTATCCTTTCACAAAAAAATGTGAATATACTGAGCATATATGAACAATCTGAAATGTCTTTAAAAAATAAGTGCAGTTTTAACAATATTATGTGTGTTACTGAATGTTTTGTGCATTTGTAGATGCACTGTGATCTGTAAGCTATGTTAATAATAATAAGCTGAAACATAATATTGTTGAAATGGCTCTTTTTTTCTTCAGAAAGGGTTTGTCTCCTTTCTGTACCTACCTGGCCCACTTTCATAGACTTACTCAGAAATATTTGAATTTTTGATTCCAAGAAGGATCCATCTTATAATGCCATTGATATTCTACAACTATCTAAACCTCCAGATGCTGGTACAGCAGCAGCAGCAGCAGCTGAAGTCTCCCCCATTTGACATCACCTTGTACCAGCAATATTTCCTAAAAATCACATCAAAGCTCATATGCAATTTTATCAACTTCTATATCATTCATGCATATGATACTTAAATAGTGCCTTTAATACGTATCCAGCTCCATATAATGACCAAACATGACCTTTGACCTGAACTCATTTGAATATCATGTTGGAAAATACAACAAAATCATTAGGTTTCACTTTTAAAATCTAAAATAACATTCTTGCCCACCTTTCAAGATTTTATTGCTTGAAATATTTTAAACACACTATATTTATACATGAAATATATCAAACTTTAGAATCAATGAGGGGGGCAAGATGTTCAATTTGAAGGCAGAATAAGAAGGTTTAAAAATTATACATTACATGCAGAAGTGAATGTAACATCCCAACCGATCACCTAAACATGTCTTAAAGAAATATGAAAAGAATATAGTTTTGTTGCTTAATAAGTGCAACATCTACTTTTTGTTACCATACATGTTTTTTTTCTTGGTATTACAGACATTATGAAGCTAAAAGGGATACATTTTGGAGACGCTTGTTACTGCTGTTTTGCTTCAGCAACTGAGTCATGCATCACTGAACATGGTCCAAAATGATTTTCTAGACATAATTATGCATTTTACTAAGCCAGATACACCTATTTTTTTAAATAAATCCAAAGTGTGTAAAACAGATAGGATACCAGAACATGTCCTTTCAGATTGTACATGGTTGATCAGGTCCGTCACATTTTCATAATGTAGGCTAATTTCACATTTTTCGCACTAAACAAAAAGAAAATTTGGATTGAAATTATTTATAAGTTATTATGCCTATTATGTTACTTGCAAGCTTGAGATTAATTGGGCTGTATGTGGCCACTGAACTAAATTGAGTTTGATATCCTTGATGTAAAAATAGTATAAATGGTCCGCAAAGATTAAATATGGAGGAAGAGACATCACTCAGTGGCTGAAACAAGGACACGCCTCTGATAGTGATTAAAAAATAAGTAAACCAGAGTAAGCTATTCGAATTTTTTTTTAAGTAAGGTATTTGATGAGACAAGGTTATTAAAACTAAAATCGTAATATTTTTTTCTTTAAAATATCTATAGTTTAGTTAAATTACAGTGGACGATATTTCCTGTGACCAGAGACTCGCTCAAAGTAAGACTTCTTTCATCATCTCCTCTCAGTTGTCATTCAAGTGTCTTTACCTGGTCAGGTAAGTTTTTCTGGTCTTCTCCTTAGAGACGCTAACAGACAGCTGCCATGTGAGTTCTGTGCACACAGACTCAAGGATAACGACGCATGTCCTTTTCTCGCGACTCCGGGAAATAACCAGGTGATATAATCCGATCAGCTGAAATCAGTCATGGATAAATTAAAAGCGGTTTTAAGTGGTGAAGAGGCTCGCAGAGAAGATCGGACCGTTTTAGAGGTAAAAGATAAAGCCACTAAAGCTGTCATGTCAATATTTATTGTTAATTAAATGAAATGTATCTTCATGCAGGCTGTAAATGAGGCCTCAACTCTTAGCTGGGCCACACGTCTAAGGGGATTCGCCATTTGCTTTGTTATTGGGGGAGTGTGCACAATTTTGGTAAGGACCATAATCATTTCTATTACAATCTAATTTTGTTGTGTTGTGCTCTTTACAATAAGGAAAGGCGCATAGGCAAAGACAGCCAGAGCAGATGTGGCCATACTGGTTCATCCTGCTCTGTGGAATGCTGGAGATGTGATGTTCTCAGTTTAGCAAATGCTCTACAGTCCAGCCTTTAAGACACAACTTAAGATATAAAACATTTATTTCTGATGATCTAAGAGGACACCATTCATCTGTATTCATGTCTGTGTGTCTTACAGGGAATATGTATGCTCTTTCTCCCCAAGATTGGACTGACACTCTTTATTGTTTTTTACACTTTTGGAAACATTTGTACACTAGGAAGGTGAGTGTCAGAAGTTAAAACCTGCAAATGAAAGTAGATGATGTTAAAAAGCTGTATTCCTCTGGGCGATAGACATCCCCCAAAAGACTGCTATATATAGTGCCGGCATTGATTTACATGTTTACATCTCCTGTACTGTTTATTGTCTGACCTTGTGTGACAGCACCATGTTTCTGATGGGACCACTAAAGCAGCTGAAGAGGATGTGTGACAAATCAAGAGCACTGGCCACCACACTTATGATTGTAAGTGCAAAAGCTGCTCTACTCTGAAAACCCTAAATATTATAGAAATATCTTCCACTGACATGTATAAGGAAATTAGAAAAGAAAAAAATGTTTGTCTGGTTAAAGAGATTTTCTAGTGCCTTATTTATTTGTGAAATGTTACGCAAGTGAGAACAAGTACTGCACTGCACAAATCACCCCCTGGTCTGATTATATATGCTTTTCAGAATATAGCAGACCATAATCATCCTGCAGTATTATGTGTGTGTGGGTGAAAATATTTAGAGCTTCGATACATTTATCTCATTCCTTGTCTTAGACTTGCCTAGTGCTGACTCTCTGTGCTGCATTCTGGGTAAGTGTTATCCAGACTTAACTATTTATGAAAGACTAGTTTTTACATTGTATTTTTATTTTTTTCCTCATTACACTCAAATGTATTCTTTCCTTACAGTGGAAGAACTTTGGACTTGCATTGTTATTTGTTATCTTACAAGTTTTGTCATTTACCTGGTGAGTGGTCTGTAACTTCTAAATAATTTCAACTGAATGCTTAAAGGCCAATATCATTTGTAAGATAAGCTCTGTTCTCTTTGTAGGTACAGCCTGTCATACATCCCATGTGCGAGGTTTGTCATTTTAATATTTGTTAAAGCCAGCTGCATCGATGACAGAGTCCAAATTTCCCACATAGTTGGTCCACATATCTGATTTGTGTGAATTTCTTTCCAGGGAGGCGATTCTGAAGATGGCGTCCGTCTGTATTTAATGAGTCATGGTAGTGTGATGAAGGTTCATGATGGATGAGGTGTTTTAAAGGGCAGGTCTCTAAATCATATATTGTTGAATCGCACACTAAAGAGTCTGTGACTCTTTATGATGAAGTGACTTTTAATCAACAGTTCTATCTTCTTTCTTCTTTTAGTTTAGTCTAACTATGTATGTTTATATGTGCCTTGTTTTTATGTGTAAATATTTGTAATAAATGAATGTTGAAATTAATACATGACAATCTTAATATTTTCATACTTGACACAAACAAATCTTAGAGACCCAGTAAAAACTGGTTTAATGTTTTAAATGTGAACTGGCATGATGATCAAATTCTGCATGTAAAAAAAATATCTGTGTAATGTGTTTTGTACCAAAACATATATATGACTAAATATTTTTATATGGTTTTGATATGGTTCATATGCACATCTCCAGATTCTACACACAGTAAATCTGTTATTGCAGTTAACATTTAACCACAGTCCTCACCTTCTTCAGTGCATAAAGACAAGATGATTTTTTTATTTCATGTTTAATGTGAATTATGAGGTTGTGTATTTATAACGTACAAAACAATTTAAAAAAACAAAACAGTTTTTAATGTGGAGTGCTGACAGCAGATTGCCAGCATCAAGAAGAGTTGTCTTAGCCAGAGGTGATTAGTACACACTAAGGACAAATATGTAGGAAAGTGATTTACTAGATAAAACTTCACACCAGTTTTTTTTTTTAATGTATATTCTTGGCCAATAAATTGTAGTTATAGAAATTAATAGCTAAATCCGTTAATGAAGGATTTCTTTGGACAAAAAGAAAGAAAAGAAAAAACCAAAGGGTAATAATAATTATTATTCTATGATCTAAATTATGATCTCCACTTATCTTCCTATGCAATAAAGGGCAATGTGTATGTGGTTTGAGTGTTACATATTGTGCTGTATGATTGCATGTAAAATTGGCACTAAAGTTATGTCTGCTCTCTCTAAGACCTTGGGAAACTATAAGCTAAGAATTATTGTAAATGAACATGAACACAAACGGAACCCTAGTGGAACTGTTATTGCTTCGAAGATGGATCAGACCTTCCCACTGTGGAGACAGGAGCTTGTTGAGAACCTCCAGTGAAAACTCTGAATGAGTGTTGGCCTGCCCTTTTTTCAGAGACAAATAAGAACTGAAACTTGTACACTTTGTTTTACATCCATAATACTTGCGAGTGTAGTCATGTGATGTCTTTGTTGCAGTATATTGCAGGTGTATGAACTTCAACAGGATCTCCATCACAGATCTAGAAAAATTACTTTTTTGATGCATTGGACCACTTCATACCAATAAATCACTCATTTTTCACTTTTCTTTTAAACATATAAAGTATCATTGTGTCAAGCAGATTCTTCTGTCCACATTAGTAAGGAGGTTTTTGTGATATCTTGTACCATTTTACCCTCAGAATCCTCTGTTTGACTGCATTCTCTGAGGGAAACTCAAAGGCTGAGCACTCACTGTTGCCTACTCAGTGGAAAGCAGCTGCTTTGCATAATTGGAAATGTGCATTTAATTATAATGGATGCTTTAGGAGAGACAAAAAGTGGGTTAAAAAACACCCTACATATGTTTACAGCTAAAAATTAACTTCATTCTGTCAATTTTTATTATTTTCTTTTAATGTCACAATTCCAACCATCCTCCTTTATCCAGGCTTGAGACAGGCTACAGTGACTCAAAAGAGAAACTCAGGTAGAGTTACTTAGGTTTGTGACCATTTTTAACTATAAAATTTTTAACAAAACATTTTTTGCTTACTTAGTTTTCTAACACTAACCCTAATATGTCATAGTAAAAAAAATTACATTTTTAACCATTTTTTAAACACACAATCTACATGAAATCTAAATGCTCAAAAAGAGAGAGTTTTTTTTAATTTTTAGGATATTTAATTTTTTGCTCCTCAGTCTCCTGAACCTGTCACAGAAGCCCCTTTTTCCTAGGTGACCCTGGATGGAAGTGATGGAAGTGATGATGCCAGGTAGGACCTCTGGCATCAGTAGGTACATAAGGCTTCTCGTGACTCTTGATCTTCTTCCAACTATTATTGATCAATGAAGTCCATTCCACATTCTCCACGCATATGAGCTTCTAAATGACATAGCTCTAGGACCTTCTTCTCTTGAATTAATGGCCAGTATGGTACAAACACAAACAATTACTGTAGTAGTATTTGGCAGAAAAAGCAACCAAAACAACAGCTTTAAATCCAAGACAGTCAAGTGATCATTGATGATTAGATCTCATTGTACTGCTGTATACAAATAAACCAGCTACTGTAATATCCTAAAACTCATCCTTCAGTTCTTGCAGGTTAACAGAATAGCTTGCTGATTTCCCACATTAATGATTCATTATTATTTATTTAATCTCTTTTCTTCATTACAAAATTCCACAATCACAAATAAAGAATTCTCAAACAAACACCAAAACAAGCCCGAACTGACTTCTTCTACGGGGGAGGGCAACCCTGCGCCTCGCAGCGCACAGCCTGCCGGAAATATATACGAAGAAGAAGAAGTAGCCGCATCAGGCGGTGTTTCAAGGTAAAAGCTAACAGCTAGCAGTTGTTATGGTAATTATCCAGTGACAGCTGAGACGTGGTGGTACGACGGAAGTGTCTTCAGGTTTTGCTTTTGGCTATAAGCTTCAGCTAATTGCTCACTGTCCTAAGAGATACTAAACCGTCGTTTGGTTCAGTTTTTATTACCTAGTAACATGGCTAATCTGCTTTCAATACAATACGTTTCATCTCTGAGGAAGTCTGGGAGTCTTATCCATTTAAGAGCCGCTGCTCTGGGCATAAATAAGAGGAACTACAGCAGCAAACCATCCGAGTATTTACACCAGAGTGTTGTGCCCTCAATGCACTACCAGAAGAGTTTGCCCAGGTAAGAACCAAATGACAGTTTCGACGAATGCATTTAGTCATTGCACTCCTTTCCGTAGTAATAACTGCCATGACATTAGCTCCGTATAAATCTGTCCACCCTATCTAAATTATCAGGTGAACGTTACAGAATGGTTTATTGCAAAGACGATCCATAAAGGTGTAGATGAATGTAGGTCAAAGTGCACGCCTGGTTTTAGATGACCACCAGGGGGCCGCACCATCACAACCTGTATTGAACTAATAAAATGCAGCGATTTTTCAATTAATAACACTTTGCTATTTCTTTAGACTTCCAGTACCAAAACTAGAGGATACAATCAGGAGATATCTAGCAGCTCAGAAGCCTCTTCTGGATGATGACCAGTTCAGGTAAGTTTTTGAACTTCAAGTCATTCTATTAATGCTTCATACTTGTGACTAGTGCGGTTTAACAGTTTAGAACTTAACCTGGTTCTCCTCAGAACAACAGAG
This sequence comes from Apogon talboti, assembly GCA_037367365.1. NCBI lineage: Eukaryota > Metazoa > Chordata > Actinopteri > Kurtiformes > Apogonidae > Apogon > Apogon talboti. The sequence continues at coordinate 21,070,978 of JAPQRQ010000019.1, read as the reverse complement.
AAGCTTGCAGAAGATTTTAAGAATGGTGATGGGAAACAGCTGCATGAAGAACTGGTTGCCCAAGACAAAAATAATAAGCACACAAGCTACATATCTGGTAAGTGTGTCATTCTGTCGGAGGTGGACCACATACTTATTAAAAAAACATTTGCAATACATTATTCTAATCAATATTATGTTCAATTTACTGCCCACACCTGCTCCATTATAAGTACAAGTCCTGAATTCATAATGTTACCTAAGTAAATGTACATAAGTATTCTCATTTTACTGTAAAGTATCAAATGTGCACATCAAGAACTCTTGATACGCAATAGCTCCTGTCAAAGTGTTGTACTATTGAATAATATTGTTCTGTTTTTATCTCTTTTAAATGCATGTTAAGAGCATTTCAATGTTTCTCAAAGTGGAGCCTGTGTTAGATTCATTCTGTACTACTGGATAGGTTAGAGGTGTATTACTGCTTAACTCCACCCTGTATAATGATCTCTTTTTCTCATGTAATGAGTAACCAGCCAGTACAGCTCTCAGACAAATGAAGTTGAATAAAAAGTAAAATATTTGCTCCTGTCATGTTTTGGATTGTAACCATTAATCTACATATACCAGAAATACTCTGGTAAAGGACAAATTCAGTACCTCAGATTTGTACTTAAGTATAGTACCGTAGTAATGGTTCTTGGTTATATTGTATCACTGCATTCTGATAAATGTCAACGTGTATTTATTTAATGCATTCACACTAAACAACCTAATTTCCTTCTCTTTACTTCAGCACCATGGTTTGATATGTACCTCTCTGCACGCGACTCAATTGTGCTCAACTTCAACCCCTTCATGTCCTTCAACCCTGACCCTAAGATGGAGTACAATGACCAGCTTGTGCGAGCGACCAACATGGTGTGCTCAGCAGTGAGATTCATGAAAACTCTTCGTGCTGGGTTACTGGAACCAGAAGTTTTCCACCTGAATCCAGCAAAGAGTGACACAGACGGATTCAAAAAGTTTATCCGCTGGGTCCCGTCATCACTGTCGTGGTATGGAGCCTACATGGTAAATGCTTACCCCCTGGACATGTCTCAATACTTCCGTCTTTTCAACTCAACTCGCGTCCCCAAGCACGGACGAGATGAACTGTTCACTGATGACAAAGGCCGACACCTCCTTGTTATGAGGAAAGGCAACATGTATGTGTTTGACATTATAGACAGGGATGGAAATTTGGTGAAACCTGCTGAGATCCAGTCCCACTTGAAGTATATTTTGTCTGACCAAACCCCAGCACCTTCCTCTCCTCTCGGGGTCCTTACCAGTGAGAACAGAGACGTATGGGCCGGGCTCAGGGACAAACTGATAGCTGCTGGAAATGGGGAGCTTTTACAAACTGTTGACAGTGCACTCTTCTGTCTCTGCCTTGATGATGAGACCATGAAGGACCACATTCACGTCTCTCATAATATGCTGCATGGTGATGGCTGCAACCGCTGGTATGATAAGTCCTTCAGCATTATTTTGACCAAAGATGGACAGGCAGCCATCAATTTCGAGCACTCATGGGGCGACGGTGTAGCTGTACTGCGCTTTCAGAATGAGATCTTCAAAGACACTACAGAGAAGCCGCTGGTGCACCCGGGTTCTGCTGCGGCCGATGTGGATTCAGCCTCCGCTGTACGCAGACTGCAGTTCAACCTGGACAGCGAACTGGAGAGTGGCATCAAAAAAGCCAAGGAGAACTTCGACTCAGCCGTGTCAAAACTCACCATCGATGCCATGGAGTTTAAGAAAGGTGGGAAAGAACAGTTAAAGAAGAGCAAGTTGAGCCCAGATGCCATTGTACAGTTAGCCTTTCAGATGGGCTTCCTACGGCAGTATGGACAAACAGTAGCCACGTATGAGTCCTGCAGCACTGCGGCCTTCAAGCATGGACGCACTGAGACCATCCGACCTGCTACCATCCACACCAAACGCTGTGCGCACGCCTTTGTTCATCAGCCAGGCCAACACAGTGTGGAGCAGCTGCGAGCTATGCTTGACGAATGCTCTAAATACCACGGGCAGCTCACCAAGGAGGCAGCTATGGGTCTGTATCAACAAAAAAAATACAACCATATTTTTATGAATGTTGATTGTTACACTTTCTTTTGCCATGAATTATTCAGAGCTAATGTCTGTTTCTGAATGCACCTGGATGCCATTTTTCACTGTGGTCATTAGTCCTGGTGGAATTGTATTTGCAGACACATCATTTTTTACCAAGAAATACAGTCCAGGTGTAATTATGTTACCAGACCGGAATGTAAACTGTAGGTCTATTCAGTGTAGGTTAGTTATTTTGTCATTCATTATTCTGTTTGCTGTAATGATTTTAATGCAGTTGTGGTGTGTTTAACAATAATTATACTTTAAAATGTTAGTTGCTTCTTAGTTTTGTTGGTTATAATATTACAATTGTTTTAATCATTATACAGTCACAGCTTCCACAGCATTAGGATTATACTTAGTTTAGTGAGAGATTACAGCAAGGAAATTAAATATAACTTTAACTTCCTTTGGCCATGCACCACTGATAAATGAGTACTGAGGAAGCACTGTTATCATATCCTTTATTATCCAGGTGAAAGTCTCACAGGCCAAGAGAGCAGCTTTTGTTTCAACAGTGAATAGACAGTGCAAACACATTATAGATGAGTGAATGTATTTTCTAGATATATTTAGTAAAGTGCAAAACAGATACCACATTGGTCAATTCAGGGCAAAGGGAGGAGAAATCACACTTTGTGAGAGTAGTCTATTTTTTTTTTTTTTAAATAGACTTGCATTGTCCATAGTAACCAGCTAGTAAAAGATTTTTTTAGACTAAACTTATTCTGTTAGGACCAAAATTTGTAGAATATTTTGAGCGCGCTGACCATATTGACTTTGTTTTTAATACATGTATGGACAAAAACAAACCAGACCACTGAGAGATTTATATACAGATGACAACCAGTACAAAAGCCAGACAGAAAACCCACAAATATACTAACACTAAATGATAACATGGATGGACAGACTGTTTTGAGGTGAAGATGTGTTAGAGACTGGGGTCACCTGTGTTTGGAACTAATTTAGTCATATACTGGTAGTTACAATAGGTTATCTTATTTGAAAAACCTTCTATATTACATGAAACTTACAGTATATATTAGTTAAGATGGTACACTAATTACATCTCTATTTTCTGTTATTTTCAGGCCAAGGTTTTGACCGCCATCTCTTTGCACTTCGGTACTTGGCCAACTCCAAAGGCCAGACTCTCCACAGCCTTTACGCAGATCCCGCTTACGGTGCCATAAACCACAACATCCTGTCTACCAGCACCCTCACAAGTCCAGCCGTGAGTCTCGGAGGCTTTGCCCCAGTGGTTCCTGACGGATTTGGTGTTGGTTATGGTGTTCACGATGACTGGATCGGCTGCAACGTGTCCACCTACCCAACCCGCAACGTCCATGAATTCCTTCAGTGTGTCCACAAGTCATTAGAGGACATTTTCACTGTTTTGGAAGGAACGCCACTCAGCTAATTGCATTTATCATCACTAAAAAGGAAAGCACTGTGGGTGTTAAATGATGTTGTGAATCATTATTTCCTAGGGCCTTTTTTAGATCTCAGATTTCATGTCATATAATTTAAGCAAGTTACACAAGAATAAATACTATTTGTTTTTACTTGAATCACTTATTTTATATTGGCTCTTGAACTGAGGTGTGACAGAGCCTTTGTGCCGTAGCCGTCTACTGTGGCCTAAAGTGAAGTGTTAGCTGTGTTTTCAGACTCTATGCCGCTCAAATAATGTAGTCAAGCTTTTCAGTTACAATTGCAATACAGATAATGGTGTGAAGACACTGTGCCTTATCAGACCATGTGAATTCTAAACAGAGCATTTACTACTGTAATGCATCTTTAAATTAGCATTGATTGTTATCAAAGGATGAAAAGGTGATTGTATTTTTGGGAATAAAACTCACCGACCTATATGGACTTTAGCAGTGTTTTTTTAAGTGTTTTAAATGCCATTATTACTAAATGAATATAAGACATGGCATTGTCAATTATATGAAATTAATACAAAAAAAAATCTTATACAAACCAGAGGATTTTTCAAAACTTTTATTTAAAATAAAAAAAATCCACCAAAAGCAAATGTACAAATGCGGTAGTACAACAACATAAAGGAAAAAAATGGTAGAACTCAAACCAAAATCCATATTTAGATAGGCTTGATCTTGAAGTGTAGCCCAATGAGACTGAAGACGAGACATTTCAGATCTTGGACCAGGTAGTAGAACACTCGAAGACCTTCAGGGTCCCTGTAAAATATGTTAAAAAGTTAATGTCTTCTTTCTGTGATAAACAAATCCAATGTTCCAACTCCTGAAATGCAACTTACTTTGACTGGTTCACGTCAATCAAAGAACCGATCTTGGAAGTTGTGAATGAAATGTGTTCGTCTCCAATGACGATCTCCAGTTCCTGTTAGTGTAAAAATCAGCAAATTATTACTCGAGACTGAATTTCTGGTGTAATTTACCAGTGTAGAGGACTTACTAGACTTTAAGGGTTTACTCGGACATCTGTGATGTGTCAGATTCTGAGAGTGGATTACTACTGGAAAAATGTTCATATTCACCAAACATTGACAGGTAGTATGCCTCAGTGCTGCTGAATTCATGACATTGATGAGTCACCATTTTTAGAAACACTTTAATGAATGTGACTATATTTTTGTAGTAATAACACAGGGCAATATAAACACATTTATAACCTTGGGGAAAACCCATATTTTCAGAATGTTTGTATTATATATGTTACATAATACATCTTGCCAAAGAAGTTTGCATTAATTACATATGCTGCATAAACCTAAGTATTAGCCATTAAGATGTAAGTACTGTTATTGGGTATTTGGGAAAATACAAATATGGTATATTAAGAGATCCAAATTTTAGTGTAATCAGGTCACAAAATACAAAAGAACAAACCGCAGCATGTAAACCTTTGCAAATAGAACAATTCTCTACACATAAACTTAAGAAAACAAGGTAAAAAGGCCAAACATAACATGCTACACATCAATACCCCTTGAACCAAATATAGTGTAAGATTCTGTTGAAAGTTACTGCCCTAATTTAGATTAAATTGTCTTTGTGTAAAACTTATTACATACATATTTATATTACAAAGTGCTCGTAACTGCTCAAGGCTGTTTCAAGCAAACATATCACCCCAACAAACCAAGCCATACCAACATACAGTATATACACAGTATAAATTTGGTGGGCATGTCTCCATTTGATGTAATTTGACTTTGAAAAAGTAGGTCAAGGTGACCTATTTTCAACAGGCTTCTACTCAATGCCATAAATGCATCCACAGTATAAATTTGGCACAGATATCTCAATGCATTCTTCAGATAATGTGATTACATTGTTGAATGGACAGAAGGACAGACAGACAGATGACAAAATGATTACATACCCCTTCAGCCCGAAGTTGGCTGAGGGGTATAAATGCAGGACTGAGTCACTCAACAAACCTGTCTTCCAACTCTATCAGGAGGAGGCCACAGTGCATCATCTTCCTTGGTGATCTCACTGTCATCAATGATCCTTTTCAGTTCTTCCATCACACTCTTGTGTACGTAAGCCTGGGTTGGTATACAGAACAATGAACATGGTTAAACTTTGTACTTTGAATATGTTTTGCATATCAATCAGACACAATGTGAAAACAGTTATTTTACTGTATTTAATATTAGTAGTTACCCAAATCAAGACAAAGATTGAATCTGTTCTAGTGTCTCTCTTAATGTCAGTACTGTGGCAGCAAAATTAGTAAAAATATAATGTAATTAAAACACTAGTCATATCAAATCTTTAAACTTTTACATTTAAAACATTCGTAACATTGAATCCAAACACCCAACACAGCAGTGAGTGGCGTTCATTTCAACAATATTTATAAAAGGAATGTACCTCTTTTCTGATCATCACGTCGTTCTTGTAGTTGCTGTTGTTTGCATACCTCAATTTACCTGCAAAAAATGTAGGACTTAAGTTAGATTAAAGTTTTATTCAAGTATAAATACTTCCCCCTTCAGCCATTGTACTTTTAGTCATATATGCAGAACACATGGGATATGAAGCGCTTACTCAGTAGACTATAGAACAGTACTCTATAGTGTATTTATAATGCTTGTATTTTGTTTGATGTATAAAGTGTAAAAGCTAAGTGTTACATGCTTTTATACGGCGACAAACCTAAAAGTACAGATTGGCGCTAGTGAATTGACTAGTGCTGGATGCGGCCTAGTGACTACCGGGTAGCTAGCGGCTCCTTAGCGCACACGAGAGCTAACACACCTGAATTACCCATAACTCGAACTTACCATCAGGTCTGAATTCAAATTCCAGGAACTCGTGTCCAAACTTGCCCTTGTGTCCAACATAGTACCTCAAGTAAAAGTCACTTGTTGACATTTCTGCTTCAAGGAAAGTAGTTTTCTGGTGAACGCAGCGGAATAACACTAAGCTAACAAACGGCGCTCTGATCTTCGCTACCACTTGCGCATGCGTAAAAGGTCATAAGTCTAATTGCTATATTAGGGCCCTGAATTTAGTCTTTCAGGTTAGTCAAAACTCTTTGCTCTGAGCATAGTGTCGTTTTAACCTATTAAATGGCTTATGTAACCACATTAAATGTTTAAAATTCTCCTGTATTGTACAGTAGGTAGAGAGATGAAGTAGGGGACTGTCCATTATTACAAAGCATTGGGCTTATACCCTGGCCGTGTACCTGACAAACCAAACTCGGGAATTTTTTTAGGTAACTCGTCGTCGTCGCTTTTTATCAACGTCATCATAACCCATTTACTCACCGCTCTTGAGTACGATCGCACACGTGTGGTTGTTAGAAACGTTTGACCATGGCAGGCTCTTTTTCACAGGAGCTTGAGGATTTGTTAAATCCTTTGCCCAAATTTGCAGATCCAGAGGATGACGATGACGAGGCGACTAAAGCCAGAGTTGTCGATAGATTCAATGAGGACGACGATGAAGATGAGGTCGGTCTCAGTGCCCTGCGGAAGCACAACAGATCCCTGCTTTCAGACACGGACAGACGGTATGTGGGGAAGGCGGTCTCTCGTAAACAACTGCTGATGGACATGGAGGGATTTGGTGATGATGATGATGATGATGAGGATGAGGAAGAGGGCAGTGCGGGAGAGCAAGAAGAAGCTGACTATGAGGAAGGTTCTGTTGAAGAAGAGGTTGGTGATGATGATGATGATGATGACAATGACTTAAATGAGGAGGAGGAGGAGGAGTTGGAGGACAGTGATGCAGATGATAAAAGCAGAGTCAAATCTCAGACAATGGATGGTGATATGACGTTTCCTCAGAAGGTGGACTTCCATAAGCTCACTGAGGGGATGGACGACTTGGGAGTCAGTGAAGATGATGATGACAGTGGAGATGATAGTGGAGAGAGCGATGATGACGAAGGCTCTGATGATAACGATGATGATGACGACGATGATGAGATGGAAGATGGAGAAGATGAGGGGACCGTCCGCACATTCTCTCAAGACAAAGTAAATGAGGAAGTGGAGAAAGGAAAGGCTGTGAAGAACCAGCTGGCCTTGTGGGACCAGCTGCTGGAGGGAAGAATCAAAATCCAGAAAGCTCTGGTGACGGCCAATCAGCTGCCACAGCCGCAGACTTTCCCAGAGTTCAAGAGGAGAGGGGACGCAGAGTTCGCAGGAGCACTGAAAAACAGTCACAAAGCTTTAAAAGCTCTCCAGCGATCCTTACTAGAGATACATGATCAGCTGCTTTATCAAAACACAGACACAAGGACTGTCTGCATGGGAGCAACAGGAGCACAGCTTGAAGATGAGGAGCTAAACAGTGAGGATGAAGATGAACAGGAGCCAGTACGTGAAGCTGGACCACCTAAACGAAAACTAGAGATGGCAGAGTATCCAGACTTAATGGCCAAACGCTTTGCTGCCTTCCAGCCTTACTGCAATGCCACTCTGCAGAAGTGGCATGATAAAACCAGGCTGACCATGGGTAAGAGCAGCAAGGACTTTGGTGCATTTGAGAGGAACATATTAACCCAGGTGGAACAGGTGCTCATGGACAAAGAGAGGCTTGTGCGGCGCACCCAGACCCGCCGTTCAGAATACAGAGTCCTAGGAAAAAAAGAACCCTCCACTCAGACCTCAGAAACCTTAGAGGGTGAGGCAGCAGAGCAGCAGTTGAAGGCAAACACACACCTAAAGGATCTGGATGAAGATATATTTGATGATGATGATTTCTATCACCAGTTACTCAGAGAGCTAATTGAGCGCAAAACAAGTGCAGCAGATCCCAATGACCAGGTGGCAATGGGCAGGCAGTGGCTTGCCATCCAGAAATTGCGTAGTAAGATCAAGAAGAAGGTAGATACGAAGGCCAGCAAGGGGCGGAAAGTCAGATTCCACATCCACAGTAAATTGGTTAATTTTATGGCTCCTATTGACCACAGTACAGTGAGCGAGGAGGCCCGGAGTGAATTGTATCGAGGCCTCTTTGGTCAGAACTCATCAGTCAGAGAATAATATTAAGGAGGTGTTTCTTTGGACGTTATGCCAACATTTTCACATTTACAGTAGTGCCTATGTCAGATACCCAGCTGCAGGTTGGATTAGAATAGAGACAAGGTGAAGGCTCTTCTTCACAATGGATGGGACAGTTATGGTGTTCTGCCCTAATTGGGGGGTGGGGCTGAGGGGTGTATGCAATGAGGGCACATGCATTTCTGAGACAAATGTCTTTTATACTGTATATTTACAGTATGTCTTTGCCTTATGCTAAAGCAATGTTATTTTTTATTTGGTTATTACATGTTAGAGGGTTCAAGTTGTGTGGTCTTGTTGTCCACAAGAGTGATCTGTATTGTACAATATTTTCATTATATTACACCTCACAGCAAACTAATAAGAAATTAACTTAATGACTTACATTAGCATATTGTACAGAAATCTGACTGTAACTAAAGAGTCCTGCCTCCAGTTAAACATTAAAAAAACTAAATGATTTTAAAATAAAAATGTTATTTTTAAGTGTTCCTCGCAGTGAGCAGTTTTTTTTGTCATTATACTGTGATTTTTAAAAATATGGGTTTTTGTCATGTATACTGTTTTGATGAAATGTAAGTCACCTATGACATTACATGAGAAATATTTGGAAAATGGTATTTAAATTTTCAGCTTTTCTACAATTATACCCATTACTAGGAATAAAATTCTGGTGGAGGAACATTTATTCTGATTCCCTTATGTATTTTTATTTTATTGGCATGATACTAGCCAAACTGAAACAAGACTAAATTGCAAAAATAGTCCAAGTAAATTATTGTTCATAAAGAATTGTACTATTATTGCATCCTGTTATAGAAAGGGTCTGTTAGCCATTAAAATACCCGTTATTCTTTTTCGTTATTGAAATTCAGCATTGCAGTTTTACTGATAAAAGAACAAAGACATGACCATATAACACAAGTAAACAACACAACCTATATCGACCTGAACCAAACCACAGTGACAGTAGGTCATAATGAGGTGTATTTCTTTACATTAGTACATGCAAGACTGTGGAAGTAACAGATGTGTTGAATCAAGCAAACCAGGAGAGTACCTGAGAACTTTATAGTAACAAAAAGATGTATACAGGAACTGCATAAAGACCTTTACAAAGCACATTTATGTCAGGTATAATGTACTTTATGACATCTTTCAGCTCAATGCATTTAGTAACAGAATTTGTTGTGGTTCAATTCTTTTAAATGAAACTTGCATACATGTGCATGTAAGGATTTCAAGTTTCAGGGAATCAGAAGAGAAATAATACTTGTGGTAATTCTCTAACAGCATAATGATTTCTTCTGTATCTTACCAAGTCACACATCATCTTAATGAAATT
>JAPQRQ010000019.1:21045169-21058065 GCA_037367365.1 Apogon talboti | reverse complement strand
CCAGGTGTGCTGGAAGAGGGAAACATCTAAAACATGCAGGACAGCGGCTCTCTAGGACCGAACTTGCCTACCCCTGCTCTAGTCTGATAGATACAGATATAATTATTGATTATTACATAGATTGTAGAAATGGGAACAGAAACATCACTCCCATAATGCACCTCAGGCACTGTACATGGGGCATCAGGGGCTGGAGGGGGAACCAGAAGTAGCCTGATACTCATCAACACAATCATTACAATGATATTACTTACTGTTTTTATTTTATTATTGATTGAGTAATTGATAGATTATTTAAATAACTGTTATTTAATCTCTGTATATATTGAGGTGAAGGCATCATTTGGAATGTCCTCCTGAGACCCAGCTATGAGTTTGTTGTCTGTTGTTGTCCCACTTTTGGGGACAACAGTTTCACAGAATTATCAAAATGTTGTGTCATGCTGTTTTCACTCAAAGACAATTTTTTATACAAAAAAAAACAAAGTAACAAAAAAGCAGGAAACTTGTACTTTGATGTGTCTTTGAGGAATATAACTGAGACAACATGAAAAATAGCGATGATAAAAACAGTTGACTCTGGAAACAACAGAAAACCTAACAAATATAATTCTAACATCAAACTCAGAGCAGATAATTAGTAGTGAAACAACAAAAACAAAACATTGAAGCAATAAAACTATTAAGATCCATCAAAGTATAATAATTTTAATTAACTAAACCACAAACAATCAGTAAAATGTGATTAAAATTAAAAATGGGAATTGCCCAAAGGATAGAAATGATGCAATGGTAACATTTTGTCCTGCTGTTCCAAATTGCAGCTGCACAAAAAGTACAACTAGATTTTTCCAGATCAGTAAAAACAGATGGTACTTGCAACATAGTTTTTTTTTTTTGCAGCTCATATTAAAACACAGTAATATAGTGATATATGGAAGTAAAAGATCAATGAGTGCTTTATTAATAAATAAAATCCACTATTCATCATGCAGTAAAGAGAGACAGGGTCAACCAACTTACATACAGTTCACTCTGGTGAGTACTGTAGTTATCACTAGTAATATGATGAATGATAAAGAACATCCAGTGGCATGTATGTATAGAATACCACCATAATTTAAAACTAACTCGAAAAGTTACCTCAATGATCATCTTCCTAGAATTCAGCAGAAAACTCATAACATTGATTGATTAATTGATTAATTGACTGCCTGCCCTATGTGTTCTATAGTGTTCTTACCCCTCACTTGTCCTTAAAGTACCCAGATGGTACTGTCATTATCAGCAGTAGTGGCCCTGAACTGGAAACTGTACAAACTCGTTCTCTCACCTTGTTTTACCTATAAAACACACGTTTAAACTTGTCTGAAAAGCTAGGACTCGATGTACTGAGATGTTGAGATCAAGCGAAAGAAATCGCTACCTCGATTGGACCAGCGAGAATGAAAAAAAGGGAAATGAGACTAATCCCGATGGAGAAGGCGTGTCCTCGGTGTTTATAAGTGACCGACTGTCAGCCGGGGGTGACTTCAGTCCGTTAGCAGAAGCAGAAACGGTAAAGTTGCAACACATTTGTCTTTGCTGTTTCTTTTGCATGATGTTTTTTGTTTTTTTTTGTAGGACACTGCTTTTCGTTGCGCTTCTTTATTATTATATTATTTTCTAGCTTGATGTGCTAGCTTAAATAAATTGGCTAGTGCTAAGAGTTAGCATGGAGTGTGCGTTTGGGGATTAAATGCACACATTGTTGAAGTAGGTTCATATTCTGCACAGTTTCAGTCCCTTTTCTTTCGCTGTCTCTTCTTGCAGGTCCTCTCCGTCTGAAAATGGCCCAGTCAATTCTCGACACCATGCCCGGAGCCTCCACGGGGACTCTGGTGGTCACGGATCACCTGAATTTTTGGGGTGGGAAACGAGTGAAACCCAGACAGGAGAAGGACCTGGAACCCGTCTTCGAACCAGCAACAGGTAAATACAGCACACAAACACTTTTAGACTAGTATGTAAAGCTTTTGTGACCACGTCAATCCTAAGTAAAGAGAGTATTTTGGGGGAAGATTGTGTGAGTGTTCATTGTTCAGTGTGGTTAACATGAGGACGTGTCTCAGTCATAACTGAATCATGTGCTGTCATCAGGGAGTATTTAAAGTGAATGATAAGAACATCTGGATGGAGTATTTGGCAGCTGCACTTATTCTCCACAATAGTCACTCATACAAAGAAACTAAGCATTTTAGTCAAGTGCAGGTTTGTACAAAAGTGAGACTTTCACCAAATTTTTAGAGCTACTCTACTACATCTCAGAGAAAAAGATTATACTTTTTGCTCAACTGCAATTCACAGCTTTAATTACTTTTCACATTGCAAATGTTCATCCTCTCACTGTCAGCTAAAAACCACATACATCAAAAGATGCATATTGCTGAAAAATTAAAGGATTAAATGTTAAGTTATGGGTTGAGGAAATGATCCTACTCTTTTGGTCAAGTAGACCATTGCCCATAAAGTTGGAATAATTTTATTTACAGACCCATTCCTGCTTTTATTCCTATTTATACACATCAGTAATCACCTTTGACCTGGTACAATGATTACATACTGAGTCCCAGTTATACTTTATGTATGAATAATAAATCACATTGTCACAATCATTTTATGAGAAGAGGTAAAAAAAAAATTATTCCGACTTCATGGGCAACCATGTAAAATGGTCTTGGATCAGTTGGAAATGCATTAGCAAGAATATTATGAGGTGTTGCTGGAGGTCAAACTACTCATCAGTATATAAACTACTTAAAATGAGCTGAACAGACAGTGAGTAAGTAGCATACACATACTTGTGTGTTTGATTGTAGAACCTTTACCTTTAGTATTTTTAAACTTGAGTGTTCATACTGTTCATGTTAAATATGTGAATACTCCACTGTTTGAAGCTCACCCAGTCTTCAATCTGCTGCTGCTTTGTGTTTGTGCAGGTCGGGTCTTGTGTCAGATGGTACCCTGTGGCGCCGAGGAGGTGGATGAAGCCATAAAGAGTGCCCATGTTGCCTATCAGAAATGGAGCAAGATGTCTGGCATGGAAAGAGCTCGAGTAATGCTTGAGGCTGCCCGTATTATAAGGGTGAGCTGGTCAAAACTGTTCAGTAGTTCATGCACTGCTGGAAAGTGGCCAGGCAGGTTTCAGAGTTGCGCAACATAAATTGGAGCTGACTACCATAGACATGCAATAAGACACTAGTTATTCATTACAACCTTTGCCTGAACTCAAACTGGTGGCCTACATTTGCACAAAATAAACCTTTTGTTTGCCTGTTGATTAAAGCTTCATCTTTAATTTGGCACATCACAAAAAACAAAGCTCTTCACATTTAATGGTGCTAAATTATCACAGCACAATTAGTCAAGTGTGTTTTAATTAATCATTGTGTTTCTTGTGTGTTACATAATTGTAACTGAAATAGGAGCGAAGGGAGAAAATTGCAAAGCTGGAAGTGATGAACAATGGCAAGTCCATCACTGAAGCCTTGGTGGACATTGACGTTTCATGGCAGACCATTGAGTACTATGCTGGCATGGCTGGTACACTGGCAGGTTCGTCAATAAATACTTGAATTTATTTTATTTAATAAGAGCAAATGCAGGTCACAGTACAGAAACTGATGTACTGCACAAACCTCAGATTCTGTCACTAGTTGGACTTTTACTTACAGTTACACATGTTAAAAATCTTAATCCATAAATCCACAAATGCAGAACTGAAAATAAATACATGGAGCAAAATGTAGTTAGCCGAAATGGATTCTGTTCTGGTTTGCTTTTTGCTAGAGTTTGTTTTAAACTATTTTATAGCTTTAAATAATTAGTTTCTCAGTTGATAGCAGTTGCTAGCTCTTCATGGAGGAAACTGATCTCCAAATATTAATCTGTAATGGTGTTTTAAAGTCTGTTCATGCTCTGTATTAAACCATTTATACATTTGGGGACTAATTTGCAAAGACCAAACAAAGTGAACCTCTTCAGACTAAATGGAGCTTTTCAGGATGCGATAATGATGCCATTTGGCCATAGTTAAAGTCTTTGATTATAATTGGTGGTGCATTAGTTTATACTCATGGCATTCTCAATACAAATTTAGGTTTTTTTGTAAGTAGTTTCTATGTTCTGTTTCACTTCTTGAGCCTGTCTTTTGCTTTAATGTCTCCAAATTGTTTGTATATTATTTTCACTTCAGGCCAGCACGTCCAGCTTCCTGGTGGTGCGTTCGCTTACACCAGGAGGGAGCCTCTCGGTGTGTGCGTGGGAATTGGTGCCTGGAACTACCCGTTCCAGATTGCATGTTGGAAATCTGCTCCTGCTCTGGCATGTGGTGAGTTTGTAACTGCATATAATGGGATGCATCTCTGTTTTTTTTTTTTTTTTCAGTGTGTGTGGGCATATTATATTCATGTTGGATTCCCGTTTTTGTCCTTAGGTAATGCCATGGTTTTCAAACCCTCTCCAATGACTCCTGTGACTGCTGTGATCCTGGCTGAGATCTACAAAGAGGCTGGAGTCCCTGATGGACTCTTCTGTGTGGTCCAAGGTGGAGCAGAGACCGGCACTTTGCTCTGCCACCACCCGATGGTCGCTAAAGTGTCCTTCACTGGCAGTGTGCCAACAGGCAAAAAGGTACCAATGAAGTGTTTCATCCCGATTTAGTCTAACTGAACAAACTAAAAGAGACTTGTCCTTGTTGTTCATGCGCTGTTTGTCCGTTTTGCACTCAGGTCATGGAAATGTCTTCAAAGACGGTGAAGCAGGTGACTCTGGAGCTTGGTGGAAAATCTCCACTCATTATCTTTAAGGACTGTGAGATGGAGAACGCAGTAAAGGGAGCACTTATGGCAAACTTCCTCACACAGGGGCAGGTAAGAAGAGCCAAACTGAAATACTTATGTGGCACAGACTGACTTGCTCAGAGTATTAAAAATGCCTTGTCATTCAATAACATGTATCAATACCTAAGTAGTACATCTGTTTGTAACAACAATTAATAATGTTGGTTACATACTTACTGAAACGACATGCTCTGTACACATTGTAACCATTAAAGACAATGTGTTTTGGACCATTTCTTTGACGAAGTGTCTATCTAAAAACAAGGTTACTGCATGGTCTGATGTTTGCAGCTGCCAAAAGCTAGTGACATCAACTGAGCTTGTTGAACTCTTTAAAACCTGATGTGTCATCGCTGACACATCCTGTGAATATGCAATTCGGATGGCTGTAACGCTTTCACTGTTTGTGCAATTGGAAAAATTCCAAAATTTTCTGAAACCTGAGACGTTGCACTTTATAGGTTTTATTGGGTCATTACGGTAATTTCACTCATGCATGTATGTATTGTGAAATTTAATTTTCTTTTCTGGTTAGATTTTATGAAATTGTATCAAAAGAGTGCAATTCAAGAATCTGTATTGGTGCCAAGTTATTGGTATTGTGTTAGTTTTGAGTATATTATAATAGTTCAATTCAACCCTGTGTGAGATCACAAATTTTACCTGCTGTGTAATTTGTTGTATGGATTTAGAAACTTAATGAAACCTGACGTGAAGTCCTAATATCTGTCTACATTTTAAAGGTTTGCTGCAACGGGACCAGAGTGTATGTGCAGAGAGAGATCCTCCCCCAGTTTTTGGAAGAGGTGGTCAAGAGGACCAAGGCCATCCGTATCGGTGACCCCCTGCTCGAAGGCACCCGGATGGGAGCACTGATCAGCAAACCACAGCTGAATAAGGTGCTGGGGTTTGTCGAGGGGGCCAAGAAACAGGTATATTAATAATCCTTTATCTCATATCTGAATATATCAGCTGTGATTGAAGCTCACTTGACCTAAGAGCAGTATAAGTTAGTCGACATCACAGTTCCTTGAGTGGTACGTCTGTTTTCTCAGGGGGCCAGAGTGCTTTGTGGTGGAGACCCTTATGTTCCCAGTGACCCCAAACTTAAAGATGGCTATTTCATGTCACCCTGCGTGTTAGGTAGGTCTTATGTCTTTACATTTCTGTGTGATCTGACTGTTCCTTTGCCAGAATGTTGCAACCATGTCTTTTTCCATATGCAGATAACTGCAGAGATGACATGACCTGTGTGAAGGAGGAGATTTTCGGCCCAGTTATGTCAGTGCTGCCTTTCGACACAGAGGAGGAGGTCATCAAGAGGGCCAACAACACTACCTTTGGATTGGCCTCTGGAGTCTTTACCAGGTCAGTCGAGGATACAGACAGTGCATTCTTGGGTTTGCAATTGCTCAGCAGTCTGTTGCAACTGCTGACACACTGCTAATGGTTTGCACTTGGAGATAAGATTATTGAATTCCATTGGCTGGGATTCAGAGCAGCCAATAAAAAAGTGAAAGTCATTGTGAAATAATAGTCGGCATGGTTTAATGTTAAGATGAGGCCACATTTTAATGGGGTCATAAATTAGACTACAGACCCAAAATGTGTTCATTTATCTGCTCATAGGGACATTTCAAGAGCCCATCGTGTTGCTGAGAATCTGGAGGCAGGTACCTGTTTCATTAACAACTACAATGTCAGCCCTGTGGAAGTGCCGTTCGGAGGGTACAAGAATTCAGGTAGGGTCATGTACAACCAGAAGTATTCATAACAAACATGCTACTGAATGACAGCAGGGCTATATAACATGTTCCCATGCTCTTCACTGTGTATTTCCAGGCTTTGGCAGAGAGAACGGTCAGGTGACCATCGAGTACTACTCCCAGCTGAAGACTGTTGTCGTGGAAATGGGCGATGTTGAGAGCCTCTTCTGAAGTGCTCTTGCCAAGTTTACATTTTTGTAGCCACAAGTGTGACTAAAATGCTTCCTCCCCCAAGTGCTGTTCCACAGACACATGTTCATGTAGGACCTATTAAATTGCACTGTGTTAAAGCCTTACAATTACAATAGGAGCAGCTGTTTTGAAGGAACAATCTTCTGTTTTTTCTTAAATGAAGATGGCTTTACTGTACTTACCAAGTAAAGAAATATAGACTCGAAGGTTATACTAACATTATTAAAAAAGATAACATGCGACGACACATGTTGAACCAGTAGTGAATTGTGAATCAGCATCAGAACAAAATTGCTGACAGTTGGTGTCAAATTGTTCTTGGACCACTTTTGTTAGAAAATAAAATATTTTGGCAACAAAGTATGCTCTTGGTTACTTATTTCAGAGTCAAACCCTGTGTTGCACTGGGTAAACTGCATAAAGATGACAAACTGAGATGACCTTTTCCTGCCTTACTCCCACTAGTGCAGTTCACTTGTTTAAACTGTGACTAATTCCTGGGACAGATTCAGACAATGGCAATGATTAACCTTTACTTTGAATATCAGGTTTTTGTCATGCTGCAACCATGTTTTCAGATATTGCAAAAACAGGAAAAAATTATTACTTTCACTATACTACTTACAAAGTAAGTTATTACATACATTATGTCAAACATTAGCAGCAACATAGATTTTTATGTGAGATAGAATGAAAAGTGTGCAAAAGGCTCACAACAGTCTCCCCACTTTAACACAAATACTGTTGTTTTTCAAACATCTGTTGTTGATAATTATATTATTTTTATTGTTATTGACACGGCATCATTCCATAACTGTATATTATGCATATTTTGACAGTTGACGTTCTTCCACTATATTTGACACTACCCCAGTGCCCTTTGTCCAAGTCTATACTAGGACATTTATCTATAAACCAATTATCAGGTCAATATAAATTCTCATATGCGTAATAATATATTCCAAAAGATTGTTGTGGGTACATTTTAGAACAGTTTTTGTACAAAGTAGTTGCAAAACTTGTGCTCATAGTGAAAGAAAACTGTCCCAATGAACTACATGCTTTTATTTTGAAAACACTTACCCGGAAGTCTTAGTGCAATGAGCGAGTATTAGCTGAAGACATCATACACAACTTGTAGTTCAACAATGCAGGTAATCTTAATTTAAGTTATTATACTGACCCCTGTCACGGACGTGCTTCCTTTGTTATGCTACAAATAGGTATATTCATTGGAATTTGATGTTAGCTTTACCGTTTTAAGGTGTTTCTGGTTTAATTGTGTAGTGAGTTAGCATTAGCTTGCTAGTTGCTAACGACAATAATAAAATAAAGTAGGCTCTTCAAAAGAGGTATATGTTAAAGTAGTTTTAACTGGTGATGTTATTTTGTGCTTTCTGTCAGCAACGTGAAGAAAAGCAATTAGAAGCCTCCGTGGAGTCGCTAATTTCTCGGGTGGCTCACGTCAAAAACGCTCTGCACGGATTTATTTATAAGTTGGAAAATGAATACGAGCGATTGACATGGTAAGTAAAATATTGATACCATTAAACTATCCATTAATTCTAGACGCTTGAGTGATCAGTTTTCTTCTCCAACATCAGCCTCTTCCCATCAACAAAATGATTCAGACTAAAAAAAACTGGTGATGGGGCACTGTCGTATCGAAGAAGAGTAGTTTCTTGAAGTTTATAAATAAAAGGTTGCCTTCGACTCGACAAAGAATAGAGTCTGTACAGGTGGTTCATCTACTTCAACTCTGCATTTGTTCTTTTATTTTGGTTTTTCATCTGCTGTTGAGGTTTACACTAAGATACCCAAAGTTATCCACATTCACTTTCCTTTATGGGGCACTTATTTCCTACTTTTATCCCACCCTTTCTATAGATTATTGTCAGTCTTTGCAACAAGACTATTGGTTGTTCAACTTGTTTACAAGCAATTTTCTTCATTAAATATGTTTATGTAAAAGTATGTCTTACTTCTAGGTACAAGGCATCAAAGACATGAATTAAAATTAATTGCCTTCTTTTACTAAATTACCCACTGGATTTCCAAGAACTTCCAGGTATAGTGTTTTACTTCTGGAATCACTGTCATGTTTACTTTGTTCAGGCCGTCCGTGTTGGACAATTTTGCCCTCCTGTCTGGTCAGCTGAACACCATCAACAAACTGCTAAAGAATGAGAAGACCCCATCCTTTCGCAGCCAGGTCATAATCCCACTTCTCCTCAATCCAGACAGAGACGAAGATTTAGCAGTGAGTATCTTTCATTCTGAACATTACATCTAAGTATCTTACATAATTAATGACTTCTCTGACCTGTCACTTCTGATTTTTCTCCCTTAGAAACTAACTGAGCAGCGTGTCCCAGTGTTCAGCCATGAGATCGTACCAGACTATTTACGTACGAAGCCTGATCCAGAGGTGGAAGAACAGGAGAAACAGCTAAGTGCAGAGGCTGCACGTATCGGCCCAGAGGTGGCACAGGTCAGATATTTCTTGCTCTTGCTTTTCCAGTGAATAAAAGGACATCTGTAGTGTGTTCCATTTCTGAATAAACAAGAACTCTGCAAAGATGTGGAAGTTGAATTCCTATAACAGTGTTGCAAAACAACAAAAAAAACACAATACTTGAGGTTACAGTAATGTAAAAGTCAGCACAATGCTTGGTTCCAAATGGGTAATTCAGTTCTCTTAGCATTTTTCTTCATAGTATTTTACTGAAATGTCAAGCATGTTGATTGAAACACCTTCCTGGAACCAAACAGTGTGCAGACTTTTTCATTTTTTCTTAATCTTCAGTTGTTTTTATGCTCTGTTGATCTTTTTTCTCCTAACAGAAACAGATCCAGACATTGAATAAGCTCTGTTCCAATCTGCTGGAGAAGCTGAACAATCCTCGTGATGACAGAGATGCAGAAAGTGCAGGTATGTTTCACTGACAGTACAGGATTTTTATCCAAAATAGTTTTTGTAAAAAAGCATAATGTGACATTTATGAGTGTTTTCTTTCAGCCCTACGACAGAACAAGCCGTCTTTCAACCCTGCAGACACCAACGCTTTGGTTGGAGCGGTTGCATTTGGCAAGGGGCTTTCCAAATGTAGACCCCCTGGACCAGTGGCCCCTGGACACCCAGGACAAGGGCCTATGATGAGCGGAGGGCCAACCTTACAGCAGGTCACCATAGGCGGGGGTTCAGGACAACAGGCGGGTATGGGAGGACCTGTGGCTCCACAACAGCAAGGACAGCCAGGTACGACAGCTTTGACTGTTAATGTCACACTGCATTACTCAGCTACACGTGTCAGAGCAGTAACACAGGCTGGTTACACACCATGTGAAACTACAGCAGAGTCACTTCCACTTAGTGAGACATGAGCGAAAAACCTCAAAACCTGTTCTGTGAAATTTTTTGCACTGTACCGTTTTTTGCTACACATTTCTGTTTATCTGTATCTTCATCATCATGGATCAGATGTAGATGTTTTTATGATTTATGTTAATAATAAAATCAACAAGAATAATTGCACTGGTCTACGATTTTTTAGAAATGATCTTCCTCAGAGATCAAATGTGGTAAATCTCACATACTTAAGTAAGATAAATTGGGAAACAAATGATAAAAGTACTGGTTAGTTGATGTTTTCAATATATCTGATAGAATCTGTGAAGTGAATGTGTTATCAAATGATTCTGGCAACAAAGGAATGCCTTTGTTCTAATGTCTTAGTGAAGTTAATACTCTGGTTGCACTCCCTGTTCCCCTGATATAATACATTTTACTGCTCTGCTACAATTACAGAAGTTTCTGATTTCAGCAAACCCGTTACTAATTGTTTCACATTGATTATTTTATAAAGTAACCTTTTAAGTTGTCCATGTGCAAAAGTATCAAATAATGCCCCTCTGGCCTTCTGTGGTTTTGGTCCACTTTTTCCCTCTCTATTCCTGTAACTAAAAGGCAGAGAACAGCCGAAAACATTAAACGTAAAATACCCACTTCAGTGTGACAACAAACCATACCAGTCATTCTGCAAACTGGTGTAATTCAACCAAGAGATTTTCTTTTTAATGTTTGCTAAAATCCTTCTATTATCTACTTAGAATTAGTATTTGACTGAAATAGCACCATGCTGTCTTTGATAGATCTTACTGAGCACTTGTTTAGTTAAAAACATCCTGTTCAGCTTTACAGACGTTTACACGTTTTCTCCAATAACACCCACAAATCAGGCTTAAGTGCCTGGGGGGGGGGTTATGGGGGTTATGGGGGTTATGAAACACATTTACCTCTATATTGAGTAGTGGCTAAAATCAACCAGTAGACTAAAACTTCAGTTGGGACATGAAACTTTAATTTACATAAAGCTGCATGATTTATGTAGATAATTAACTTTAATCTTGAAAAAGTTAGAAGTTCTTCTTAAAACAATGGAAAATTCTTTCATTAGCATTTCCATAAGGTGAAATTTCCAATGGTAGGATAGCTGGAAAGTACCTTATAAATGATAATTTTATATATATTTGTTATATCACCATTTCAGATGTTTTTTGGGCTTTTTTAGATAATTGAAGGATCTCAGTAAACACCTAATATTTGCATAATGCAATGCTTTTGTACTTGCTCTTAGGTTGATCACTTATCACTGTATATGCTCAGAGTTCAACACAGCCTTTAATAGTTGATTTCGTTGGATTGTCATGTGCATTAAAGTCATTTTAAAAAAAGATTTTTTTCTTTCACAGGGAAAATGCCAAGCAGCATCAAAACAAACATCAAGTCTGCGTCTGGGTCGATGCACCCCTACAACCGATGAGCTCCTTCCTCCTTAGTTCTTCTTCATGAATCTTCCTCCTCATGTGCAGCAGTGACATTCACATCACCATCGTCTTTATGTACTGTTATTTTCATGCTACTCTGTTCTTTCTAAAGCTGTTTGACACCGAATGTCTCTTAGAATTTGTCATACAACACCTGAACCTCTGCGTTTGAGCCAGTAGATGGCAGTATGTCAGCGTTTATGGGGCTGGGAGCCTCCGTGTGGATCTGTATGCGTGACACTTTTTCAATTAAAGATGTTTTTATTTGTTTACTGTGTGACTTGTGGAATTTGCTTTGGGGAGATTTATTTTTCTAATGAATATAATGAAAAATTAGTTTGCTTATATTTCAGAAAACTCCTTGTGCTGTCACAGTAACCTGAGCTAGTTTTAAGTCTGTAAAAGTGAATAATGTGTGAATCATTAAAAGTGGGTTCTTGTTGGAGCCTCTCTGGTGTCAGTGTGTCTGAAACGAACCTGACACAGACGAGGCAACACCAATCAAGTGACCATTCCATCCTGTCAGACGTGCACCATGATCTGATGTGTACCGTGTTTCTGCTCAGTGTTTCTCCTTCTCCTCTTTGCCCATTTGGCTGCAGAACCAAAGGTGAGAATAATGAGGGCGGACGTTGCTCTGTGTGGCCTGATAATGTCAAAGTGTTTAAGGGGGGAAATGAGGAAGTATTGGTGCTGACGTGTGAGGGGGGCCTCTCTCCACGCCGGGTCTCTCTGTCCACTCCAATCCCTGTCCTGCTGCACAGCACAGTGACCGCGCTGCTGTCACAGCATGCAGGCCCATGGCTGACCTACATACACCCTCTGTCCCCAAACAGGCAGACGTCTCGCTGTGTCAGCCACCGAGGGCCCACGCTCTGCTGAGACAGCTCAAAGATGCACAAGGTCACACTGGGGTCCGCAGAGGGGCTCCCAATCATAAACAAAGACCAGGCAACAACCTGTGAGTTCACCAGTCACCCACACCTCAACCATTCAAGTAGAATCCAGTAGATGTATTATTTCATTGCTAATGGTTTTATTTCCAAATAGTGTGAAACTTGAACTCAGTGTAGTTTGTAATTAGTGGCTTAAAACATGCTAATGTTTATTTTGCATCTGTATTTACCAGCATTTAATTTTCCCAAATAAACTCTCAAACTATTGGTTTTATTAGAACATTTAAAAAGCCTTTATTTCATGAGGGCCTGTAGATTAGTTCATAGGGGCCTAT
>JAPQRQ010000019.1:21013884-21045069 GCA_037367365.1 Apogon talboti | reverse complement strand
ACACACACACACACACACACACACACACACACACGTATGACAAAGACGTAAAGAGCATATAATTTTCCATCCATTCATCCAAAAAATAGATTAGAAGAATAGAAGCACTACAGATTGACTATTTCTTTAGTTAAACAGATGTTTCCTTATTTGGTTATTAGTGTTTTTTTTCTGTATTTTTCGTAGCAACATTCGTAGCCATTTCAAGGCTCCCCTGGAAGCTCTCTTGAGGCCCTCTGGTTGGCCACGAGCTACCTGTTGAGAACCACTGAATTAAATAACCTTGCCGTCACCACTACATTGACACTAATGAACCAGCTGACAGGCTGTGGCGTCATGTCATTGGCCAAATGGTGTGAATACATGGCTCATGTATCTAGGGCTTCTGCTAATGAGTAAAATGCACATGCATAGGTCAAGAGTGAATGTGGTACATGCACGTAAAATGAAGTTTCTTATTTGTTCATTAGTTTTTATCTTTATTCATTTTTGGGTTTTGGATTCATTTGTGTTTAGCTTTTCTTAAATTTTGTAGTAATTTAGATTTTTAAGTATTATGAAGGACATTTTAATTTATAGAAGAATGTTGGTTTAAATAATTTACATAACTACTGCTTGCGACGGTTACACATTGTGGAAATTCATTTTATTTTCGACACTATAAACAAATTAACAGTAAAGACAAACTAAGCGGATTTTACCTGCAATTCTACTTCGTGTTAGTTTGCCTTACATAGTCACTGTACCTTTTATCTTTCTGTGTTTGAAAACTGTTTTTATTTTTATTCCAGGTCAGAAAATTTGTTTTCATTTTCTTTAGATTATTTATTACTATATGATTTATTATAGTGGCACATGTTCATATAGATGATGATGACAATACAATTTATCGGTAAAAACTATTAAAAATTTGATAATTGTTTTAGTTAGTGTATTTTCATATCTAAGTCTGATTTTCCATATCTAGTGGTAACAATGGAGTACCATTTACACTGTGGATTGATCAGTAATTCACTTCTATGCTTGTTTATCCCTGTACAATCAGACCAATAATACTAGTAAGAATATAAACAAAAGTGTCTGTGAGGAATAGTGAATATATCCCAGAAGTCCTGCTGTGAGGAGCTGTTAACTTGTTGATGAGCAGGTAAAAGCAGCCTGTGCATGTGACAGTTTCCGTCGATCAGTGACTCTGTAAAACCTTCATGACTCTGGTGTACTGCAGTAACGAGGCTGAGAGTGAGCGCTGTGACGTGTCCCAAAGCAGGGGAACATTTTTCACATATTGCTGTGGACTAACAGGGATCGGGGGCTGACGGCGGCAGGTCCGGTGGGTCGACTGGAAGCATTCTCTGAACGGCTTTGTGACCAGGGCAGTGACGCACACACAGGCTCCCTGGAGGCCGAGTGTGGAATTTGAGTCGAGGGATAGATGGAGAGAGTGGGAGGTGGGGGGAGGAGGAGGGGGCAACACTCTCACGAGATTAAACCACGCTTAGGTCTGCAACAGGGACTGTAACCAGGCAACACCGGCCAAACCCACATGATCACCAAAAACCCACTCAGGTGGAGTCGGACTGAGTGACGAGGAGCAACAAATGCTACCATTCATAACCCTGCAGAGGGGTTTTACAGACATAGAGATATTTGTGATTGAATATTATACAATAGAAATGCTGATTTGCAGTCACTATCATTAATTATGATTTAATCCTTAAAGTTCTAGGACTATTTTTGTGATGATCTCCAAATGGATGTTTCTTAACATTTAACCAATTAAAGTGATTCACCACTGTTTTATACATATTGTCCTCTGCATTTTGTATGTTTCAGCAAAAAGCTGGTATTTTCTTATATTTCATTTACTGATCATGAAGATGTTCAAAAGAATAACTCAAAGGTTATTATATCAAAACAGAGAAAACTGAAGAAAATTTACTTTTTTCAAAATAGGTCATTAACTAAATGGAAAAACAAGCATCTACAATTCCTTCCATTTGTCAAACTACATGGGTTTTACTGGTGAATCAATGTTGCAGAAGATGATAGTGTTTCTACATTGACTATGGAGCCTCTAAATGTCTACTGATGCTATTGAAAAGATGATAAATTCAATTTTACCTGAATTATTTACATTTATTGATATTATTTTACAATTAATGGCTCAAAACTTATTAAATTTTACAGATCAGTCAATGCTTTTGGTCACTGGTGGCTGTTTAAACAGACAAATGGATACAGCGTGCATGCATCTTTGTGTAAATACAATCCATATTATGACGCAGGAGTTTCTATTCATTATATCGCAACTTAGTGCAGTATTGCAGTATTGTAAGTATGTGTTACAACTGTCGTAACGTTGACATAAACTTTGATCATATATAGCACACACCATCACATAAATAAATCATTCTTCATGTACAGCTGGGAATCAAAATGTTTTCAATCCCAGTACCAATACTATTACCTCCACTTCTGAACAATATTTTTTATACCAGCTTTCTATTTTAACAAAAATAAAATGACATTACACATTACAACACAGCTTACCTTTCATCTTATCTACACTCAGTTTCATAATGTAAAAAATAAATCTATATTCTAGGGATTCACAATTAATCAAATCATGATCACAGTCACAATTTCACTAATAACAATTATGCATTCATTTATTAAATTGACAGGGATTTAGGCAGTTGCATTGAGAAAGAATGCAACCAATGCAGTGCCAATAGGACTAATGGTATAAAACTGGCACAGGTATAAAACTACTGGTGATATTTTCAGACTTTGGTTAAGCCTTTAAGGCTTTTCTAGTATGTGTCTACAGTTTTCACATATATTCAGTGATACTGAGCAGGAAAAAAAAGTAATTAAAAAAATGAAGTTTTTTTGATTTTTTATTATGCACTAGTTTAAGTTTGTGCACCTGAGTTCTACTTGTTTGCTTGTAAATACATGTCAATACAAATCTAAATCACAAAATGGTCTGTGATAATTGTAATATCACAATATTTTTCGCAGCATCATGCAGTTGTAGTATTTACCACATTGTGATTTAGCTAAAGGTAAATTTTATGTTGCAGCTTCTAGGCTTTATGTTTCAGTACCCCAGTATTTTTCCACTAAAACCAACTTTTACAATATAAACATTTAATCCTATTTACCACAAAGTCATCTGTTAATGTAACATCAATAACAAAACTGTACAAATGCGCTGTGTACATGTTTATGACCTGAAACGGATGAGATTTCCTCCTTAATTGCTGAAATATCAGCAATTTTTTTTTCAATCCTCAAAAGTATCTGAGCAGTTCAGCAATCAGGTTTGGTACACAGTCTGAACAGTGGGATCTGCATTTGGAGTCCCTGTAACATCCAATATCATTGCACTAGTTTTTGTGTAATCTGAGTAATAAACACGAGACAATAAAAACAAAAATCTGATATTTACACTGAACTACTAAGAACTGATAGTGTTTTTGAGAAGTGATACAGAATCACAAAACTATTATAATAGTCAACTAATATTTTCTTCCACCCTTAGTGCGTATGATACATGATGCAAAAGTGCATCTACTGTAAGCGTAGTCAAGGCTCAAAACTTCCAGTGTTTCATTGTTGTGGGGGAAAAAATCATACAAATCACACCATATCTGAGTCTTTTGCTGTAAAATATGACACAAAGAGTTGCTGAACTCCACTGCTGAGGCTCCATTCCTGCAAATACTTTACTGTGCATTTCACAAAGCCACAAGTCAGGAAAAACCATTGGATAGGATCAAACCAGCAGCAAAAACATGATAGATTCAGTTACTAGTGTTAAAGACTGAGCTGAAGACATAAACCTGACATAAAGAAGGCTGAAATAAGGTCAAAACAAACACCAGCAGCTGAAGCAAAAGCAACAAGCAACCACGGTAGTCAGTCTTCTTTTTTTTATACGCGATCTTTGGCTTCCTTTCTGATTTTAATACATTTTTAGTGTAAAGGACCCTCTGCGGATTTACAACTCTCGCTACAACTTTACTTAAAGAAAAATTAAGTTTTAAGTCATCTTGTGTTTTTTTTTTATATACAGCAAATCTACCACATATTCCGTGATTTACCCATAAGAATAAACCTTGTGTTTCCCTTAAATAACCTTATCTTATAGTTGTCACTCATTTAGACCTGATGTAAACACTGTCTGGACGGATCGAGTCTATTTAGATGAAATTAACATCTGTAATATTATAGCGAATTAAACTGATCTGAACACCACATTTTCTCTCTCTCTAAAATGGTACTGATTTCCACGGGCGGTCACAGATGGAAGTCATAGTTTAACTGTTATTTAATTACAGCAGAATGTCAGTGTCCATTCACCGCTGTCTTGTCACGTTACAGTCACTAACAGATTATTCATGTAATCTCTGTTCTCACACACTCACCTGGCCTGTCGGATCCCACGGAGTTTGGGGTTTTTTTCAAAGTGGAGCCATGAGATAATCCACGAGGAGTCCCTGAGATTAAAAACGTACTCTGGTTTTGTCGACTGAAGTGTTTCACAACGGAGAAATGACACATTCAGCCTCGTTGATGAGCAGCACAGCGACAGAAGACACGAAGGGACAGACACACAGACAGACACACAGACAGACAGACCGACTGACTGTGGAGTCTGAGCCTCTGGGCTGGGAGTCTCTTATTTCTGTCCGCTGTGGAAAGGACAACAACGCTCTCTGGTGGCAGGATTGAACACATGATGATGATGATGATGATGATGATGATATACACAAAAGAAAAAGGAGAAGATGATGATGACAATTGATGATGATGATGATGATTATATAGACAGAAGAAGAAGAAGATGATGATGATGATGATGATGATGATGATGATGATGATTATGATAATGATATGGACAGATTATTTTACTTTACCTTACCTTATCTTAATCTTATCTTCATTTCTGAAACACACATGGTTGTCCCATTGTAGACAGTATTTAAGGGGGCGCAATAATCCCAGATGAAGGCTTCATGGAAATCTGCAGTGGTGAGAGTTTCTGCCTTTTCATACAATAGTATGAATGCCCTTCTGCCCTCTCCTCAAGGTAAGTAGTTGAAGATGTGGGAAATGCCTTCCTAAAGTATCAGATTTGTGGTGGTCTAGAATAAAGATTAATCAGCAAAGTGGTTGTTGGAAATGGTTTATAAATCATCAATACATCATAGGATTTATGGTTTAATTGTATATGTCTAAAAGTAGAAATGCCATTGTGTCAAAACAATCACAAATAAAAAGCCTACATTCAAAATAATGTGTTGTACATGTATTGTCAATTATTATTTATCATCACAGCGTACTGTATGGGTGTAATATGGTATATTCTGTTTTTATTTTCAACAGATACATTTAAAAGTACTTCGATATTGTAGTTCATTAAGGTGGAGCCAATTTCAGTTACTTTGCAAACTAGTGGGTAGATTAATAGTATAGTACTGAATAACAACAGGGTGGCACAGCTGTGAGCCCTGTCAGCTCATGGCAAGATGGTTCCAAGATTCCCAACTGGACTGGGTCCTATGTATGAACTTACCTATACTTTATGAATACAATATACACCAATCAGCCATAACATTATGACGAGTGACAGATGAGGTGGTCATAATGTTAATTATTTCATTACAATGGGACCTGTCAGTGGGCTGGAAATATTAGTTAGCAAGTGAATGTTTAGTCCTTGAAGTTGACATGGTGTTTTATGTATGCATTAGTGTGGATATGGCTGAAATTTTTTTTTTTTTGAACATGGCTGCGTTTTAAAGTTTAAATGAAGTCTCTAGGTGAAAGTATGGTGAAGCAGTATCAGTGGGAAAAAAGGCAACTTTTCTGCCTGATTGTTTTCTCTCCCCAGGTATTTCTTATGGGATTTTTTTTGCAGGTTTTTGAAAATAACTGCGAAAAATTCTCGAATCTCTACAAAAAGTCATAGCACACCTCTCGGAATGAAGCCGCAAGTTTCGGGGTATAATTTGCAGGGGTTTTTCCAAAACCCTAGGAGGAGAAGTACGGTGACAAAAACGAGCGGAAGAGCAATAGGTGCTTGGGGCATACTGTATATGCCCCCGAGCCCCTAATAAAACAGATCCCTTACAAACAAAGAAAGGTGTAGGAATTAAAATACTGCAGCAGATTTTATGGTAAGCCTTTACCTTGTTGCTGAGTAACAGATGTGCAGTTCAGTGTCAGTGTCCTGAAAACCCTCTGAAATAGTACAGCATACAACATAACTAGGACAAAACTCCAACACTTAAAACCCACATCAAAATGAATTGAAGGAAGCAGTTGTCTCTTGGCAACTACTCTGATGTTTAATGGGTGGTACTATAATGCTAATATCACAGCAGAAACAAACACACACAGCAGGACAGTCATTCAGATACAGTCTCTATGTACACAACTACACAAGAAAAGGCTAAACAACTGCAAACATCTGTGGGGGCTTCAATGGACTCATCAGGGTTTATGATGTATTTTGGTTCATGTGTAAGGCTTTGTCTGTACAATTAGACTGGTGCAAAAGGTACATTTTATCCATCTACTACACATTAGTCTAAATAATTGTCCTACCCTGAAACACTACTACATTTATACTCACAATCAAATTGAAAAAAAGCTAATTAATGATTAGTTGTATTTTTCATATTTGGCTCCAACTCAAAATAAATTAATTTGCATTAAAAACAAGTGTGACGTTGAACCGGACAGAGGGTATAAAGCTTCATGACAACATCGAAGCCTCTAAAGACTTACTTACTTACTGAATACTAATAGGCAAAGTGGTATTTACTGTGATTATCTCATTCCAATGGGACCTGTCAATGGGTGGGATACATAAGGCATCAAGTGAGCATTTAGTCCTTGAAGTTGATGTGTTAGAAAAAAAATGGTCAAGAGTAGAGACCTGAGCAACTTTGACAAGGGAGAAAATGTGATGGTCAAATCACTGGATCACAGCATCTCCAGGTCTTGTTCATTTCCAGTTTAAAGTGGCTAGAACCTAACAAAAGTATATAAAGAACAACTGGATCCAAACCAATCAAACATCTATAGGATCATAACATTTTTACCACCTGTCTAATATTATGTAGGTTCCCCTTTTTCCACTAAACCAGCTCTGACCTGAGGTCTACACTCCACCAGACCTCTGAAGGTGTGTGTGGTATCTGGACCAAGACGTTAGCAGCAGATCCATGAAGTCCTAGAAGTAGAGAGGTGGACCTGCATGGATCCAACCTCCCACAGATGATCAGCTGTCCTGGGATTGCGATGTCCTTCCTTAGTCCATTTGTGGTCAGTACTAACCACTGCAGACCAGGAACAAACAACAAGACCTGCAGCTGGAGATGTTCTGACCCAGTCATCACCGTTACAGTATGGACCTGGTCAAAGTCACTCAGTTCATTATGTTGATCATTTTGCTTCTTCCAACATATCATCTTCAAGGACTAAATGTTCACTTGCTGCCTAATATATCCAACCCAGAGAAAGGAACCATTGTATTGAAATAATCAATATTATTACCCCTTCTCCTGTCATTGGTCAGAATGTTAAGGTTGACTGGTGTAGTATTAGTTTATGCATGGATTTTGTGATGTGAGTTGTACAAACATTTCCATAATTCCCCATATTTATAAAATAAATGTGTGTCGCATGCTTCAAGTTACATTATCTCTGCTGTGTCAATAGGGTCAAAAATAGAAATAGAAAATAAAAAAATAAAAAAACACAACAAAGCAACAAAGTCAACTACTCCTCTGCCACTTTTCCTGTGATCTTGTAGATTTCTGTTGATCCTTGTTCACCACTCATCAGCTGTGTCTTTTGGCTCTCCGCCTTCCAAAATATATCTGTGAAAAGTAAATATGACCGTAAATAAACAGACAAATTTCCAGTATACATAATGAACAGGAATGCTACATACCTGTCTGTCCTGACCTTTTGCTTGTATGCTTGTGGGAAGGGGCGTAGAGGAACATAATGGAGAACACATACAGGTTCCACATGCCATAAACTCCTGTGAGAAAGGCACTGTGGAACTGAAGTGTATAGTCACCCGTGTGTAAGTGCCCTTCACTCACCTGGTGGACGTTAAGAATATGGAGTCAAACTGGATATAATGACAACGTTATTATAAAACGAGCAAGAGGGGTCGTTCTTACTTGATTTAAGATGAAGAATATCACAGTTGTTGCAGCACATGCTAGAGTTGCCAGCATCAAAAACTTGAACCGGAAGATTACACCCTTCAAAATGGAGTAGGAAAAGATGTTATGTTTATTTTTTTCCCTGGATTCAGCTTTTATTTGTAATTCAAACAAACAAAAAACCTTATAGTGTAGTCTTCTTGCTTCTGGCATTGTAGAAAATTGCTGTAATTTTCCTCCAATATTCCTGAACACACAATGCACCATACTGCACAGGGATAGCAAGTAAAGACAAACAGAAATGCCTGCTGTCACGATGAAGGTAATCTGTGAGGGTAGTCAAGGAGGGACATACTTAAGACATTTTTTTTCCATGCAAAATCTCACTTTATAGGATATAGTAAAAGGATACAGCAAGTTTTGTCCCAATTTCAGATGCCCAAACACTGTGGAAAGGGTTGTTCAGATGTACACCCCTTTAGATCAAATGTAGAGTCTTAGTTTTCAAGGAAATAAATACACAAGACTTCAGCAAAAGCACTTAAGACGTTACCTTTCACTCAGGTCAAAAACAAGGAGGACAGATGAGCCGAACAGCACCAGGCTGATTTGCCACCAGTACGTTGACAGCCGATTCCTCCGACTCTGATCCTGCAAAGTTAGTCATTGAAAAGAATAATTAACTAACATATAAATGTGGGGCAAAGTGCAGCAGAGTGTAGACGCTAACCATCAGGTGTTCACCGCAGAAGATGATCCAGAAGCAAAAAAGTGTGGAATAGAAGATGCCCTGCTGCACATCCTCAAACAGCAGCATCCACGTCCACTCAAAGCCCAGGGAGAGCCACTCCACTGGTACGTTCAGGAACATCATAGAGACACCCAGAGTAAATATGGCCCTGCACAGAAAACACACTAACAGTGTCTGCTGCAGGCTGGGCACTGACCTGGTTATCCCAGGCCAATCATGCACTTAAAAGCATGTATCTTCTAGTCCCTATGTACCTGACAGGGGGTTTACCCTGTGGCTTCAGGCTCTCACTGACAGAATAAAGAGCCTGACTGCACTCAGCTTTTACTGGATGGCAAAGAGTGGAGTTGTTTAACTTCACTTTACTTTTATAAAAACACAGCCTCACCTCCCATGCCTACCATCTCAAAAATCATCTGGCAAAAGTATAGATGTGAAGGAATTAACATTTCATTGATAAAAATAGCATGAATGGCAGGTAAAATCAAATGTTAATGGTTTGTGGTGAACAAGCAAGAATAAACTGTTGTTGTACAATTTGGGATATCTGATGGACAATGGACTCTTTCATCCTACATTTGCATCTTATATAAATCAAGGCTTTTTTCATAATACCTGAAAAAGAATACCTAACACTGAAACTAAAACTAAAAAAGCCAATTCTTCCAAATACAAAAAAATCTATGCAAATAAAATGTATGAACACATACAGTATGTATGAGGGAGGGGCACTATAGAGGATTGCCCTCCAAGCTGCCACCCCTAATCTTTGTGGTCTTAAAACTGGGCTTTTAAAAACAATCTATATCTATATCACCCTGCTTCTCAAAGCATTAAAACAAAAACAATAAATTGACCAAAGGAAATGTTTTATTACTCTACTCTGCTATATCTAAAGGGAAATTATTGCATTTTTTTTACAGAGCAGAAGGTTTCTTTGTAGTGGGATATTTTTTACTTTTCTACTAAGAGCTGCACAGTTCTATTTCAGTTGAACGGTGGTCTTGTGCATTAGGAACACTTGGGTAGTGTATTTATACAAGGAATGGTGTAACAAAAAATGTTTAAAAGTAGTTGTGGATTTGAATCTACTGACATTTTGTTGAATCCATGTGTTCTTGCAACATATTTAAGTACATTCAATTCCCACATACTGTCCTCCTGTTCCACCCTTTTTGCCACCTCATGCAAAATTTTCTAGATCCACCACTGGTAAAACTATATAACCATGCTAGGAATTGAAATTTTTTAATCTGTGACATATTACACTAAGTTGCATGATAGGTGTGCCTCATTTTTTGCATGAGGCACACCTCACCGCACAAACAACTAAAAAAGATGAGGTGAAATAAAAGTTAAATTAAGTAAAAACCAAAAAAAAATCTAAACTAAAATAAAAACTACAATAAAAATGCAACATGAAATGGCAGATAAAATCAGCTTTGTTTCTGTTTTCTTAAGTATTAATGGTTGTGGTGAACAAACAAGAATAAAATAATGGACGATGGAGTCTTTCATCCTACATTTTCATCTTATATAAATCAAGGCTTTTCTCATAATACCTGAAAAAGGATACCTAACACTGAAATTAAAACTAAAAAAGCCAATTCTTCAAAATAAAAAAAATCTATGCACTTGTAAACTTAACTGAAAACAAAAAAGCACAGCAAAAGACTAAATACAAATGAAAACTAAAATGACAAATAAAATAATATAACCTTGAACAGTGTCTTCATTTACTAGGAGGATGTACATCCTATGTGACAATAATACTAATACACTGCCTTATAGTTCACATATAAGGGGACAGGACAGTATGTATGATAAATGACATTTCTGTGTGGGTGTAGGTGCACAGTATTAGTGGTGAAAAGACAAAGGAGATAGTTAAGCTGTCCTTCCTTAATTCTCTTACTTTTCCAAAAGGACTGGTGATCTCCTCATAAGATGGATTCGGTGCCAGTACCAAGCTGTAGCCACAAGTATCCAGGGACAGAACAATGTCTTCATAGTGATCCACACCTTAGTGAAGCCTCCATTCTGATGGATACTCTTAAAGGATGTGTTAAAGGTTTAAACTTCGCACAATCCATAAAATTATTTTAGTTCAATAAAATACACCGCAAGACTCAAACTCACCACTATATGGATGTCCTTAATCTCTCCGATGCCCACATTCACCGTGTCATTTACTGGCAAGCGTATGTTAATTAGAAAATACTTATGGGCCATGCTTCCCAGTTCCATTAATGATATAGGCTCACAGTGGTAAAAGCGGCCTTCGTTTTCATACGTCTGTAAAATTAGGTTATACATTACACAAATGTGAAATACGTGTCTTGCATGTATTAAGAGAGATCATGCACATTTACCTTAGGGACAGCAAATATGCACCTGAGCTGTCTTTGTTCCACTGAGTGAAATTTTGTGGTCCACTCAGACATTAAATCATCCCTGTACGCCAGAGAAGCTTCAATAGTGATGCTAACACCATCTTCTGCACAAACAAAAACATTCTTATCAGACACAAAGAATAAAAGACATGACGATTTAGATGCCAGATAGATTTCTTACCAATCTGATTGTTCATTTTGAATGCAATGTCAAAATGCAGAACAGCCAGCATGTACTGAAACAAAGGGCTCATCTCCATGTTGGGGAGGGGGATGTGCACGGCAAAGACAATGTCATTGGCGTCCAGGGTTTTAGCAAGAGGTTCATCAAAGCTGTGGATCTGATGGCACCGGTTTGATCCCCAGGGCATGAGCCACCCACATGGACTGTGACGGTTAATGCATTTAGTGGCTAAGTAGTGGATGGCAGTGGTGGGAGTGGGAGCTATGGGAAACCACAGAGGGGTGTTATTTTTGTTATGTTGGAGCAAGGCTTGATCATTTTTGACAAGTGATGCAAGTTCTCACATCTGTACATATAAGTACTAAAAGCAAACTGAAAATACTCAACTATAGTACCACAAGTAAAACACATTCAAGTATATAAATATGAGCAACATTTCATTTTAGAATGAGAAGTCTTCATTGGGTAGTAAAAGTGAAATTCAGTGTTTGCGCTGATGTTACTGCAGCATTCATTTGTATTTTGTAATGCACTGCAGTACATCTTTGAGCTCATTGGACTTTATATACTACAGTAATGCATCAAATTCTCCAGGTTTGTTGCATCGCTGTCCTTCGGGAACCACATACCTCTGGAAAGTGAGCTTTCCAGTGATATCAGAAAAACAGGTCTGTTTTTAACCTCATGGCAATGTCTTTCCACATAATAGAGGCATTTTAAAGAGTGTATTTTCTCCACATATACATAATCCTTCAGTTTGTAACAAATCTTCAAAATCAGCACAGGTGTGTTTTTTCTACTGGACAGGAATGAGGTTAAAAACTGTCATCTAAAATACAGCAGACAAAAGCAGTAAATTGCACAATATTTGCCTGTAGCAAAGCTTAATAAAATGGAAACAGTGAAGAACAAGTAGCTCCAATCTTACTACTGTACAGTGATCTATAGTTATTAATGAATGAGTGCCATTAAGATGACTACTTACCAATAAATGCTCCAAACATGATAGACAAAAGCTGAAAACCAAGAATAGAAAAACCCATTAAAATGAGTTTTTTAGTGCTCATGCTCTCTATGATTGTTCCTGCCATTATTGTAAAATGGAAAAGTGACACTCAGAACTAAAAACATCTGCTCTCAACAAGGCAAATGCTCCACTGAAGCTACTCTATGTGCTCACACATGACTTTACCCAGGAGGATGTCACAGTGAGTGGGGGAAGGGACTATTCTATCTTTATGTATTATGATAATGACACAACTGCGTATAAAAGAGGATTCCTTTATTGCTTAAAGAATACAATTTTATAGTATAGGCGAGTGAAAGTGTATCACAACTAGTTACTTGTCTTTACACTGAGGATTTACCAGTCACAATGCAAATGTTTGATACTGCACCCAAAGAAGGGGAATAACAAATTCAGCCTGGCTGTATATCAAAGCATTTTACAAAGTCAGGAGGTTAATGATCCTTAATATCCTTTACACTGACCTGGAGTCAGCAATGAGAATCACAGTAGCACCTACACCTTTAAGAAAACACTAACTCTGGGCTGTTAAATCTGTCCTCTATCTTTGGTTCTATGAGACAAAAATATTCTGTTTCTGAAAGGTGTAGCTAATAGGCAATACTGTGGGTGGTTCAAGGTAAGAAGTAAAACAATATAGAGTATCTGAAACAATAACAAAAAAAAAGATTTTCCATTTATTTCACTACTTAACAAAAACTATTCTGATATTCACAAGCTTTCAAACAATTCTCTGTTAAAGAAATAAACCAGTTGAAGGTAAATGAAAACCCTCTCTGAAAAAAATGACCACTAAACCACAAGAGGAGGAGGAATCGGCTGCTCTGAAACAATTCCTCTATACCACCAGAAGGACAACGGATCAGATAAGTAAGCAACTGGGCAGTACCAGATCACTTTGTTGCCAGAATTTGCCATGACTGCCTCCGGCGTGTCCACAACACATCCAGAAATCTACAAATTACTCACAACATAATGTCAAGACAAAATTAAACAAAAGCAACCAGAAAACAGGGGAGATAAGATGAATCAAAAACGTTCCCAACAGCTGTCCAACTCCAAAAAAAAAAAAAAAAAAAAAAAAAAAAAAAATCAGGCTCTTGTATCTGACGTGTGGCTGTCTTGTAATCCCCCGTCATTTCATTCTTTCATTCTCTTCACTGTCCATTACCATGTGTGTTTTTTTTAAATGTCACACAGATGTAATACCAGCAGTCAAACACATGTAATGTCTCTGCTTATGACAGCACTGGGAGAACTAGGTGCCAAAAACTGTCCCGGGAAGGAATCCAGACAACTTGAACGGCACCCTGGGATCACATGTCATCCTCTTCGTCTTCATCCTGAGAGGAACCGGCCTGCTGGGCAGCGCTGGCAGATGCTGCTGCCATCTGTGCCTGTTGAGCAGCTTGCTGCATCTGCAACCACTCCTGCTGAGCGAGCTCTGCCTGCTGCTGTCGCGCCTGCAGAATTATAGGAAGGTGGTTAAAGAACCTTTTAGGAAACTGCAAAGATACACATTGTAATATCTTGGAATTAATTAGAATCTTCAATATATTACTAATTCAGCATAAACTGGAGCCCAGGGATTGATTTACTGTTCAATAGGCTAACAACAATACATCTCATGAATTACTAAACATTGTGCATTTCAAATATACTTCATGTCACATGTTTACATTGTCTTATTCACTTTATAGACATCTGAGTGAACATGACTTCTGCATCTTGTATTTACTATTCCTGACAGACATACAGCCATCACTTCCACTACACATCTTCAGAAATCTTAGACGCTTCAATATCTCTGAGAAGCACTTGTCCATCTCTTTTTCAATTACGACCCATGAGCATGAGAGCAGCCTCCTCCATTGCTGCAGATATTACATCACTGAAATAGGTTGAGTACATTTACTGTGTTTTCTCACATAAATACAGCATATAAGATTTGTGTGATTATGTGTAAAAGCATGACAAATAATTACTGCATATTTATTACATTTCAGTTAAATAGGCTTAATTCATTATGTGAATGAAAAACAAGATATTCTTAGGATAACCATCACTTAAAAATGTACCTTGTTAGGACTTTGGCAATAGTATTTACAGACACTAAACAGATCACTAATTACAATTCAGCACAAACCACCCATTCCAAACTTAAATGGCATGTCTAAACCCAAATTATATTACAACACCGAAAATAGAGACTTGCGTGAAGCATTCAGCATTGCGACTACATCAGATATACACCCACAACGTAATGTGTTGTATGTGATACCTTTGCAAACAATTCCTGCTGTTGTCTGAGGAGTTCTTCTTCCGGGATTCCCAGGTTCTCCAGTCGAGAGCTGGCCTTCCTCCTCTTCAGGGCTACAGTTTTACACTCCTGCAGGACGTCTTTCACCTCCGTTATGTATGATGCGAAACCAAGACTTTCAAGGGCTGATGAGAGAAAACAGTGGGTGAAAGTGAAAAAATGACAGTCTGAGGTGGGGGACGACATTCCCCGCCCTACATTCCTCAAAACATGCACAGCCTGATCTCAGCAAGAACGGAACACACTGGAAGCAGGACTCACCATTGATGACATGCTCTGGAGATATGGTCTTCTTGTCGGACTTGTTGCATATTTCATTCGCCTCTGAGGATATGAGATGTATGAACTCTGTGCAGCAGTTAACTACGAGCTCTCTGGCGTCGTTTGCCACCCGTACATTGGGAAGAGTTTCTTTAATCATCTTGTTTATTGCTGCTCTGGGGATGGTGAGGTCGTCGTCGTTTCCAGACGAAGAAGCCATCGTGGCAGAAAGCGACCACAAATTAAACGGATAAAGAACTCCGGTTCACAGTTGTTAAAACGTTAGTAAACACAGGCCGGTCCCTTAACGTGTGATGCCCGGGTGTGGACAGCGTCACAACAAGGAAATTAAATGTCACAAAGCAGCAAGACGTTTCCTCAAAGATAGCTAGCCGGCTAATTAGCTTAGATACGTTAGCTCAACAGCTAATTCTGTGCGTTTAGACAAACGAGGCGCAGTTTCAGCGAGCCGCTGCTTTAGCTTGGAATGTGACAAAATAAACTGTCCAAGAAAAGCCAAAGCACAACCAAGATAGCACGAAAACGTTAATACAGAGAAAATGCTTGGACTAGCTAGCTAAGCTAGCTAGTAGCCGCTGTCCCTGTTGCAAGCAAGCCACAACCCAGAAGACAAGTGAAAGCGGAGTCTGAGAGCATGGCTACAGTTAGGCTAACAATGAACTGTCCCTGGCATCAGCACATAAATACTGAATGTGTAGGGAGACGTCGAATAGAATACATTCACACAGCACGGCGAGTTAGCCTCAAGTTCACTGACCAAATGAGTCAAACATGTTAAACAATTACAAGCCAATAGTACTCATTAACACATTTGTGGCACAGACAATGTTAGCTCAAATTTATCCGGATGTAACGTCAATAAAAGAGCCGGATGCATAGTATCACCAGGATGTACTGCAGTCGCCAACGTCTACCGCCATCTACCGTTCATCAATTGAATTACAAACATACATCTATTAATTTCACAGTCTGATAGTACTGTCATCCAGGTCAGGGTCTACAGAGGGGGGCAACCCTGCCCAGTCCAACTACATACCTACAGCACCTACATTAGTCATATTGTGTGTTTGATCTATGGTACTATTACTCCACAAATAACAAACCAATGAAAGGATTATGAAAACATTGTAGTTAAATATTATTAAGTCCAAGTAGTGTGACAATGTAAAGCAAGCAGCTGCATCCCAGATTAAGCCATGCTTAAATACATAATCCATGGTCACAAACAATGTGTCATACGGAACAGGTTTACATATACATTTTAAAGGATTATTTGAAAGGTTTTAAAAGAATTCATATAGCCCCTTAATGATGCATTGAAACCATTTGAACTATTAGTATATGGAGGAACTTTAGGTCAAGTGTAGAAGTTATTTTAACAATGTTTTATCTGATGCATTGTTGTTGTTGTCCTTAATGGTTTTATTTACTGCTCATACAGTGTGTTCTTGTACGGCTTTGAGGCTTAACAAGTTAAGACAGTTATGGTAGGCCGGATGTGGTCTAAAGCCTTCAGTAGGGGATCATGATGAATGTGACAAGAGACTGCAAATGTATGGCTACTTTTTTATTTTGTTACGCTTTTTATGTTTCAGTGTTTCATTACAACAGTGCCCTACAGTATAAAACAAAATAGACATCTATTAAACAGAGGTTATACACAGATATTTTTGCCATTGTGGCGTTGAATCAGTTAGTTGGTTTTGTCCTTGTCCAGAGTAAAACTCTTCCGGCTTCTCCAGCGCAGCAGCTTGAGGAAGTTCAGACTGGCATTGAAGACCTTGTCATGTTCAAACACCATTTTGTAAAATGTGTCAATTGGGAGGTCACCATTAGGGTCAGCATATTTTAGAGTGGTCATAGGTGTGTAAAGCGCATTTGTCTGATGACGAAAAGGAGGATCTTCCATGGTGATGATCTTAAAAGTATGCTAGAAGACAAAACAGAGAGCAAACACTGAAATAAGAGAAGGTCCCACTTTAGGTTGAAATGTATTAATGATGTAATGTTTGTAGGTGAGGAATACTATACCTCTGCGACATCCTCAGGAGTCTGCCCAAGGGTTTCAAAGATTTGGTTGTAGTTCTTCAGGTAGATGTTTGTGAACATGTCAGCTGTCACTTTATCAGCATTGCTCAGATCAGTCTTCAAGCCCTCCTCATAGACTTTACGCTCAAACTCTGTAATTACCGGGCCTGGCTCAATCAGACTGATACTGAGGTGAGATAAGAAGAAAAATAGAGGCCAAACATTGTCATTATCCTCTTCCAATCTTTTCACCTTATTTCACTATATCTATTTAAAGAAGCATACAGTGCCTTTGAGTTTTCCATTGAACAAAGTGTAGCTGAACATTTTGTGCTATGTAAATGTCCCTATTCTTTTGCTTAGTGAAAAATAGCAGCATTGCATTGCTGAGCTGCTGCCTGTGTTAAGACTTGCACAAAATCTGGGTGTGCTGTGGTTGCTTTTGCCATGACATACTTAAAATAGCTTTGTGTTTCCTGGGAGTGATGAGAATGCTGAGCCCTCTTGTACAATGTGAGTGAGCCGCAGTGATAGCATTTATATGTCTTTCCTGGAGAGAAATGCTCAGGCATGAACTGTCTTTCCCTTGTATATTTACTTAGAAACACAGGAGAGAGAAGATCTTACTTGAGACGAAACCTCAGGGCCTGGACGGCTAAACTTTCACAAAAGCCCTCCACAGCAAATTTAGAGGCTGCATAGACATCATTGAATAAAATCCCTGAAAAACATGTGGATACTGTTAAGTCATTGCTTTGTTACTCTATTTTACCCAATCATAGTCAACAGATCAATCAGCTTACCCTGAATGCCCATGACACTGCTGATAACAACAATATGGCCTTTTTTCCTTCTCTTCATGTCAGGTAGGATTTCTTTCAGCAACCGTACTAATCCAAAGAAGTTAGTATCCATGACAGTCTTCATCTCGTCAATGGACTGACACTCGATCGGTCCGATCAGCCCCATCCCAGCATTACTTACTATAAGAAATAGCAGCAGGGAGCAAGAAACAATAAAAGATAACATATTACAACAACAGTATTTTGTATTGAGCATATTCACAGTTGTAATAGTATACTTTAGTTTCTTTCTGTGTGTCTTTCTAGGTTTTCTTTTTTTTACTTACTAAGAATGTCCACTCTGCGCTCAGGCAGACTGTCCACACAGTCTTTAATGGACTTCTCGTCACACACATCCAACTGTTTGATTTCCAAGGTCCTGCCCAGGGTCTTGCCTGCTGCTTCCACCAGAGCCTCACCTTTACTCAGATTTCTCATGGTTGCATAAACTGCAGCAAACAAAATAAAGATTAACCCTGTATCATGAAATAAGCATCGTTACAGTTGATTCCTGGACTTCTGCAGCTGGACTCCTTAGGAGAAAACCTGCCAAATGACACCTGACACCTCTATACTAACTATGCAGATTCATAACCTTAATGGTATCTGACATTGTGCATAGTTTCAGTTTTACTTACTCAGAGTTTAAGATATCTACCTCTAAAAGCCCTGCTGTCTGATCATCACCACAAAGGTCAATGAATACTGTATATAATATGATGTTTAAAGCATTGAAAAATGAGAGTGGATAAATCCGACCAGAAGATTCCAGAAGCACTGCCCTTATTGTCAGGATTATCAGATTGCACTTTCAGGATGCAGATACCGAGACTGTTTCCTCTGATAACGGAGAGTTGTATGAGTGAAGTGAATAGATGAATTTGTCACAGTAAATGGGACAATAATTTTCTAAAGTTAAAATAGGCTACTGAGTTATCACTAGCACAAATTTACATGGTAAGACAGCGGATGCATTAAACCTATTGAAATTATTACATAATGAGTAACTGAAACACCAAAATGCATAAAAAAAGCAACTTTTTACTGATTTAAATGTAGTTTCTGTAAAACAGTCTCTCAGTATTTAGTCAGTCACTACTA
The DNA here is from genome assembly GCA_037367365.1 of Apogon talboti. Taxonomy (NCBI): domain Eukaryota; kingdom Metazoa; phylum Chordata; class Actinopteri; order Kurtiformes; family Apogonidae; genus Apogon; species Apogon talboti. The sequence continues at coordinate 21,025,946 of JAPQRQ010000019.1, read as the reverse complement.
TAGACTTTGTTCATTACCAAAGTTTCATGTGACTGAATTAGTTTTTACTGTCAGTTTTAAAAAGCAGTTTTGAGCAGGTACTACAGTTACAACTTGAAAAAATTCAATACCTCAAAGGTGAGAACCTTCCTCATTTCTTTTTATTCTTCACTTCTCAGTCTACTTGCACAGAATTAACCAAGACCTGTCCCAAAATTATTCACAGCAAATTGATATGACAGTTTGTAAGTGGTATCTAATTTACCCATGAATCTCTTCTTCTCATCTTTGGCGATGCGTGCGGCCAAGGCCAGGCCAATCCCAGAGGAACAGCCTGTGATGAGTACCACCTTCTGGCTCATCGTGTCTGGTCTGGTTAATTTTTGTTATCCAGCTTCAGTAGCAGAGATAAAATAGAAGGGAGGTATGGAGCAACATGGAGACAGACTGCTGCTTAATCCACAGGTCTGCTACTCAGCAAAAGCCATGCGCACATGGGCTGCAGATTACCAAGCAAGAGTGGCCTACACGTGGTCCTGATGCCCACTCAGATTTATGGGCTGATGATAACAAGTTTGTGGTTGCACTAATTCCCAAGTAGAGATAATATGTATACTTATATGACAACAAAACTACATTTTTGTAGGGAAAAAAAACACCACTCAGTCAGACAAATTTTAAGATTTTATTTTCATAATGCTGAATTTGTCAAATTAATCAAATGAAATCCAAATTGTATAGAAAGAGAATTTAACACAATCCTTTTTTAAAATTTATTACAAAAACAAATTAAAGAATTTAAATGCCACTGTCCTGTCTTTGAAGCTTATATTTTCCTGAATATGATAATCACCTTCCTTTTTTTTTTTTTACTAGACCATAATTAAAATTCAATGAATATTAACCCAGAATACATCACAGCGACATTTGATCTGCCACATTATATTTCAGACATTGTTAGCTTGCAAGTAGAGTTGGAACAATGAACTGACTAATCAGTTTGTAACATTTAATCCTCAATAATTGATTTGAGTGATATTTTACAAGAAAAAAAGTCCACCTAATTAAATACAAATTTTAATTGATGTTGTGGATTCGCTTCCCCTCTGTGACATTAAAGTGTACATCCTGAATTGGGGACCAAATGCAATGTTTGAGGACATCATGTTGAGCTTTGGTAAAGACTTTTGCATTACTTTCTGTTGTTTTATAGATCAAACAAATGATTAATAGTGAAAATAATGAACAGATTAATCTACAATGAAAATAACCATTGCAGCCCTTCTTACAATCAAGTTCCTTTGTGATTTTTTTAATGTCATAGTTAGAATATTGCCTTACACTTTTTGGTGATGCTTAAAACTTTGAAGAAAACTACAAAAAGCAGTAGGATAAGAGAACTTTGATGCGCAACATCACCAACCTTCCCTCTACCTAAACTGAAGCTTGAAATTCCAGAGTTATCCCAATTTTATGTATGCTTTGCATAGAAATAAGTGGTAAGCAATGAATCGTTGCTATCATTTTGTAGATGTGACAGATTTGTGAGATTTTTAATTTTGGCATTTGAAATTTGCCAAAATATTGTCCCACAGCTTTGGGTCCCAGGTATGGAACCAGCCAGTGAAGGAGAGCGGCTCTTCTCCCTGCTTTATGGTGAGCAGAGGGACACCGCTTCGACCAGAGGGGTCCGTAGTCACATAGTCTTCAGCTGCGAGGAAATCAGTGATGCATTTGTAAACAATATTCTCCCATGTAATTTCTCTGCCTTTCAAAACAGCTGTTTATCTTACCAATCTTGGGTGCTCCAGATTTCTCCACCTCATTGGCATCCTTTCCAATCCAAATGTAGATCTAAAAAAAAAAGGAAAGAACGAATGAGGAAAAAAAACAAAAAAAGAAAAGCAAACAAAAGTAAAGAAAAAAAAATAGAGAGCATACCTCATTCCCGGTGTCCAGAATCATAATATCATCAGGCATCAGATCCATCTGTGTAACCTCACCAGGCACTTCTTCTGCCTACATACAGAATAAGCACTGTTAATTAAATAACTATATGTTATGTAGGTGAACATACTATCTTTGATCAAGTGGTTTCTTCTGAAACCTAATCCATAATGAGTCCCCTGCCTTACATGATGCTTTTGAATGCATTGTTCTCTGTTCTACAGCTCAGGTCTGTTCCCCAAGGATTCCTGGCTACTTGGTTAGCCGTAGCAACGACTGCATAAGAGCATCTGGTAGAGGTATAACAGTCTACACCTAGTTTTGTCTTTTCCACCAACCACAACCTATCCAAAGACCTGAAAGGGGTTTCCTGGTCTTGGGAGCAACAATGAAGGCCAAGAAGTCCATATCCAAGGCAGGAGTTTTTCATCAATGGAAGAGTTTGGAACCCAGTCTGTAATGCTTTTTGATGACTCTCAAAGTGGCTGTTGTGCAACACTTTAAGTACCCCTGGATGATGTGCTCTGCAACATGCCAATTGGATTAGATCAGATTTTTTATTGTGGCAGCCGAAGGAGACGTTCTAACATACAAGACCCTTTCAAACAGGCATGTCAGATCATGACCGAGTCCTTGTTCAATTAAAAATGCCAGTGTTCAGAGGTAAGCCATTACAAGCAGTGAATGTGGACATATAGGAAAAAATTCTCCACTGTTATTACTATGATGTTCCAAGGTGTCATAGAATTACATATACTAAGCCTGGAGATAAAGTTTGGTTTAATTAATAGTGCAGTAGAGCAGCTATGAAAAAGCAGACTCTATTTGAAGATGCTGATGTCAAATAGCCAAAAAAGTAAGTGTAACCCTCAGCCTAGGGGTCATCTTCTATTGGCATTAGTAATAAGCTCTCTAATTGATATCCATTAGTTAAAAGCAATGAAAATCGAAATACTCACAATCAGCCTCCCAGTCTTGTTTGAACAGCAATACAGTCGTGCATTCCTGATTGTCGTCTGCAGAGCCCTGGAGGTCTGGTATTCCTTTTTCCCACCCAGTGCTGACCAGAAATCAGCTGACAATGAGGAGAAAAGATGTTTTCATCATTTTTCGCATCTAACAGAGTTTTTTAATACACAACAACAGTCTACTTCAGAACTCACCTGGCTCCATCTTCTCATCAACCTTAGTCAGTGAGTCTGTTGGCCACAGCGCCTTAACAAGTTCAGTAACTGCTTTTATCTCCTCCTCACTTGCCCCCAATCCCTTCCATTGAAACACGGACTTTGGTGTCCTCAGCACAAAGACATCATTCGTGTTCAGAGACGAGGCGACGGGCTCCACCTGGACAAACAGAACGAAGCAAATTGTTGTTTGAATTGTTTATTGTGAATATTCAATACATACACATTCAGTGTCATAAATAAATATGACTGACCTCAACAGCCCGAGTCCCTTTAGTAGTAGCCATGCGGATATGGAAGAGCCTTGTGTTGCCAGGTTTAGTCTCGTCACCAGAACGCGATGTCCCCCCCATGTGAATGATCATTGGTTTGTTCTTAAAAATGCTGACTAAATGAGGTGGTTCTTGACCCTGAGTGACACGAACCTGCCCAGACATAGAAGTAAAAATGGCTAAAACATTTTTTGGCCTAAAAATCAGTATCTATATAATTCCCACCAATATATAATATCTTAAAATGTCTTAAATTACAGATTATTCTGAATCAAACAATGATGGAAATGTTTGATATGATTTATGATATGTACAAGTAAACAAATTAAAAACAATGAAGGAGCTGGTCTCCTATAAATACATTCAAAGTCACAAATGACTGGGAAATGAATAAATCTGAATGTAGATGTTTTTCAAACTGATTGAATTTAATACATAAATCTTACTAATGATGGCTTTATTTAAGATAAAGGCCACAGTGAAAACTGCTGACCTAGATCTATAGTTAATGAAATCCATGTACTTTGAGTTTTTGTTGACTATGACATTGTTAGATAGGAAGCAGAAATTTGGTAAAGTCACTAGTCCATGACAAGTTGTGGACCAATATATTATAACTGAATTTCAGTGAGGGGATAAATAAGTTAATCTCATCATTTCATGTATTCTACAATAAAAAAATTAAAAAGTAGGGCAACAACATGGCCTTTGTGGCAGGTCATTCAACACCTATCCTATTTCTGTCACTGTCCACTTAGTAATACAGGCATAAATATCCCAAAATAATATGTGATACAATGAAAATAGAAATAAAGGACTGAATAATACTATAATGCAGGTTCTTTTCACAGAACGTGTCTTACCTGAGTTGCTACTCCACCCATGGAGTCGTCTAAGGCGACTGTGAGAATAGCTGATGCAGCCCGTTCATCGATGGTGCTTGTCTGCCCTTGCCTTCAGACAGAAAAACCACAACAGTCAAATAAAAATGTAGACTAACATTCACTACAAAACCTGAAAAGTAGTACATTTTAGCATTAATGATATGTACAGGTAACTGTTCTGGTAAATGAAACTTTATTCTTACTTTCATCTCATTATATATTAAGAAATTTCAAACTTTAAATGCTTATAATTTGGAAGCAAAGCACAAAGTAATAACTTTAGGTACTTATTCCACTGACTATTGTTTTTTTTTTTCTTCTTGTTATTTAAAACACTATATGGACATGGTGTTTCATTGCTAACAGGGGGCTAGGCTACAATAATGTCAAATGTTATAATTTTATATTGCAATAAATATCACTGCAAAAAAGTTTTTATTTAGTTTTCAAGGCAAGGCAATCTGCATTTACAAAATGCTTCAGTTTATTTTTACTTAATTCTATTCACTGTTGAATTTTCAAAAAATCATAATTGTTTTAAATGCTCTTCTGCAAGATTTCTGAAATATTTGTCTCATTCTGACCATAAATTATTATTCTAAACCAGAAGTAATTGTCTGTTTTCCCCAACTGTCACTCATGAAGAAAATTCAGTCTTTAACCAAAGAGGAAATTTTGATTCAACATTTTTATCATGATAATGTTTCATATCCTACAAACAGGTGTGATGCATTCCAGTATTTTTGACTATAGCAGTATAGGTAGTCCTTATTTATCTTGCATTTGTATGTCACTATATTGTATAAAGGGTGTTGGGGTATTATATAATTAAATAAAAAATAAATGGAATTGTAATTGATTGTTGTTACTGAAGAAAAAAATTCAATCAAATTACCATTTCTTATAGAATTGTTGGTGGTTACTATTTGAATTTATTACCCTGCCCCCTGAAGGGGAGGCAAGGGGTATTGTTTTTTGGTTCAGTTTGTTTCTTTATTTGTTAACACTGTAGCAGCAAAACTATTGGTTGAATTCATACCAAACTGGGTTTATAGATTGCCAGTGACCCAGAATAGAGGTGATTAAATTTTGGAAAAAGTAGGTCAAAGTTTTTAAAATCTTTTTTTTTTCCATTTACTTATAATGGGCGAAAGTTCAAATGTGTATAAAAACAATGTTTCAATTTACTTCAAACTTGGCACATATATAGAGGCAATTGATATGCTGACATTAGCACACGCATAGATATGATGATATCAGCTGGACTGATGTCAAAATAAACTACAATACATGTGAGGGGTGGGATTTGTCGTGCCTGGCACCACTTGTTTTTTGTTTTTATTTATAATACAATTAATTGTAATTTGAGGCTTGTAGTAAAAACAAAAAATGTAATCTTAGTTATTGCCCAGTTAAAAAACATCTGTTACAAAAGTGATCAAAATGGACCCAATGTAATAGTGGATATTTAAAGAAAAACACTGCTTATGATATTTTCTAATATGAGACAGTAGAAATTTGTAACCAGTATGTGTGAATATATGTATGGGCTGCTAGTTTTAATGATCAGTAATGAAGCAGAGCTGGACTGATGTTTTTTGTTTTCGACGCTATTTATGTCAGTCTCAGAGCAATGTCTATGGGCAAAACCTGCAGAGAGTCAAGCTTTAAAGACTGCACTCACCAGGTGTAGATGATATGCTTCTCTCTGCCTTGAGTATCGTAGGAGTACAGTATCAGGTAACAGTCACCTCCAAAGAACTGTCCATATTTGGATTGGTCCACTGCTACTTTATCGTTCCCTTCCACACGCCAAATCTACAGACACCATTCACTGTCACATTTCATCGCCTAGATAATATAGATATTTGAAGAAATAAACTTATTGCACAAGTTCCATTGTGCTTATATTCATACCTGAACTCTACCGGAGCCATCATCCACCATGCAGTGGTGTGCAGCCATGGCCTTGTTGCTATGGAGACTGGAGGCGTCAAAGGGAATCTGCTCCACTTTCGCGATGCTACCAATGGTGTAGGTCTTTGTTAGGTCTGTGGTCTCATCCTTATCCATCCAGTTGAAGAAGAATTCCTTAAAAAGAGTTGTCTCACTCTGTGATGGGAAAACCTCAATCTGCACAAAACAGAAATAAGACATGTAAACATAACCCTATTCAAAGATGTGTAGAGAAAATATAAGATTATGCTCTGTAGATTTGTATTAAATCACATTACCTTGGTGTTTTTTGGGTAATTGTGTCTTGTGATAAACTGTCTTGCTATATCAAGTGCTGATTTGCGCTCCTCAGTATTTGCCTTCTTCCCTGCAGTTTTGGGTGAGGCAGAGTAGGGTTTAGTCAGAATATATAGTTTTAAATGATCAGGAACCACAGAGCACTAACTATCAACCTGCATCTATGATAAATACACTGAACAAACCAAAGAATAAGAAACTGGAGGAGTGAATGAGCAGATATCACGTCCCAGTACCTTTCCAGACAAATACGTTGTGTCCCTTATTGTCCAGGATGTAGCAGTCCTCCTCACAGAGCATCTTTTGCTGGAATGGGGTTTTGTCTGCCACCTTAGTTTCCGTCATAGAACCAGCAGCATCAGAGATCTAAAGGCACGATCAAAATATGTGTCGCAGTTGTCATTTGGCACATAGAGAAACTGAAAAGCATTTTCACAGGGATTCTTTTAAACTACAAATAATTGTACATATTCACCTTATACAGAACTGCCTCAGGAATTCTCTGTTCATACACAAGATCATCAACAGAACTTTCTGGAAGATTCTCAGGTTTAGGTCCGAGCACCTATAAATACACATATAAAATGGGCAGTATATAATTCTCGCATTTTCAAATGAAAATAGTATAATTATCAATGGATATTATACCACTGACACTGATGAAACAAAATAATGAATGAATATAGCCAACTCTGTCTCTATTTTAATATTGGTGGAAAAATTAGATGTGATGTAGGTACACATCAACAAAAATACAACATTGACCTACTGTAGCTGTTTCTGTATATTTCAATCTCATATATCATATTATATATATTATTGCTTTACACGCACTTAAAATGAAATACTTTCACCAGGTATTTACTGTGGCTGATGGGTCCTCCATGAGCCCTACATGACCTATTAAAGATAAAGATGTATTTGGTTGTTTCACTTAAGGGATTTGTGTGATTATGGTATGTTTTTATCTGCACTTGCTCAACTTGTTTGAAATGGGTGTGGCTCATTTTGATTAAACAAAACATGATGCAATACCCAGAATTCAGAAACCTTAGAAAATAACACCTAAGGAAAATTCTTCATCCAAGTATGAATATTGCTGTGTATACAAAATTAAAACCAAACAAAACACTTACTTTTAAGACCGCTTCTGGCTCACTGCCCTCTTCACACATGCATAGCTCACAACTCCCGCTGTGTTCATTGTCACGGATTCCTTTGGCCACCTCTGTGGTTTTGAAGCGTTCCCAGAAATTGCACTTAGAGCCAGACCAGTGGTAGACTTTCTGTCATTTGACACAAAGGAGCACAGGAAAATAATTACATATGAGACCCCTGTTGCCTGTTTCTTTTTTTTGTGTGTATTTTGGTCATCTAGTCCCTTGAATCACCTTTTCCAAGTCAATAATGAAGCAGTCCCCGGTGTTGAAGCTGTTCCATGACAGTGGCATCTCTGTGCATCTGATCATACGACGACCTTTAACACGCAGCAAGCGTTGCACATGTTTCTCGTCTTTCACATGTTTGAAGCCAGAAGCTACCCCACCTTTCTGTGAAAAGTGGTTTAAATATTAGACTCATAGACAGAATAGTTCAACTACTCATCTTTATATTTCGAATGACACACGTGTTTGGATTGTTTTCTAGATCCATATTTAAGGCTGTGACAGGTCATTGGTGTTTTGCTATGTTTCCACTCAGTTTGTTTTCCCTCCTAACTTCCCCATGGAAACCTGCCATGGAGAACCTGAGGGAGAAACCAACCATGACTCCAAACAGATCCCAAAATAGCACTGTGAAGAGTCCTGATTTTCATATAAATGTACAGTACTTCCACAGTCTGCATGGCTTATATCATCATTTAGGTCGTTCAAGAATTCTTTTTGTTATACACAGACAGTAACATCTGCTCCCCAATGTAATCTTATTTCAGAGATCATTATGGTTTTGTCCATTTCTATGGTGATTTTGTTTCAGTATGTAGCCTGCTGTATTCTATGATAATGTGACAGCCTGTGGTATTGTGCCTATGGATGGATAGTGCTGCCTCTCAGGTGTTGTCTTTGAAAAGGTCAACAGGAAACATCGGCAACATTTCTTCAAATAACTGATCTTCCAGGATTAACTGCATCATGAAATGACAGGCATGCATATACAGTCTCTCCTTTCACCTTGTACATGATGCCTTTGCAGAAGTAGCTGAGAAAGATGGAGGACTCCGCATTTTGAAACTCAGTAAACTGTTGTGGAATTCCACCCAGAAAGTCATCCAGTTGGGTCATAAAGATGGCAGCAGCCCCTCTCTCATCCTGGGAAGCTTCTTTACCTACAGTAAAGAAGATAAAGTTACATACACATGCAGAAACTGATGGGGTGCGTTCAAACCAAACCCGTAGCCATAATGTAATGTGATGTAAACGTGTTCAGAGTGTGTGTGACAGACGGCAGTGGGACGAATAAGAGGGAATGGTTGGATGTGAGTGATTTTTTTATATGGATGGAGTTATGAAAATGCATCTTATACTGCTTTTTTTATGTTTCAGTTTGCATCAATGTCTGCTTTTGACTAATGATAACACCAGTTGGCCCAGGGGACTAAAGGTGGAAATTAACACTAGTGCTGCGACCTGGTACAATACATCTTTCCTGTTTAAGGTCAATGTATATTATGCATTGTCCCCGTCTAAATAAATAAATAAATAAATAGATCAGTCCTCAGTCAACTTCAAAAATTTGCAGATTTATTCTAAAATGAGCTCAAATGTTGCTGTGGATGCTGATAATGTCATTAAATAGTGAGGGATATAAGCAAACACGAAATTTATATTTTGCTCTTTTTTATCAGTAGTTAATGAATGTGAATGTTATGGCAATTCAATATGTGTTTTTATAAATTGCACGCTGTGAAGACACCAAATAAAAATACTTTAGGGTCTCAAGGTGAAAAAGTTTCTGCAGATAATGATTTTTAGAGCATGAACTTATATATAATACACACAAACTGCTGCTAAACCATCAGAATCCAGCCAAAAAAATAGAAAAATGTGGAAAAATGTATGTGCCCTCCCACATTCAAGAGAGCATAAAAAGACAAATAACAGGGTGAGGTGGAGCAGAGACTCAAACTGTAATACCCATCCAGCTGTGAATCCTGAGAAAAGAAGAACTAATGGTGCAGAGCACTATGTAACTGTCTCCTTTGAAGAACTGTCCATGGAGGTCAGAAGGGACGGCCGCCAAATCCATGTTCTCCACTCGCCATATCTGCAGGCCAGGTTCCTTCCCTGCATTCTCGAAAGCTTCGTGGAGGACCATAGTGCTCGGGCCTTGAAATGAGACATGTCTTTATTAGTGAATAAACCATCAGGTCACAGCAAAGACAAACACGACCCTTAACATTAGATCAAATGATTATTCCAATACTTAACAAACAAAAAATAAAACACCAACTATTTTAAAGCAATCTATAAGTCACATTCAGTCTAATTTGACATGAAGTCTTATAAAACTATTATTATTTTTTTGAGGGATTTTCACCATTACTTACAAGCTGCAAAAAATATACTTGAAACACTTATTTGTTATATGTTCACTATTTGTTAAGTGGATTAACAAAGTCGGATTCAAATGAACGTTATTAATCCCTGGGGGAAATTAATGAAAAAGAAAAAAATTAAATAGTTACAGCAGCATTGTACACTTTTGACTCTAAGCATTGCTGTAGTCATGAAAATGTTGTCTTTACTTTTGGATTACATGAAAAATATGCAATGCAGTATATATGAACCATTTATGATAGCCTTTAATCTTGACATTACCTGAAAAATGAATGTGCATGGTGTATTATTCAATTAATAAAGAATTTCCCTTAACTTAATACAGACTATGGTGGTCTTTTTTCAGGCAGTTCTGCTGAACCTGCAACTTCAGTGTGTTTTTTTTTAAATGTGGTTACCGTCACCTGATGTACCAGACAGGGAGTGTACATACCATTTCCAGGTAGTGCCTAGCAACGAGGTGTCGTAATTTTGAGGCATAGCCGACACCCCACGGCAAAAGACAAAAATGTAAGTATGCTTTAGCATTGTTCCAAAACAACAATGGCAAAAGAAATAGAGAGAACAACTGAGATGCAATTGGTGCTGTGCAGGCTGTTACAACTGATGTCACGACCCTCACTCTGAGAATCTAAAATTTGGCTCCTGGTGGTTCAGTGTAGTCTGTGATATTCAGTGAAGTTTAATAACCCATGCCTTGCTCATGAAGTGACTCTTTACATGTCTATACCACAGAAATATAAAGTTTATAAATGTATCATTTAAAATGTGAAAGTTAGAGGAAAAAAGGCATATGCATTCAACAGGATGAATGTCAGGTGACTTGGATTTAATGTAATAAATGATGTCACGTGACTGAACAGCTCCAGCTTTGTTTGTTTGTTATTGATCATCTGGATGATCAGGAAGACCTGTTGTAAGGACAAATCCCCGATCCTTCCAGATACTGATACTATAGCTCATGAACAAACTGATCACAGTATCATCTAATATGTTCAGTAAAAGCAGAATGTCACCATACATCAAATAGAACTGAACGAGACTGCATAAATGAGCAATATTCCTCTATTTATCCGTCTCAAAACACCATTTTCTTAAGCATAACTTGCAATATATGCATGTTCTCATGCCATACTGATTTCATTTTTATATACTTTTCGGAATAAAATGAAACTTTTGTCGTTATAACGCGATTATGTTCAATTTTTATTTTTACGACCTTAAAACAATACACTTCCGTAGTTCTGTCCAAATGCAGAGTAAACACTGATAAATGTACAGTACTTAGTTACCACCAAGTAACTGCAGAATCTACAACTTTATCCCAATGTCTGATTTCATAAAAGTGTGCATAAACATGCGGGGTGCAGATTTTAAGGTTTGCATTACCTGATGAGGACAGAAGACAGATGCTGGGTGAGACGGGGACGATACGGCTGCTCTTCCAGTCTCCGCACAGAGTCTGTGCACAAAGTCTGCTTTATATAACCCTGAGCCACATCCGCGTTGTCCAGAAGGCGTGACACCGGCCGCACCCCGAACCGACCCATCCAGCCCAGCCTGCACCAAGCATGCATGATCCATCCTCATCACACTGTATAAACCACAGTTTAAGCAAGACGAGACATGCAGCTTGGAACGAAACTGTACTGCCTTCTCTGCAAAATAAGACATGTGGACCACACTGGCTGCTGCAGGACAATATCAAAATTGCAAATCGTGCATACCCTAAAAATATAACACTGTGCAGGCATGGATCAATATATAATAGATTTTACAATTTCGTGCAAGACTGATGAGGAAGGTACAAGCCATATTTTACATTTTAATCCTATATATATTAATCATAAAAGTATTGCATTTTTATGATGATACAAATATGATTATTAATGGTTTGTGTGCCTTAATTTCCTGAAGGCTCTGCCCAAGGGATCAATATAATACTATCTAATCTAATCTAATCTAATCTAATCTAATCTAATCTAA
>JAPQRQ010000019.1:20987796-21013784 GCA_037367365.1 Apogon talboti | reverse complement strand
TCCTGAAGGCTCTGCCCAAGGGATCAATATAATACTATCTAATCTAATCTAATCTAATCTAATCTAATCTAATCTAATCTAAATAGTCTCTTATGGTGATAGGCTAATAATTTTTGTGGAAAAATTGACAAATGATTTTCTACAGTCATGGGTCCTTCAAATAATAATCACTTTTCTCCCCCTTATGTGCTCCTGCCCATTAAAAAAAATCCTGCAATAAAACTCTGCACACTTACTTTCATGTAGCCTAAGCCTTCGTCCACTCATCCTGACTTCACTAACTTTATTTATATTATTTTACAGTAAATACCCAGCATAAATGATTAGATTAAATATATACTTGAATAAAACCATATACATTTTTAAGAATTGGTGATTAATAAAATAACATTGACAAAAAGCATTTGGATTGTAAAATTCCTATATTTATAAGTACATTCTGATTGCAGTTCTTTCAAATTCGTCTTAGGAATTGTTCATTTTATTAAAATATCATATAATGACATTTATAGGGACTAGCTCTCTCCTCCATTAACCAGCTAATACATTACATATAAATAAAAAGTTTAAATTCTTGTGAAACCATTAGACTAAGAGATGTGTGAGAAATGCTTTAGAGGATCTGTGTTTTGCTGTGTAAATGCATGTTCTATAATGCAAAATGTATGGTATATAAAAACTGCTTTTGCAAAAAAAAAGGCAGTGGTTAAACATAAATATTCATCCATTAAAGCAATAGCAGTTCAGTATCAGATGTATTGCCACATTTGTGAGTCAGAAACTGGATTATTGTCTCAGGAAGCACATTATTAAAAAGGCTTGTACAAACAGGCATTATCTGGTAAAAGGAGTAGACATGTCTAACATGAGTTATCCTGTTCCTTTGCCCCACAGATGAACAGCTGGCCACTTCTAACTTTCACCATCGTCCTCTGTTCAGTGAGAAAGTAAAATCCCTCAATTTTTTTTGGTGCTTACTCTGTATTTATGGTTAGTAAATAGACTCCTGGACAATGCACCAGTGGTTTCATACAATATGAGAGAGTACGCTTTCGACCAACACCCATTCTCGAATGATTTTGAAGGTTTCAGAAAGACAAATAACAAATGGAGCTATTAATCATGGGCCAAAATCTTACATATTAATTATTGTTGCACATACATGTGATCTAGTATTGTTTTGTCTGGTAACACAGTGGATTGTGCAATTGCATTGTTGGGTATTTTTTTGCTTGGTTGGAATCTGGGTGTACTTGTCTGGCACTCGGTTGTCAGCTGCTGGGCTTGTGACCTTTTTTGTGGTAACGTGACAGAAAGAGAAGGCACAAATCTTTCCTGTGAGCTCAAGGAGTCACATCAGGTTAGAGCTGGTTCCATCAATCTAACTGCTGGCGCTGCATCAGCACATTCTACATGTACAAACATACACAACAAGTGCAGTCAAATACCAGGATGAATGTTGTGACCTGTGATTGATTTCCATATTGCATAAGTATTAGCGGTTTCAACTCCTATCATATATACATACTGTATATAAAACAAGGCTGAAAAGACTCATATGAAGAAATGAACCTCTGTGAACCATATGGCACAATTACAGGTTAGGTAACAAGCTTTTCCCTGTTTTAACAAAGGATACATGTGGATATGTGCACATTCAGGGAAAAATTGGCTACAGATGCATCTTGTGAGTTTTAATTTCCTGCTGCAGCACCTGCTCATAAGCTCACAGACAGTCTTTTGCAAGGACACTAGTGAGTTGTCAGTGGTCATGTTATCATTAATTTCTGAATTGGTAAGAGAAAGATTAGCTCTTAAGCCTCTGGATATTGTAAAGCAAGAGGTTTCACAACACATTTGCAGCACCAGAGATTCAGACTTGAAAGGGAAATAAAAGAAGGTGGTGCAGAGTGTACTTTTTCTCCATGCATTCATATGTGAGTAGTATATTGCATTCCCCTTAAAGCCCCCCCTCTTATACAGTGTGTGTGGGTGTAACCCTTTATTTAACAAGGTTGACTTTTAATGTACATCAAGGTTATCCAGGAAAGAAGAACAATAACTGACTGAAATACAGAGTAATCCTATAAAGATTAAGGCATGCAACCTTCAAAATACAGAATGAGTTCACCTGCAGATGAACTGCTTTTTTCTTGGATATCATAGACACACCAAATATTATAAATATTGCAGGCCTTCATTAGTATAAAAATACATGTCAGTTTTGAATGCAAAACTAATGACTTTAGTGTCTGTGCCTCAAGTAAAACATTGTCACTTTGTGCTGCACTATGTGTATGTTTTACCATATGTCACAATATGTCTTGTGTCTGTTATGACTTCCAAAATTCATTCATTTTTATGACCTTGAATGGATGCAATCAACTTCAATTCTTAGATCACCACAGTTTTAGACCTTATATAGTGGTATCTTAGGTTTGATTCCAGCCTTACTGTGTGGAGTTTACATGTCTGTGTGGGGTACTCCCACTGTCCAAAATATGTACCGTAGTGGGTTAATTGGTGATTCTAAATCATCTGAAGGTGTGAATGTCAGAGTGAATGGTTGTTTGTCTCTATATGTCAGCCCTGTGATGAACTGGTGACTCATCAGGGTGTACTTGATCTTCATGAAGACGGAGCACTTCAGAAAATGAATGGATGGATAGTGGTATCTAGTTATGTATGAGCTAACATGTCTGCAGTAAAGTAGATTAAAATCATGAAACAAATTTTTAAAAAAAACCCATTGAGAGTCACTTGCAGTAGTGTGTCATGAACATTGTTCACAGGAACAGAATTTTTTGAGTAAGATGCTGCCGATCATAGCTGCGATATTTGACATTATGGTGGTGCAGATTTGTTATTTCACTTACAAAGTTTTATGAACAACAACCAAACTGTTTCACTGAAAGCTCTAGTGAAATCCTGAAAGCATTTGAAAAACTCACTCAGAATACATTAGTATGGCAGTGATCACCACATTCATTGTTGTACTGCTGTCTTTTGGGATTGTCGGTTTCAGTGGATGCTGTATAACTCATAAGACCCTGTCACCCTCTGTCACAACCCTCTGATAGACAGTATGTTTTTCTTTCTGCTTATATTGTAAACTCAGCTCACACAAACAACTCCAAACTATAAATCAAATCTGTACCAATGTGTCACCACTGCTCACAGTTTTGCAGCGACAAGTCCATTATGCAATCCAGAACAAGCTTTAACTATATATCACAACTGAGAAGTGGTGTAATGAGGATGTCACTGGGTGCACATGCTCGTGATTGACAAGTGTGGGTGTTATCCGATTTATTCTTGGCTACCAGACTAGATTCCTCTCCCTACTTCTTCTACTCAATACAAATCCACAGCCCAGCCAGAAAAATATTCACATATTCTAATATTTCTTTTTACTACCTTTAGCTTTGATTAGGACATGCATTTGCGGTGGCGTCATTTCATTAAGTTTATTCAGTACTGCAGCATTTATTTCAGTCCATCACTACATTAAAGTGTACCTGTACTGGTCATGCTCATAACATTAATTGTATTTTGTGTGTCACTTATAAGCAACAGAGGTGCAAATTCAGTAAAAAAAATTGTTTTAATGCACCACACTGAACCTTTTTATTATGTGAATTACGCGCAGGAGCAGAACCTTTGGGGGGCAGCCATTGCCAGCCAGAAGTGACGTACCAGGATTGATTCCGGTTGATCGAGTGTGAGTAAATAAGCAGCAGTCAGTGAGCAAGATTGAGTGGAAGGCATGTGTTCACACTTGTTTGTGCAGTCACAAGCTTTGCACTCCAGCACTGGCTGATTATGTGTCATGATAGTCTGGTGTCTGCTGTATGGGGTCAGTGACCAGTCCATCGCAGCCCAGGTAAACAGAGAATACTATGAGGCTTCATCACTACCGATACTGGAACAACCCATGAAGGAAGCAACATGTCTCTGACCATGCCTGACTGAAGGAACAGTGACTTAGTACTCACACATACTTGACAACATGCTATAATGGTTACCTGAGGAAACCACTAGAATTATACTTTTGAAATCGCAAGCTATAAAAATTCACTGTAGGTACCCTTTAATTTTTCGACTAGATCTTGTACTGATGATGGTGGAGTCAGACTTCTTTGTAAAGTCTTCTCCAGCACATTGCAAAGATAGTCAGATGGGTTCAGGCCTGGACTGTGGTGCCCAATCTATGGGTGGAAATGATGAATCCAGGCACTGTCATCTTGGAATATGTCAGTGTCATCAGCAAAAAAAAATAAAAATCCACTCATGTTAAAAGCTGGTCTTTCAGTACATTCAGGTAGTCACCTGACTGTATTTTATGGGCACATAGCATTGCTGAACCTAGACCTGACCAACTGCATCAACCCCAGATCATAACACTGCCCCCACAGGCTTATACTGTAGTATTCATTTCTATTGCTGCTGATCTAGAAACGATTGTCATCTTTCAAATTATCAAGTGTATTTCCTGGATATTTATGTTGTAAATTTTGTTGTCTTTGGTACGTGTTAGCGTTTGTATAAATTTATATCTTTCACAACCGTTATGTTCCTTTTTCAGCTATTGCCTGATAGTTAACTAGCTTGATTTCGCCAGCTGTTGAGATTTAACCACTATAACTACAAATTATGGAGTTTCTATGGTAAGGTAACATTAGTACAAATTTGGTTATCAGAGGGTTTTATTTTAGTTGTTTTGGTGAACCTGGTGGTGTTCAGTTAAGTTTGTCAGCTGAGGTAATGTGCTAATTAGTGTCATTTACTGCGGGTAGAAATATGGATCCACTCTGCCAGTTATTTTATTCTATTTATAATTTATTACCGTTTCATAATTTCACGTGATGTCTGTAAGTAGTTTTATTTGTAGTGCACTCGTTTCATAAACCTACTTATTGTAAGCTAGATGACTAACTCTATGTCAAATTTAGAACTATTCAAAGTAATAAATGCAGTACTTTCAGTGGTCAACCCCACCACTCATAAGCGTAACTGACACAAACATGCATACCGTAGTGCAACAACAGTTGGAAATATACTTGTGTGGTTTATTTTGATATTTACCATGCAATAAAGCACTCGCTGCTGTCTGTTCCATAGAGGAACATGACAATGTGTGGTTTGTTTTGAAACTATTGAGGCTTACATGAACCACGTGATCACCATAGCGGTGCCATCAAAGCGTGTCGCAACTCTCTCTTTCTATGGCTCTGGGGTGGGGTAATATAATAACATGCCTACACAAGAAGAGAAGAGAATGACAACAAAAATAGTTCTCTAAAGACAGGATTATTCCAGCTGAGTATCACAGGTTAGCACATGACAGGTTTAGTCAAACTACCAAGTATTGTTTCCTTCAGTTACATACTAACTTAGGAATGCTACATGACTTCTGATTATTTTGTCCAAAAACCTGAGACTGGTTTTATTATTGCCTTCTGCAACACTGGGAGACTGGACTTTTATATTTTATTGATATTGGGGAAAGTTGCATCCAGATAAAGTAATGCAAATTGTTACATCATGCACATGTAGAACTTTTAATTGTTTGTGTGTCTTTCAAATCAGAAACATTAATGTACCTCTCAGTATATATAAAACTCATTGTCTCAAACATACAGTAATGTGGAGAAAATTTTAGGACAGCTCTGTTGTTTTTAAAGGGTTCAAATGAGTACACATATTTATTTATAATTCTCTTTTCTTCAGATGCAACAGAAAATACGGTAAATATGTTCAAATCCTTAAAAAAAAACTTACACAAAACTGAACTGAATGGGTACTACAGGTTAAAGTCACTATTTAGTGTGACCCTTGACCACATGACAAGAAACAAACAGTTAGAAATATGTGACATGTGTTGAATGAAACCTGGTAGAAAACGTCAGAAACTTAACGCAATAAATCTCATATTATTGTCTGAACAAAAGGGTTAAAAACATGTTATGTGCAAAGGGAGGTCACAATAAATACTACCACTAGAGGCTATTTTTCCCTGAAACTTTTGATCACATATACACAGATAGTGTCTTAATACAGCGACTGAGAAATGTATATTATAACTTTACTAAATTAACAAACCTAATGTTGGACTAGGATTTTTGCACGGAACTGTATATACTCTTCATTCCTGAAAAGTAGTGACAAACATCCTGTACTATAAACACAGTTGTAGTGGCTGTGCAACCTTGTGTATATTTTTTCCCCTGAAAGCACGAATATTCATTAGAAAATATATGGAAGATTAAGTTAAGAAAGGTGTCTTTCCCAGACTGCTCTGAGAGAGGTCTCGACTGCCCCCTAGAGGAAATGGGATGCCTATAATTCTAGAAGGAATATGTATAAATGGAATCCTACTTTTTTTTTGGTTTTTTTTAAATTGTTTCTCAAATGATTACAAATCAACATTAGGTTGACACTTTGGCATCACACAGGGGAAGCTGACACTGTTGACACATACAGCAAATAAAATATTCAAATGTATTCTCATCACTTGCCTTAATAAATTTCAAGAAGCAGATATGAAAAACAGAGACAGGAATAGCAAATCCAAGAGTGTATCTGTAATTAATGAACAGTATGATTCTGCCTTGTAATGGAGATATTATTACGGTCCAATTTCTGGGTCAGTTTCGGTGAATAAATCCCCCTGTTTCTCACAGCATGTGACGCTGTATGAAACAAACTGTGCTAAGTTAAGTTGGACCACATCTGAGCCACAGGGAAGGTACAAATGAAGCTTTCAGATGACTCACAGATGACTCAACAGCTTATTTATCCCAGAGGGAGTCAAAATACCGAATGCATCTGTGCAGCACTGTCCTCTGGACGAAAATACATAAAGAGGAAAAGGAGTGCAACTGTCTCAGTTTTCTGGAATGCAGATTATAATGTTTTGCATCTCAGACTGATTACACTGATTATTATTCTGATTATTCTGATTATTTCTCAGATTACACAAAACACTTTTTACTTATGCCAATCAGATGAAGGCATAAAAACAAAATAAGCCACATTATTTCTGTTAATACACACACATACATACAGCTTATTTCAGTCATTTAAGAAAAAAATATCCAAAATGAGTCGTAATTTGATAGAATCATAATCTTTTCATCAGCTGTGGGACTTACTGTGGAGTTTGTGCTCTGTAATCATGGAAAGTGAATGAAGTTTCCAAATAAAAAGCAAGAATATAGCATTTTAGAAAACATACACTGTTCATAAACTGATATATGAAGGTCAAAAACTACTCAGGGGAGACATTAATCAGAGATGCCTCTATTTATAACCTTATAATGTCACACAAATATGGAATATTGTGCATATCATAACTGGAGTTTCAAACTCAGTCATTTATTCCCAAAAAACAGAATTTAAATCATTCATAAACAAACATTAAAGACAGAGATGCAAACAAACAAAAACAAAATTTTTTATAATCATTTGCATTAAGATAAACCAATAAGATCAAGTCTGTTGAGTGTAGTTTTCAGATGATAAACAATGAAAAGTCGTTGCCTCTGAGCGAGGAGCAACGCAGCAGCTCAAGTCTTTTTCTTCTTCTTCCAGAGAATGGGTGCGGCCTTGTTGGATGTTAATGTCTGTACGGACTCGTTGACAGGACAGAGGATGACAGGTCAGATGAAAGCGTCGGTGAAAAGGTCAAGACCTGGCCCGCGTCAAAAACAGCTGCAGAGAAGGCGGTTCACCTGAGTCCGGCCGCCAGCTTCTCCATCGCAGCTTTGCGTTCTTCTGCTTTCTGCTGAGAACGGCGCAGGACGTTCCTCAGCTCCTGGAGGTGGTCCAGTGTGCCCACCAGCTCACCTTTCACTGTTTTCATCTGGCTCTCTAACATCTGTGTGTGATGGAGGGAGTTTCTCCTGTACCGTCTGCTGGAGCGAACCTTCTCCTCCAAGTCCTCGACTGCAGTGAGTAATCAGAAAACACAGTTACACACCACAAGCACCAGCAACAGCAGCTTTATGACACAGGTTTTATGATATGAAACAGCTTGTGATACAGACCCATGTTCTCCTGGAAGCCCTTAGTCTCTGAGCTAGACTCTGTCTTCTTGTCCAACAAGTTTTTGGTCTGCTGCAGCATCTTCTCCATCTTGACGAGCTCAGCAGCCTTAGTGTCGCTGTCTCGACGAATTTTCAGTAAATCCTGCTCCTTCTGAGTCAGCTCGCCGTGAAACTTGCTCATGTTGGATGTTCAAAATATGAACAGCACAACCTGAAATGAAAAAACACGACAATCACTCAACGAATGAGTGATGTGCTACAGGACTGTGACGACCTCAATGAAACCAGCAACAGAAGGATGGTGTCTCCAGACTAGTATTCCTCACTAGAAGCCTCTGAGAACCTTTAATGAAGTGTTCTGCCACTGATGTTTGTCTTTTTATAGACCGCAACCCCAGCACATGTCTGGAAGTCATCTGAAAACAGCCTTCTCTCAGTACACAGCATTACAACTGGAGAGTCATAAGACTCCGTTAACAAAGCCCTTGAGCAAAAAGATCATTTTTACACGTAAACCTATCTGTGACTAAAGCCAGAAGAAGGAACTTTTAAGCTTGTTTCGCATCTTTGAGAGCTGGTGATACAGGCTAAAAATAAAACAGTAAGAGAAAGAAAAAGGAATCTGATCTCCTCACACACTGAGACAACTTTCGATTACAATAGAATCTCATAAAACAGTCTCCAAAAGCAAATGAAGAATTAACCTTTCCATAGTTGTGTTTATCTCTACTTCTTAATGCTGTAAAGATCACTTTCATTGCCATTTCCTCGTGTCTGATGGTCTGATTAAAGTAATTATTCACAGTTTAACTTAAAGAGACATGATGTGCTTGACTGCAAAAGAGTTTCTTTCTCACAGAGTTTCATGCTCTCAGTCCAAAAGGGCACTGAAGATAAACCCATTAAAACCACACCAACATTTTATGTTTTATTTTAATGGTAAAGTCATATGCACAAGGGTGAATCCTAGGATCTATTAATGTTTTGTTTGTACAGTGTATAAATGTATTATTAATACAGATATGTAATGCAATTGAAATGAAACTTAATTCTAATCTGCTAATGGTTACAACAAAGAGGTTACTTAAAAAATGTTGGCTGTTTTCACAAAACGCCTTGTATGTAATCATAATAGCTGATCACACGTATGTAGGTGTTGGATAAGAACACATTCCAGCGCTGGAAATCAACAATATTTTCATTTTGAAACCAGAAAAAGGTTCAAACATTACTGTACAGTGTTTGTGTTTTTAGGACTTTCAGCTTCACAGCTCAGTTTAAAAACATTTATCAGAAAAATAATCATTAAATGGTAAATGGACTGCACTTGTATAGCGCTTTTCCACACCTTCATGGTGGCCAAAGCGCTTTACAACACC
Source organism: Apogon talboti (assembly GCA_037367365.1). Lineage (NCBI taxonomy): Eukaryota > Metazoa > Chordata > Actinopteri > Kurtiformes > Apogonidae > Apogon > Apogon talboti. Next base: position 21,004,357 of record JAPQRQ010000019.1, on the reverse strand, counting down.
TCTCATTCACCCATTCACACACACACACACACACACTCATACACCATCATTTCAATAGCTTCTTTATTTACAGTGTTACATTTCAACCATTACATTTTTGAAGGGACTACAAAATCTTTTTTCTCTACATTTAATCCGTGCAAAGCAATTTTTCACCATTTGTTATATTATTCTCTGCATTTAGCATTTTTCAGTGAAAAGCAAGTATTTTCTTATGTGTAATAGGAGATTTATTTAACCTGGTTGGTCCCATTGGGATGGGGGAATCTCTTTTTCTCAGGAGACCTGGCCAAGACGGCAGCAATACAGTCACATGATTACAGTTTACAATGACAAAAGCATTTGCAAACACAGAAAAAACATATACAATCCAAAAACATTTCACCATTTCATCCACTGATAATATCTGAATTTCAGGAGCAGGACCACGCCTCAAAACACTCCTGTCTGTACTTGTTTCCGTGCCTCTGGTGGCCATGCAGTGTTTTTGGTGACTGATGAGGTAGAGCAGGGGGAAAATGCTGGTTAGGAGTTCATGAGGATTATTTAAAAAAACAACGACAACTCTCACTGTGTTCCATGTTGGTTGATGAGGATTTAGTCTCCTGCATTGCTATAAAACACAATAAAGCCTGTGTTTTTACTTCCTTCAGCCCAACCTTTGTCTGTTGCGCACAGAGTGGATGCATGTCTTATGGAAAGTACAGCTTAATTGGTCTGTATTATTTGCAGTCATTAGGTAAATTAGATTCGGCTTTAATGAGTGGTTTGTATTGGAGGCCATGCTCTAGGTTTTTGACTTCCCGTGCTATTATTAACATGTCCCTTCATGAAGGTCACTCACCTCCTGGGCTTTCTGTGGCTTCTCTTCTTGTTCCCAATGTGCAGACTAACACTGTTTCTGTCTCCTTTTTGTTCCTTCGGGCTGGTCACATGCTGAAATGCAAACAGAATATCTTTTATTTAAAAAAAAAAAAAAGAAAAAAAGAAAAGAAAAGAAATCTAAAGCTCAGCCTTTTGAAAGCACAATATAATGTACAAAAACCATCTGAGGTCACTGGTCTACCTTCTTGACTCTGCTATTATGTAAATATTATTTGTTAATATGTTTTTTCAGTGTTTTGCTTGGTTACACTAACATATTTGCTCATACTCAAAGAAGAGTGTGTTTCAATAACATCTGTTTGAGGGGAAAAACATACTTCTACCTTAAGGGTAATTCAGTCTGAGGGTCAACTTTACAAACGGTTACTGTGTTTCAGTGTGAATGAATACATTAGATACACTGTACTGTGTTTCTGCAAATCTCTATGCATGCACATGACAAAAATAAAATATGTACACTATTGTTGTTGAACACAATGACCCTGATCCAGCAGCTCATTGTTCACGAGCCTGACCACGTGGCTGCCGCAGTGTGTCCTGTGTTGTGTGTGATGTGGTTTGTGCTGAAGGTGAATGTGGAGCCCCTGATGGAGTCATTGGTTTCTGAAAATACTACCCACACTATCTGAATCTAATCTCCAGGTGAAAACCAGGTGACCAGCTGAGTTTAAAAACACTCTACATGGCAATTTTCCAAACTGAAACTGAACCTCAATGCATTTCTTAGTAAAATTAAAACTGAATAACTGAACTAATCCATGATATGAATGTGACAACTACCATAAAATAGAATAAATTATTGTAAAATGAAAGTTATTACATACAGTCAGGAGTTTTTATTACAAAATATGGCATATTAATACAGTAAGAGCTATAATTAAGTAATTTTTCTAACAATTGCATGAAATGTTACCCAGACTAACAAAGGAATTGTGCATCATGTCGCAAGAGTTAAGTGCAGCTGACAGGATGATTACACTAACATGACAATTTGTCATATTCATTCATTTTCATTCAAGCTTTATTAAGGACACAAAAATTGATCCATAGGATAAGATAAAAACAAAAGTAAAAATACAATAGTATAAATTCATATTCACATTTTGCTTATACATAAAGGCTTGATCGCCAGTGAGACCACATTTTAGATATAAACCTTACGGAACTAATCATAAATTAACTATCATGATAAATGTCCAAACAATATTTTATCGATGTCAATTTCAACACTTTAAAGGCTTAATTTTCCTCCTGAGTGAGAATTAAAACAAACCAGACAGTTACATGATTATTTATGGTCAGAAAGTGAGAAATATTTAAGAAATACAGAGGTAAGACATTTAAAACAATAAATGAAACAAAGCAGAAAAAAACGGAAAATTTTTTAAAGGTATTTTAGATGTCAATGTAAAAAAAATGAACCATTTAACCATTGCGACATTTGTTATTATCGTTTTCTAGGCCCCGTCCCCTGTTGTTGCAATGACACACCTGAATTCAATGTGTGTACTTTTGTCCATGTAGTGTGTGTGTTGTCGTTGTATTTCATCCCTTTTGCTGTTACTTTGCTATAGTGGGGTTTGTATCAAGATGTAGTTTGCAAAATCTATTACATCACAAGAAAGTGCATGGTACATAGGTCAGTCTAAATAACATTGCAGATCTTCATTTCAGGAGCTCCTTGTGAAAACATTAGTCATCGCATTTACATAAAAACAGCCTCAAAGCGATACACACCATCTGCTGCTTAATTTTCAATGAGAGCAACATATTTCTAAAAACGCTGTTCCATGAATAAATCTGTCTTTGCGCATGCAATGCATACAGCGTTTCAGGAAAAAAAAGGCTTGTAAATGTAATAGTCTAATCTACATCTGACTACAGATCACTGCATCATTTCATCCATCTGTGTCTCCCACAGCGATGATGAGGAAATGACTTCTCTACTTTTAGTAACAGGTCTGCCACTGTGTACGGGTGTCTTACATGCTGGAAAAAATGTTTCTTAAAAAAAGTATTTAGTGTTTATCAAGGACAGTTTTGTGTGAACTTTTTTGATGGAGGACCTGTTTCCCCATTACAAAATCTAAGTGGAGGATTTCATAGATTTTAATCACAGCAGCACAATAACAATAGCCCTGCTTGTCCTCAGAGGAAACAGATGGTTCCCAAGAAGCAGTGTTAGGTAATCAGTCATGTAGTTCTATATTTGTGTTGTTTTCAATGAATTCAATGAAGAAACCAACAGAAACAACATGTTGGTTCATTAATAATACTGTACATCTTCACTTCCCTGGGCTTTCTGTGCACCACATTCATTTGTTTTCATTAGAGATAATTAAAAAGGGTTACAAATGCATAGATGAGTTCTTTAAAAAGACTAAATAATTACTTAACACAGGAAGGTACTATAGTGTCACACAAACACTACTGAGACTGAATGTAATGCCTTTTCTTGGGCTATTTTCAGCTGCAGAATAATATATATATTTTTTGCTTTAGTGTTTGTTGCTTCCAGAATGCTCTGATTTATGAAACTATTTCAAAGTAAAGTGGTTTTCTGTAAAACATTTCTGTCTTTGACATTTAGTTCTGACTTTAAGTTGAATATGGTTCAAAAACTGTAATACAGTACTCTCACCATGAGGGGGAAGACTAACAGCAGTCTGTTTGGTCTGCTCTCTCCCAGCAAGGAATATTTCATGAAACAAACCTCATAGATAATCTTCACATGTAGAACTTAAGAGAAAAAAAATGTAAATATTAACTGCCACAATTTCTGTGGATTGCACCTATCGCTGTTAATGATGGCTGATGAACAGGCTTAATTTTGTCGCAAAACCCAGTACGCTACTGGGATGTTTATCTTGTTGATTCTGTCCAGTAAATTTGTTCCCCAGGCAACAAATTGGGTTTGACTGGATGTTAATAAAGATATACTGGGCAGGTGTGGGCTGTAAGGCTAAACAGGAATTATTGTGGTTAACAACTGATTGAATAAATGTTTGAGATCTGGAATCCATGCAGATGACAAATTTAAGAAACTAGTTTTTGTGGAGAAAGCATTCATTATATTTATTTTATTACTGAAGTCACGTCAATCTGCCTTCTTCTCCGTCACTTTCATGGAGACACTGCCTTCATCTCTGCAACGGCAAGCTTGATACTTGTTTGTTCTTATATGGAAATAGATTTTTTTATCAGCCCACTCAAAGTGCCTCAAGGTAATCTGCCTTACATAATCACAGGAAACACCTTATCTGCACCCAGTTTTTGTCCTCTAGGCTCCTAAAACTATCCTTCACCATCCTCAAAACTGACTCAAGCTTTGTTTTTGCCTTTCCTAATGTTTTTTTCTGCAAAGCATTTCACAATGCAGCTGTGCTGTGATACATGAATTCTTCATTCTGGTGCCATTAAACCTGTCATATCTAACTGTTGAGACAAATTGCCCTGTTGTCTTTTCACACTTGGCAATACTTTTTCACAAAACACAATAACAGAAATTTAGACTAACAGAGATAAAGACACTGTTGTCTCTTTTGATGGATGATAATGCATGTGCTGAACATATTAATGTGCTTCATAACTGAGAACCCATTACCTTTTATTGGTGCTTTCCCTTGAGATGCAGATTCAGCTTCGTACATATCAGCTCATTTGTAAGACGCCTGGAAGTATCTCAACTATCTGTCAAATGTATTATGGAAATGAATTGAAAAATATTAATTTAAGTTGTTGATAAATTAATTCCCATTTTCAAGAATAAATGAACGTGAATAAATGAACGTACTTCATCCTTTTCATTTTTCACATTGTTGGGTTAAAAAAAATAACAGTACGTCTGTGTGAGGAATCTGTGGTGACTCCCAGATTGGTTTACACCTGTTACATGTACGCCACTACTGCAAAACACAGTCTCTTACAGAAAATAGCTTTTTATTCCCTGTCGTCCTGATACCAGTCAACAAATCTCTGACGAGATCTGCCTTAATAACCCAAACAGCCACTGGCAACCAGAATAATCTACTGATCTACAATGTTTGATAACTTCTGAAATAATAAACTTATCAATATGTTGAAATAATTGAGGTACAATGCAGTTTGTCATCTTTTCATGGTCATCAGATATGACCCATTTGGACGTTCAGAGGTGAACGTGGAAACACCGTCATCTTCTACAACATGGATTCACCAGTAAAACTCCCATGGAGTTTGATAAATGATAGAGGATGGAGATACTTGTTATTACGTACAGTTACTGATAGGCTATGTTTGCTGAAAAAGTCGTTTTTTTCTTCAGTTTTACCTGTTTCTAATATAATAACCCTCAACTTTAATCCGAGCTTTTATGAACATCTACATGATCATAAAATTAAATAAAGGAAAATACCTGATTTTCACTGAGAAAATGCAAAATACACAGGATAACATTATAATAAACGATGATAAATTAAACGTAGAAGAAACATTTATTTGAGAACTGCCACAATAGTAGCACCGGCTCTTTGTGGGTTAATACATGTAATTTCAAGTTTATTTCACATTTGTGAGTATCATCTGGATCGGATCACATGAAAGAACCGTGGTTGAGTGACATGTGAAATATCTCAAATACAAAAAAGAATAAAAATTTTCCGTGTGAGCGTGTGGAAATGACTCAGTGAAGGTTAGAAAGTGTTACCCATCCTCCTGCTGTAATTGGTCAAAGCGCCCCAGAAGTCATCATGGCCAATATGAGGCTCCCTCCGCCGCAGTCAGCAGCCCAGTGTGCCGCCTTGCACCATCAAAGCGCACATCCACGGTGCTGCCGACACATTTAAGGATGTTTTACACTTGGACGGTTTCCAGGTTTAGCCTAATAGGCGTTGCCCAATACCGTATGGAGCATACGCCGAATTTATTTCTTCAGCTGCTGTGAGATGTTCTGCATTTGCCATGGCAAGAGGTCTGTTTCCATGGGGGTTCTTCAGGAAACCTCTGTACATCCAGGTAAGCTTCTGGGAAATCCCTCTTCACTCTGGTGTAAAGTCCAATTGGGAATCTACACCAGCTGTGTGTTCGGATATCTTTATACTGACGCGTGTAACGGACAGATACAGACGACTGTGCAACTGAATGCCATTATTGCTTATAGTGTTTGATGAATGACCTTTATTACATATCAGCGGGTGTAATTTGCGAGGGTTATTATACACGTTTCTCAGGCTGAATCATAGGAGTCACTTGATGCTCGACGGCTCGACAGGAATCAGCCGTCCCCGCTCCGATCCGCGTTGCTGTAGCAACCACTTCCATGATGATGCATCTGCTACGGTCATACATTCACGCCTTTCCTAAGGCTGCAAAACTTCTATTATCAACTTACTGCGTTTGTCAATAGGGTCTGGCATCCGGAGGCATCTTGTTTCCAGATGGACTTGCATGTGAACTGATTCAGCCTGTGTGACATGACCAGGGAAGATGGTGCGAAAAATATTTAAGTAACAGTTTGCTGTTGCTGAATATAGGTGAAGTCCACAGTGGCATTTCTCATAAGTAAAATTAAACTCTGCTAGGGAAGCCCCTCAAGGACATGTGGAGGTCTCAGGAACCCACATTCAGTTAGATTACCACCAGAAATCAACCTCAAAATGTTCCATAGCTGAGTAAATGGGTAAACATTCTTAAATCATCTAACACATTCCAGCTACATGTTATGTTTAGCGTCTTATTGTGTTGAGGCGTTTACAGCCGTTTCCCTCTCTAAGTTTAGTTGAACACAGTCTCACAGTCAGCTTCCTGCCCATGCCCCTGGATGTTAGACACAAAGCTGTCAAGTGCAGTGACTAGAGGGAGAGACAGCTGGTCTCTGGGGACAGCCACCAGCATCGCTCAGTTTTCTAGGCCACCTCAGCCTTCCAGTGACAACTTAAGAAGTGTCATTCAGTGATCCTTGGAGAGAAGCTATTTCCACTGAAATACAGAAAGCAACGAGTCCTGCAAGACGATGATTTTGGGTATGCAGGCATATAAGGAATCTCTTGTATCTTTTAATAGTTAAAATACATAAAAGACCATCTGTGGGCTTATTACTTCTTTTAGAATGTCTTTGATCCATTTTTGGTTGTAGTGTAATGAGACCATGTATTAGTAATATGCAATATGACCAAAATTACATACGCAGACAGAGGTTATTTCATATAATGCCACAATATAACACATTTTCTGCAAATAAATGCACTTGAGTGAATATGTAGTTTCATATAAAATGACCACATGGAGAAGTGTACTTCATATATGACACTTTGAATTACACACTTAACAAATACAAAGCTCTTAAACTCATACATACAGTATCGACCAATAATGTCGTCACGGAAGAACACAAAGTACATATCAACTTATCTATTTACTATTTTACTTTCTTATCCTGCCACCTAAGTACTGAAAAATGTTGCAGTGAAAAGCCTGATTTGCGACACAATGGAATGATGGAGCATAATGTGTAACAATAGATACAGTTCTATCATCACACTATGTATCATTTTATTACATAACTTTATCCGGTGTTGAATTATGATCGGCAGCTGTGGTTTGTTATTTCTGTATAACACTGATGCTACAGTATATTACACTAGGTTCCATCCATAGAATGTAGTAAACAATTAGATTCAGAAGCAATACAATCATTTTCAAATCAACCAAATAATTTTTATATCAACAGTATTTGTCCAATTATTGATTTCTCAACAGTTATTTTTTTCATGAGATCTCTTGTAATTCCACTAGTGCTGTAGCTGTTTCACATTCAGATTGAAGAGAATCTTTATTTATTTTTCCTAAGTAAATGGGAATAAATGGCTTTTTTGTTGACATTTATTGCCATATTAGCCCGATGATCCATGTAAATGCATAAACACATTTCACAGAGACAGTAATGTGAGACGGCACTTTAGGGTTCAAAAATTAAATTTAGCAGTCATTATATTCATGATTTTTATAGCTGATTTAATAGGTTCAATAAATGGGACCTTTTATCCATAAACATTAAGTCCATTCTGTCCAAAATCATGTAGGCAGTAAATGTTCACCATCTCAAGTCAGATCTTATTACACATTACAGCCCTGACTTTTTGACTGAGATGTGGGAGTGAGACTCGTCCAACAGGAAGCTGCAGAACTCACAGGAATAACATGTGCCTCCTTTTATTCTGTGCGAACCCCGTGCTCCTGATGTTCCTTTTTTAAATCCCCAAGCGTCAGAGCAGACAGAACAACTTCTGATAAAGTACTGCTCACATGTGTTAATGTCGCAGTATTGAGTCAGCACAGAAAAGCTTGCTTTGTATGTGTATGTGTATGTGTATGTGTGTGTGTGTGTGGGTGTGAAGATAATGTGTGTGTGTGAGAGAGTTGAGGGGGTGAGGGGGTGCTGCCTGCTGTCTGGACGGTGATGAGTCAGATCTTTGTAGTGTCTGTGCAGACAGTGTTGCATCTTTTAGCTTCACAGACTTGGTGAATGAGGCACGCTGGACTGCTGCTGATCTCAGTCATCACCACTGTTGTTCACTCATCCAGCCCAATCCTGTCTTTGTTTCCTCTGTTTTCACATCTTTCTCTGCTCTGCACAGCAGCCAACGGAGCCCATTAACCGGCAACCTCTGATGGATAATCATACATAATGGATGAATGTGTGCAGCCTGCAAAAACCAAGTGTCAGAACAGTATTATGCTGCTCTTGATCAAATCCAGTCCTCTTGTATGCACCCTAATCCTTTCTATTCTGTTCAAGTTTGCAGTTGCGCTAAACTTTCAAGACGTTGTGGTTCAAATAAATAGACTAACAGAGGGGTGGGTGNNNAAAGAGTTCAGCCAGAACAAAACAGACTGTTTCTTTCCGCCCACCTCAGCATATGGCCACAGTTCCCAGTCAGTCTCTAATTAATAGCTGTCACAGCAGCCACAATCAATATCACCTCATTAGCCATGTTTGTGTAACCCTCCTCCTTCACAAAGGGTCAATACATAATCCCAGAGATAGAAATGCATTGGCCAGAGTTGAAATGAAAGCCGCAAAATATCGATTGCAAAAGACCAATCATACATTTGTTTCCCCCACAGAGTGTTATTTCCATAATGCTTTTGCTTTTTGATGCATTTCACCTACGGAAAAATCGATGCGAGGTACACGCAGCACTTACTTGTGTGGTCATCGCTGTTAAATTCGATGTAAGTGTGCATGGTCAGATTTGTAAGCGAACCAATCAATAGATAAAGCTGTAGAAATCACTTTTCAAACACAGTGGGTTAAATGGCCGCCCTTTGATGCATGGATATTTTTTCTATTTTCTATGTGATGTTTGAGTACAACAGAAACAGTTATTGATGGGTTTTTATTTCATTAACAACAAAAGTTAGCCTCCAGAAAGCAATCTAAAAAGTATTGAAAAGACATTCCTGTGTAATACAACAAGTTTGATTTTTGCAGACTTTGTAATTAAAGAAGTAATGAAAAATACAAAAGGAGGTGGAGGGAGAAATGTATGAGTAGGAAATCAAGATGACACACTAGGATGAAGAAATATTAAGGTGATATAGTGATGACTCTCTCTTTAAGAGAAGGTCTAATGCTGCCTAGATAGCATGGTGCTACTATAAAATCCCTTTAGTATATTTTATTTTAATATGATAAAATACACAGTAATGTACACTTTATTGTCTTGCAGAGCCAATGCATCATACAAGACATTTAAAGTACATATACAGTCAAACTCACACAAAATTAAATTGACTTGGTGAGAGTGACACAGTTCCTCTTTATAATAATAGTTTCAATAGGCAGTTGTACCTGACAACAATCCTGGTTGCAAGCAGAATTACAAAATAAAACTCCATTGTGTGTGAACAGAGGATGTCATTTCATGCTAGTACACCACACTGAATATGACCTTGATGTTTTCTCAAGCCTCATGGGGACAAAAGAGAAACTAATGTTTTCATCTCAAAAACTAGGGGACATTTTAGTCCAACCGAGATAAAGAAATCACTGCGTACAGAGAAATTAGATTACAGAATGACATGTAGACACTGTCTGAAAGCTTTTTTCTGCATTTTCTGTGGTGTGAAAAGCTGAAAGATAATGGTAGATCCATTTAGAGACAGACACAAATGATAGCAAGAATTGCAAGCAGTTATAATGGGGTCCAAACTCCCCCACACAATTAAGACCAAAGCCATGTCGACTCATGTAAAGCACATCAGTGCAACTGAGACCAATATCTGCAGAGAGATCTTATGAGTCAATTTTTTCTACTGTGAAACTATCGATTGCCTCTCCTCTTCATCTCTCCTCTTGAGCTTTGGCGGCAGAATCAGGTTGTAGTGGTATTTTCTAAATCATTATAACTTGTTTTTCTGTACATCAGATGAACAACATGAACTTCCATGTGTGGAAAATGCAGATGTAAAGCATTTCAACGTGCACCCGAATAGTCCACAAGTTATTCAACAAAATGAGTTCATGTTTATTCTGGAGACCCATATGTAGATGTAGCAAAAGTTCACATGTTCTTTAGTCAAGCAGAAGTACAGATACTTGTGTAAAAATACTCTAGAAAATTAAAAGTACTCTAGTAAAAGTGCAAAAGTGCAAACTCTGAAATGTCATCAGAGAGAAAAAAAATGTATTTCTACATTTTTATCAACTCTTTCTATGCAAAGTTAGATGTTTTTTGTCCTGGTCTCCGACTTTCAGTAAATAGACACCATATATTGGACTATTGAATGCAAGAAAAGAAATAATTTGGCCTATTTTGAAAATTTAAGGATTAGTATGTACAGATATTTATGTTAAAATGTAGTAAAAGTGAAAAGCTATCAGAAAAATAAATACTCATGTAAAGAGCAACCACCTGAAAAATCAAGTATTTGTACTTGCACAAAGGAGCCCACATGTTGCATATTTTTCCTGAAGAAAATTTTCAGGCCCTATTACCTTTGACTGAAACTTTCACGTTAGTGCTGTCTTTGGTTTAGTCTCCACAACTGTCAGATTAATCGAAATCTGATCAAAATACAATACCTCATCCCTTCTTCTTCTGTGAGAATAGAAATAAGATGTTCTGTTTCACACCACAGCTGAAAGTTTATTTAAGAGGATGCCAGAGGAAGATTGAGAGCAAACTGTAACAGTGAAACAAAAGAGGCGGGGCTAGAGATAGAGATTTATGCCAATAAAGAAAATTGGAAGTGAAAGGGGCAGCGGGTGGAAGTGGGGGGAGTCCATCACTGTCAGCCATTGAGTGCAAGAATCATTAATAACCAGGAAAGTAGGGCTGTTAAAAAGTCTGTTTTCTCCCACTAATGTTTTCCAATTGGAGGAATGCCATTATGGATCTAAACAGACTGTACTTATCAGCCAGAGAAAATCAAAAGACAAGGTAATGAGTCGGAGTCACTCTAAACGTTGAAGTGCTTCTATGCCAGACCACAAACAGCATCTACTGTTAATTACAGAGCACCTATTTGGAAGCAATTGTATTAATGATGTTCTCTGTGATATGACTCACACTGACATGCCACTGATTTGTATTCTACTCAAAGTCTAAGTCTCACCTTCTGCTGGCCAAGTGTGGAAGATTTAGTGGGACTTAGGAGGACCTACTGTAAAAATGGAATATAATACTTGTAATTATATTGTCATTGCTGTATAATCACACGAAAATGAGAAGTGTGATTTTGTCCCTTTAGAAAGGGACTATTTTATATCTATAGAATTTCTATAAAGTGTTCATACAATAGCTCAGAACAGACCTTACCTTGTTTTTTCTGTCTTATAGTTAGTAGGATCCAGCATTAAGGTGCATTACTGTCACCGACTGTGTTTGAGTGTTCAACAGGGTAAAAAAAACCTCAACTAAAAAGTCCAGAACAGGCCAAAATGAACACTGACTTTAACAAAAGGTTTTCATGTTTTTTGCAGCCACTGTAGGTGAGTGGGTGTAGACAGCAATCAGCTAAAACATTTTGACCACTGACAGGAGAAGTGGTAATAATATTAATTATTTCATTACAATGGTTCCTTTTACTGGGTTGGATATATTAGGCAGCAAGTGAACATTTAGTTCTCTAAGCTGATGTGTTGGAAGCAGCAAAATGATCAACGTAATGAACTGAGTGACTTTGACCAGGTCCATACTGTAACGGTGATGACTGGGTCAGAGCATCTCCAACTGCAGGTCTTGTTGTTTGTTCCTGGTCTGCAGTGGTTAGTACTGACCACAAATGGACTAAGGAAGGACATCCCAATCTCAGGTCAATTCATCATTTGTGGGAGGTGTGGGACAAATCAATCTGATCCATGCAGGTCCACCTCTACTTCCAGGACTTCATGGATCTGCTGCTAACGTCTTGGTCCAGATACCACACACACCTTCAGAGGTCTGGTGGAGTGTAGACCTCAGGTCAGAGCTGGTTTAGTGGAAAAAGAGGAACCTACATAATATTAGACAGGTGGTAAAAATGTTCTGCTCTAAATTTTGGATTGACTGAGATCCGGTCGTTGTTCTTTAGATATTTTTGGTACTAAACACTGGGAATGAACAACAAGATCTGGAGATGCTCTGACCCAGTGTCCATCGTAGTTTCTCTGTTGTCAGAGTTGCTCAGGTCCATACTCTTACCCATTTTGCTGTTTCTCACATTCAGCTTCAAGGTCTACATGTTCACTTGCTGCCTAATACAGTACATCCACCCACTGACAGGTCCCATTGTAATGAAATAACCAATATTAATACCACTTTGCCTGTCAGTGATTCATGCTACCACTTACAGTGCTATAGAGTGTAGTGTTTGAGTATTAATGTAGTGTACTTCATAATCCTTTAACTGCCAGGATTATCACAAAGGAAAAAAAATACTGGCAGATGTTTACAGTTCATATTTTTACATAGAGAGCTACGTAAAATACTTGCTAGATGTAAAATTGATCATATCAATTTCCAGAGTTAGTGTTACCTATTAAATCGCTATTTTTTTCTGCAAAATTATCATGCATTTGAAAATACATATAGCAAATTGGACCTTAGCAGCTTTCTCTCTTTGCTTCTACTCATAGTTACACGTCTCCCCTGCAGCACAAAGCAGCACATCATCTTCAAGGACTAAATGATGACTGGCTGCCTAATATATCCCACCCACTGACAGGTCCCATTGTAATGAGATAATCAAAATGAATGCTGCTTTGCCTGTCAGTGGTCAGAATGTTATGGCTGATCAGTGTATGTCAAAATATGTACCATTTCGTTAGCCTCATAGCATAATTGCTTGTCATATTTTTGGCCAAATTGTGATATCTGCCTAACTTTACTCTCATCACACTGGTGTTTGATTTTGCATCAGTTGGCTATGTCCTGAAAAAATAAATGACTTAGGCAACGATTTGTCACTTTGTAAATACAACTATTAAGACTTCGCCTTTCCTCTCCAAGAAAGGGAGAAGAGGTGGTTCAGACAAGCATTGGACTGCATTAAGAGAGGCAAAAAGAAATAGAAAAATAAGATGTTATTGTAAAAATCCCAAACAAACACACCTACAGCACTGCAACTCTGTGGGAATGTTCCAGAGGTGAGATACAGCTGAGACCAGAGTATTTATATTGTTCCGCCTGCACACACCATGCAAAACAAACTAGAGCCTTTGCAGGTAAATACAACACCAACAGTCAGAGGTGAAGATTTATATGGGTTTCTGAGTTAAATCATGTTTTTTAAAGAAAAGGTACAGACTTTGCCTAAACCGTTAATATATTAACAATAAGATGATATTGGCCTTACATACATGTTACATTATGGTTTTTTTTAAGTGTGTGTGTGTGTGTTTTTTTTAATGTAACCAAAATAAAAATATTAATTCATTCATTCATTCATTCATAATTATTGTAAATGGAGAATATGTAAACTGAGGTGAAGCTCTTTAGTTTAAACTCACACATGGATCAGAAGACGTTTCCATGCACGTACTCAGAGTATAAACTATACCATGGCTTTAAGGTGGGAAGTTGGTGCTTCCTTAAGAGTCTTTCAGCATCAAATGAGACAAGGAGTAAGTGGAACTAATGGAAAAATAGAAAATATGTTCAATAAAAATGTTTTCTGTTTTACAAAGGAATGATTTCAAGTCCATTATAAATGTATCTTCAGTTTCTGACCAGTACATTTATAAAGCACTTAGGTTTTATTAGATCAGGTTTTAGCTTTATCACTCATCTACAAAGTGACCAAGTATCATCCATCCACCATGAATAGACACATCTGGCAAAAACACACACAGTGTCATCCTCCAAACTGTCAGAAATCCTGTGTTCAGAGTTCATGCCCTGTTGGGAGGGTATGATCCAGTTACACTGTACTTCACATCCTGCCCTTAGTTGTAAACTCAGCATTCAGGAGCCTTTGTAACAGACTTTTTCTCCGACCCCTCTGCCCCTTTGACTAATAACCAGTAGATGCTTTCCTCTTTTTAGTCTGGTTACAAATTTGGAACTTTATCTCCCAGCTGTGAATTTATCTTCAGGCCTAACATTGCTCAGAATTATCCAGGTTAATTCCAAGGTTGCTGCTTTGCTAGGGAAGGCAGATTTCCTGTGTGCTTTTCACATCAAGGAACAGACTGATGAACCAGCCTGAGGCCACAAACATGACCTGTATACCCTTGTTAATTTCCAGTTTGATGTATTTCCTCCACAAACTCTTATTAGACTGGCCTCAAATCACCCTAGCAAATGTTTGTTTACATTCACCAACAACAAAGTGCATTGAAAATAAGCTTCAGATGTGCTCCTCTGTTTGGATGTAATACATATTTATAAGTGTAGTTGAGTTTTATGTAGTTATTGTTTGATTTTTGTCTCTAACAGGCCAGATTCTCCTACCTGCACATGAAGTACCTGTTCTTTTCCTGGCTGGCTGTGTTTGTGGGGAGCTGGATAGTGTACGTGGAGTACTCGTCCTACACAGAGCTGTGTCGTGGCCATGACTGCAAAAACTCAATAGTGAGTATTGGACTATCCGGACCTTAACCTGCAAAAGATTCCTGTTCTCATTTCTTCATAACGCCATGTTCCAGACCTCACTGTGCAGTTTTTCTTTCTCATATTAGTGCGACAAATACAAAAAAGGAGTTATTGACGGCTTGGCCTGCAGCAGCCTGTGTGAGAAAGACACGCTGTACCTGGGAAAGTGTTTCACTGCCAAGCCTAACAGTCAGGTCAGTCTGGGTTTTTTTTTTCTTCTTCTTCTTTTTAATCAAGCACTTTTCACCAGTCTGATTTTTATTCATTCCCACGCGCCTATGTTGATCAATCCAGGTGTATTCTGGGAGCTGGGGGGACCTGGAGGGGGTCATTAAGTGCCAGATGGAGGAGGCTCCTCATTATGATTTGGGAAATGAGATGGAGCCCAGGAAGGAGGCAACAGCCTTCAATAAGCCGACCAAAGGGACCTCTGTGGAGAAGTTCAGAGAGATGATCCTCAACCATCTGAAGGTCAGGAGGCACTCATTAAACAGAAATTAAAGTGCAGTTTCAGCTTTTTGTTTTACCTTTACAAATGATGTATCAGTGGTGGAATATAACTCTACTCTTACAGTTTTTCATCCTGTTCCTGTCCAGTAATAACTCTGTGTATCCCCAGATGTGTTGAGCAGTATTAGGTGTCCCATTTTCTTCCTCCTTAAGCTAAATAAACCCTCTTTAAAATATACTACTATTACTACTACTGCTACTGCTACTACTACTATTAATAATGATAATAATAATAATAAAGAACTTAAGATAAGCACAGTTTTAAACATCAACAGCAGTAAAATGTGACACACATTAATGTAGCAGGGATATGAATTTTAAAAAATTATAATGAGATAACAGGAACCATATTACTGCACAAATTCTAATTACATACAGTACATTAAGTAAGGTTTTGAATGCTGAACTCTTTAGTACTTTCACTGAGATCATTTGAATACTGCAGAGGATGATTAGGGCCACACGAAAGATTAGGAAGAATAATGAAAAAAAAAGTAATATATATATAAAAAAAAAGTGAAGATACTGTATTTCTAGAATTAAGTCAGAATATTTCAAGAAAAAAAATCATGCTTGGTTTATGAGAATAAGCCAAACATGAAAAAGGTACAATATTGTCCTCTGTAAGGGATAAGAGTTTCCCAGCTTTGTTTTAAAAAATACTGTCCACTGAACATTAAAGTAAAAAACAAATACATGCATCGGAAAAAAAATGTTGCAGTATGCTTTTTCCCATTCAAGACAATTATTTAATGAAAAACAAAGCCAAAACTTTTACTTTCCTGATTCTCAGGAGGAAATGACGAGGAATAATTGTGGTGCTAAAAAAAGAAATTTATGAGAATAAACTCATAAAGGAGGGAAACATCAGAGGAACAGTCTGCTGGCTGTGTTAAAATGACAAAAGTGTGACATTTTGTATAGTTCTGACAAATAATCAAATTCCCAATTCTCAGATATTCAGACTTGGACTTCCAGGGTACAGTTCGTAACTTTATCTGAACACTTTTCGTGCATGTAAATGAACCTATTGTGCTGTTTTTTTGTTTAGTTTTTTTCTCTAAGATGGTCTCGATTGTTGACTTGTATTATTATTTCTGTTTTACTTGTTC
>JAPQRQ010000019.1:20959773-20975817 GCA_037367365.1 Apogon talboti | reverse complement strand
TAAATTCATCCCACGGGCCGGACCAGACCCTTTGGCGGGCCGGATTTGGCCCCCGGGCCGCATGTTTGACACCCCTGATGTAGACTATAACTGATGGTTTTTGTGTTACTTACTGAGCAATGTGCATTCATCTTTGAATGATGTATGCATAGTAACAGTACTTTAATAAGTGTTGAAAGACATGTCTGACAGACTCACATTCCTGGTCACCTGAAAAAAAGTTTGTCTCCTGTTTTACCTTACATGTCACACTAATGGACAAACAGCATCATGGTCCTCAAATATGCACTGCTGACCACATTTGCTGACATCTTTCCCATAGTTCTGAGTGCACTATAGTCACTATTCACATTGAAACCTGTTTGGCTGAAGCTTCTGCCATTTATGCACTAACAATGCACTGTCTTTCAAAGCCACTTGTATATTTTCCTGTCATATTGATCTGTGAGAATAAACTTGGCCTGCTCAGCAAATTTTTACATACCACAGAGTGGGATGGGATGTTAACTGCTCATACAAACTATGCAGTTTGTAAGCGTCTGCATTTATTGAATGTTTCCAGTCATGTATTTAGGTGTTATATCTCCACAAGAACACAACCTAAGACATGAGATGTGTTCAGAAATGTGTTGAGGTCAAGTAAAAGTAGTGCTGGTTTAGTTACTTGTGAAATTAAGGTAAAGGTGAAATAAAGGTAGAAGGTGGAATTATTCCTGAAAATACCTTCCTGCAAATATTTTTGCATTTATTGGCATTCCATTTAAATTTTTGCAGGACCTGACTGATGCAATTCCTTCCTCAACTTCATCCTTAATGAGAACTTTCACTATGCATTTATCTGCTATTAATTATTTATGGCTGACAGACTGAAATGTAATTCTTGTGACAGTGTATCAGAGTCAAAGGCCCACAGTTACCATGGTTTGCCACGTATGGACTACAGCGTCAGCTATGTCTGCTGCTATGAACAGAGGAGTGTCTACTTACCAACAAAAGACATGCGTCACTGTTTCATGTGAAACCTGAAAAGTAGGTTTATGACGGAAGGGTATGTGAATCAACGCTGTAAGCTTAGTCACCATTTCTGATTTTTTTCTGACATCAATAGTTTCAGCTGACGAGCTGTGGGAGGCTACAGGTGTATTGCAGTTACTACTAGGGGATTTGCAGCTCATTGTCAGTATTTTACTGGATTTATATTAGATATCATATAAAAATGATAGGCTTAATCTACTTTCTAACATGTAGGGAAAGCATTTTCTGTTTCTACATAACAACATGCCTTAACTGAAAGAGCTCCTGATTGTTCTCAAACAAATCTGTCTGAAGTTTCAGTCTGCTCCAACTGAAGTATTTCTTCTCTCAGCTATGAAATTCAGGTAAGACCATATAATGATCTTCTATTGATTAGATAATACTGTAACTGTGAGACTTTTATTTGACATGGGCTGAAATTGATCATCAAAAAGTTGCATTATTTGTTAATATTGCAGTTAAATTTGTGCAAGCTGACTAGCCTTTCTAATATTGGATATGACACGTATAAGCCCTACGACGCATTAAACTGCATTGATGTGAGTGTTGCTGTGATCACTGTTACCTGCACTACCAGGACTCTAAATGACATTAATATTCTTTTAACCCCTCATATGAATGGTTGCCCACTTACTGTATATCACCAGGCTCTGGACTTTTAATAGTTCCCACTGTGTGTCTGGTGAAAAATAGTGGTCATGCCTTTGCAGTTTAGGCCAGAACTCTATATTTACTTTTCTGCTGAATTAATTACTGTTAAAAATTTCTTCCTAAAACCAGCTGTCATAGAAAAGTAAGTGAATTAGTTTTTTTTATTTGTAAAGCATTCTGTGACTTTATTTAGAAAAGGGCTGTAGAGGTCAACTTTAATATTATTGTATTATAGGCTATTTAAGTGTTGAGTTATCTGGAGGTGTGGTCAGTGCCTCTAAAATATTCCCTATGTTTATGATTTATACCCAGCTGTCCTTTCCAGGCAAGGCTAAATTTAAGTAAAATATTTGTTTGATTCCCTACACAGAGAAATTTGAGACAAGTTTACGTTTATTTTTGGTGAAGCAGTTTACCAGTTGTTCTTCCACGCCTGCTTCCTCACAGTCTATATTTTACTGTAAAATGGTAAATATTTCCTCGTTCTGAATGAATGAAGATGAACGTGACATCCTCGGAGTGCAGCTGCTCGTCATGAACACTAGATGTCAGTGTTGTTCTGCGTGTGAGCTGGGGCGCATGCTCCATGGGATGTAAACAGTCGGTAGGCCGCCGCCGTCTGTCTGAGTCTCCGTCTGTGTACACGTATTACGGCTGCAGGGGCTGGACCGACTCAATGGGAACTAGCTAACTTAAACGCTGGCTAGCCTGCAAGTAGAAGCGGACCTAGTTGGTTAACTTGTTAAATATTGCTGTGTTTGAAAACCGGCCATTTTTCTCATAGTACTAGTGTGACTACAGTTTGTGCATGGGAAGCAGACGACATTTGCTGCGGTTCGTTAAAAGCGATTCAAGGTAAAGGATGTTCTGTTGTTCGGGCTCTGTGTAATTGCTGGAAGGAACACTAACTCTAAATACCAGAGTTAAATTAATGATATCTGTTTTTCCTAGCAGATGGTGAGACGTTATCTCTCAATAATAAGCCGTGTTTATATTTAACACGTACTAATTTATTGTGAAAGGGGAAAAGGCTTGTTTTACAGCTTCTCAATGCTGTCACTTATTTTAAATGCTCGCTTTTGAACTGTTAACTGTCTTGCAAAGGACTCCTGCTATCGCTTGGAACGAACGTAACATTATGTTAATAATATGTGATTTTCTGTAAGGTAGTGTCGAATTAATCCAACCATATGGCTATTTGTTCAAACTGTAGCCTCGTCGGGGTTAGAGCTTTCTGGAAGAAACTCAGTCCTCATACTGTTGCATTCGATGCTACATCTCCATTTCAGCAGTCAACATCAGCAAGCCATAAAAGGAGTGCGAACTTCTCCTTTATCTAATGCACGGCTTCTTTGTTTACTGCCCGTTAACCGAATGTTTTTGATGTGTCTTCGCCCCGATGTGACCAGTGGAAGTCAAGGACTTCAACAGTTTAGCTACGGCATTAGCTGTATTCAAGCCAAGGATATATTTAAACTGCGGAAAAGTGGCTTGCAGTAGCAACTTAGCCCAGTGGAAAGAGATATAAAGCACGAAAAACCTACAAAGATTAATGTTGGCAACTTTTTTTTTCTAACCGACTTGCTTATATTATTGTATCAAGTATTGTCAGGCCGATGAAAATAGCTCAAGCTAAGTAGGAAACATGTTATAGCCTTGAAGGGGGAAAAAAACATATTTAGGCCTGAAGTGCAGTGGGTGGTGGGAGTCCTCATGACTTGTGCGTTACCAGTAAACTGTGAAAAGAAGATAGTTGGATCCTACCATGACATGGCCAGTCAATGTACTCCATTATTTTGCCATTTATTGCAAGCGCTGCTTATTTAGATTGTTTTTTATTCATGCTTTAAACAAGGATTCAGTAAGATGCATTGTAAATAGTAAAAAACAGCCATCAACCCAGACAAATAAAAGAAATACACCCATCAAAACCTTTTCAACTATAGTTTTTTTCTGACTGATAAATGGTGAATGCCACTTCTCTTTTTTGCTACCATGTTCATATTACCATGTTTGTTTTTCTTAGAGCCACTGTCATCCACACCCACTAGAGAAACAGCAACCATCATAATGGAAATAGTGTTGCATTGTAAATGTCCAAATAAATGGAATTTTAAATATACACATTAATGGTTCCTAAAAGTGTGAAGTAATCCAAATAGAGCAGCCATTTTTAATTTTACTAATGATACCTGTGGTTTTTCCCTCTGTTGACGCATCAAAGTGTCTTCTGTCAAACAGGCTTATTGTGAGATTGTTTCCAATGTGGTTGAGTTCATGACATTGGTTTAACATCTGTTTGTAGCTGCTGCTCGCAATTAAACAAAATTTATAACATATTGGGGCTGGGAGTTTGACAGTAAGGTTCTGAAAGCAGCCTGTGAAAGAGCACACATTAATCACTGGTTTGGACAGTGGAGATTTTGTAACACAGACTTTAACCAAATGCTTAGTAGTTCATGTTTTGTAATAACTGTAGCTGTTACTCCCATAAAAAAAATCACACATCAGCTTCAGACTTCAGTGTTGACGTTACTGATTGAAACATGTCTAAAACCAGTGCGTTTAAGTTCCCACGAAGTTGAAAGAGCTATTTCTACAGAAGTTTAGTGAGCAGCATTGGTTGGAGTTCTCATTATGTGGCTGTGTATTGAAGAATAGAGTCCAGCAGGACCATTGAAATGCTGATTGTACACTGGGAAAATCTGAGCTTTCCTGTGGGTGTGAAGTGAAAGGCCTCTCTACCTCAATGTGTTGTTGTAAGTCAGGCCTCTGTTTTAATACCCTCACTGCACATGGACAGTATGTTTTTCCTAAAGATGGCTGTGCTTTCTTCTTGCCCAGACTGTTTTGCAGCTTGTGGCCTTGAGTAACTTTAGAGAGGCATCTGTAAGTTTTACATACTTTTTAATGTAAGATACAGTATCTATGACATACAGAGCTCATCATGTGATATTGCATTTGCTCTGCCTTTAGTGTCAGTGACAGTTTCTTCATGGTTTGTTTTAAATCACTATGGGTTATATGTCCAGTGCTGTGCATTTTGATTTGGAAGTGTTGAAATGCTTCTCTGCTCAGCCTTTGGTCTTTCTCAGTTCCCCAATCGTCTTAAAGTTGTTTCGCCGAGGCGCTCTCTCTCTTTTTTTTTTCCTGACTGTGGGTTTCATTAGCTATGCGTGCTGCGTCTCAGGGCCCCTTTGAGTTCTTAGGCAAACAAAAGCAGAAACAATCTGTGTATCCAGGATTTATAGGGAAGCCTTACATCAGTTGGCTGGGCTTGATCAGAGGCATTTCTTGCAAGGCCACCTGGACACTGGCATCACTCACATCATGACCTTCCCCTGCGTTGATTAAATTTCAAGCTTCCTCATATTTTGTTCCCTGGATAACACATAGGCCTACAAGGTACTTTTAGTTTCCTTCAGAGAGAAAAAAGAGGGATAGCAGTAGGAATTTTAAAAATGAAATTCAGGCCCTAAACCAGAAATCAACCAGTATGTTAATATTAAATTGTGTGTAGATATAGTAATTGTGTTCAGTTAACATAGACTTTTCTCCTTCTAGTTAGTTCTGCATGACCTCCCACATTTGGAGTCAGTCTTTGAAGACGCCTCATACTCTGATGGTATCCTCTTTGCTTTCAGTGTGAAAGAGGACAGATACAATGCTAGCCTTGCTCACTGATGCAAGAAATGTTGGGTCCAGTGGAACTGAGAGACAAATGTGCCCACACAGTATATACAAATGAAAGATCTGTGAAATTTTCTCCTATTAACAAAGGTACTTCTCACATTCGTCATTCATTCTTAGTAATCTTTCCAAAATTTATGGTAAATGACACACTACACAAACAGAGTGGTTTCACAGTGCTCCAGTGTGTTTTTTCTACATGCCTGATGTAGGTTTGTGTCTCATTCTACTATGAAAAGTACATAAATCATTTTAATTTCATGAGATATAATGTTTTGGTTGATGTCAGGTTTGATTTCATGAAGTGATACAATATAAGGAATCAGTTTGTATGAAACGGTTGCAGAATATAAACAGTTTTTGTTATATACAACTGCAATAACACTATTTGCAAATATTGCCATCTTATTCAGGATCAAAAAATATATAATAACTGTTGTTCACACAATTAATTTTATGTTCCTTCTCTGACAATTATAGTCAGAGAAGGAACATAAAATTAATAGAAGTCTTTTGTCAGTAAACTCACAGTACTGTGTTATGTCTAGCAGAGAACAATATTCTACATTTTGTTGTCTAGTGAAGTATTACCACTGTTGTTTCTGTAGTGTTATGGTATGATGCTATATCAAAGTTCCATACCTAATAGGAAATTTAACTGGTACTGGTACTGGTTCATGCGGGATATTACCCAGTACCATTATTAAACTATTATCAAGCTTATACTATAATAATGGCAAAAAACAAATGTGTGTATTAATTGATTGTGACATGAGGGAGCCAACACCTCACACAGACAATGGAGAGTCTCCTTGTGTGTAGGATAAACCTGTTACCTGTTGAGACTGAGAAACTTACATCATTAACTTATTATTTGTGTGAGCTCTGTGCAGAATTATAAAAAATATATATCCCACCTTTTCCCCCATACAGGTGTCATGTTGATGAATGGGTGTTTTTCCCTGAATGTTGGATATCAGGGCTTCAGTTGACTGTTGATTTAGCAGAATAATACAGAATGACAATCACTTTAATTTACCCTAAAGTCCCTGGTTAAGGTTTCAGCTGGTGTCAGTATATATGTCCATCCATCTTGCTCAGGAACAGGGTGTTGAAATGAAAACAGTAGCAGTTTGCTCCAACTTCCTGTTTCTCTCCATTAGCGAGTACACTTTGCAGATTCAGCACAACACCTTCAGTTGCAGAGTTTACAGTGTAGGATAATGAAATGTGTCCTGATGACGTGCGCTTTAATGTGATTTGTAAGATTTTTGCTTTCATTAAACAGCTCAAAGTCACACAATAGATCTGAATTATGGGACAGTGACGGGGGATGACGTTGCTAACCACTGGCTGGAATTGAACCTGTGAAAATTTAGACCATGAAGAACTGTGTCTAATTTCTTTTTAGATAAGATGACACATTATTTTCCTACTGCAATGCTAGACAGACCAACTAAGTGAAGAATGAATGGAAGTATTTCCATTGAGCACTTGTTATTAAAGCTGACTTCCTGGCTGCTTGGCCAGAGAAGGGTTGCAGACATGCAGGATTTGTAGCTGTGCTGTGCCAAGTCTGAGCTTAGAGCCCTGCAGTGTAATGACAACAACATGGTTCACAGTGTGAGATAATTACTCTGTTTTGAAAACTTGTTAGCAAGATAATGACACAAACCTCACATTTTATTCAACATCACCATAATGTGAATTTCATAATATTAACCCGAGATAGAATAATAAAAGTTCTAGCACTGTTTTATTAGACTTATTGTTGATTTCATCCGGTATTACCTTTGTGTCAATAACATCATATTTCATAAAACTGCATAGAAAATGATAATATGGAATTATTGACCAGCTCAGATTGTACAGTTGGCCCAAAAAAAACGTACTGTTACTACATTTACTACGATCTTTCCCCCTCCTCCTTTTGGCTTTCTCCCCTTCCTCTTTATGCCCTCGACCCTCTGTAAGACCATCTACTCACAGAGAAATGACTCATCAATTTTATGCAGAGTGGGATGCATAAAAATGATTGGTTTTCACCTTTGACGGAAGTATCCTGACTTCCTTTTGAGGTGAAACTGATGGCAAAGGGAATTGTGTTTTATTTGAGGTTGGAGGTGATTTTGAGATTGGGTTCCAGAGGTCAACTTCCTGTTGTACACTCTTTAAGGAGGAGTATCTTCGGTAGAGCACTTTGACCCTTCCTGACAGTATGATCAGCATATGACTACAGGACAGCTGGTCTAAGGTTCAGAACAGTTTTACTTTCAGGAGGGGCAGTTTAGAGGCCTTTCATTTTTGAGCTCCTCTTAAATGAATTAATACATTCTGGATTATTTCGTACATTTCGTATTTGTTTTAGTGTTTTATTTTTTATTGTTTTTAAGTGTACAGCTGTTTTTATGTCTTATTACTTTTAATTGTACAGCTGTTTTATGTCTTGTAACTTATTTTTGTATTTTATTCCTTTATTTTGGTTTTTATTTACTCTATACAACACTTTGGTCCACTGTGGTTGTTGGAAAGTGCTTTACAAATAAAGTTGGATTGGATTCTGGATTTCCTCATGGAGTATGTTAGCAGCTGAAAGCCAGTCATTTGGAATAGCAGGTAGGAGTGTATGAAACGTCTTGAAAGTACTGTTGTTTAGTACCTTTTAATAGAAGGATTACACAGTGGAAGAGTTAATTAGGGAACAGGCAGCGACATCCACGTTTGATGATACACCAGCTGTTGCTAAGTACTAATTCAAGTAACCTTGTTTAATTCATTAATCACTCAGGTTACTGCCTGCTCTCTGGTCTTTTCCTTCTCATTGCTCTTGAAAACTTGGTGGGTATGGCAGAGTAAAAGCACTGCACCTCAGTCATGTATTGTAAATGTTTAAGGTTGGAAATCATCATTCAATTACAGTTTGTCATTCAGCGCTGACATAAAACATGATTAGAAGCAGATGAATTTTGCCAAGGTTTTGTGTAGATGATCCGGTGCTGAATGACACTGAATGGCTGAATAATGAATTAAGGATAGTGGTGCTCAGTTTTCTGCCTGAATTATGTAAATTTATTCTAAACAATCTCATATTCATAGAACTGACATGGAGAGAGATATAGCTGTGAGACATGGAGACATAAGTTGTGTGATGAAGAGCTAAACATTTAATGACTTTAAATTATGGTGATATGCATGCTTTTATGTTTACATTGTCGGCTTAAGTACTTAAAAATGATTCATTCTTTTACTTAATATTTTAATGCTGACCAAACATTTAAAATCATTAATTTTTTGGATATTTTGCCTTTGAAATCTTGGGTGTTTGTCATATTACGGTCTGTTTTTTTCATGCAGGGGCACAAATCAGACTCTAAACTACAAAGAAAACCCTTGACATTTATTGTGATATTTATTTATTCATTTATTTACATTATATTGGAATAACATATTTAGCCCTTTAGCCCAGTCCTAGTGTGGTTTTTGAAAACTATCAACAGCCTTTTGTTTATTTTGCTGTGCTACAGCTCACATTCTTTACACCATTATTTTTGATGATCTGGATTGTCTTTTCTGTTCTTCCACAAACCGGTAATGTAGGTAGTGATTCACATGTATTTTATTTTTTTAACTAGTGCGTTGACCCGTGGGGAACCATGGGTTCTAGATGTGGTATAAATATTAGTGTAATAAACTTACCGCTGATACATTTAATTCCTTTATTTTCTTGGTAAATTCCACTGGCATTTTCAGTTGAATAACCTCTCAGCTGACATGTCTGTTTCTGCACATGAAATTTGACACCATGGTAATGTGGCCCTATTTATCTGTTGCCAGGTAACCCACTTCAATGATGATTCTATCATTATGGGATGTGATTCTACAGCTATTGTATTCCATAATTACTAATATCTCCCAAAATATTGGTCCTATCAACTTGCTGTTTTCGCTAGTCTCTTCCTTGACCAAAAATACACAAGTGTACGAAAAGCTGCATTAGTTAGCTCTTTCCGGGTTTTCTGTGATGCCTGAAACACACGCACTCACACCCACACACATCTACACATACACACGCAGACACAGAGTCCACTTCACTTTCAAAATAAAAGAGAAGATAAGCCTTTTTTTTACAGTTTAAACTTAAAAGTTTCTGTGTTTTACATTTGATATTTTATACACCATTATTTATGGCTATTTCTTATTTATTTATGTTTTTATTTATGGCTTGCATTAATTTTGGTTTGCTGCTACAGTTGACCAGTTATTGTGTTGTAGTTTGTAAATTTTTGACCTTGTAGTTTGTTGTAGAGTGTATATAAATCAGTATATAGTAAGAATAGGTCTTTTCATGGAATAATTTCCT
Organism: Apogon talboti; assembly: GCA_037367365.1. Lineage (NCBI taxonomy): Eukaryota > Metazoa > Chordata > Actinopteri > Kurtiformes > Apogonidae > Apogon > Apogon talboti. The sequence continues at coordinate 20,966,081 of JAPQRQ010000019.1, read as the reverse complement.
GTAAAGTATTTATTGATTGCATTGTCAGAAAATGTTGTGTATTGTGGTATGTATCATTAACTGGAAGTGAAATTACCTTTATTTTGTTCATACTGCAGTAGCTTTAGAGAGAAGCTATATGTTGTTGTGTTAATCTTATAGTTTGTACTGTGTCCTGCTACTGTTGCAACAAGCCTACATAACATACATAAAACCTTGATTTTATCACCATGAGGTGAACCCTGACGTTCAGCTGAACTGAGAGGTATTTTAGCCCTGAGGCTCACACAGACTCCTCTTCCCTCTTCTGCAGGTGGCGACAGACAAAGTTGCTGGTAAGCTGAGTTCTACTCTCTCATGGGTGAAGAACTCGGTGTCGCACACGGTCAGTCAGATGGCTAGCCAGGTGGCCACGCCCACATCCCTGCAGACCACTGCTACCTCCTCCTCTACGTCTCTATCCTCACCTGGCCTGTCGCCGTCCTCGCCGGCGCAGCTTAGTCCTGATGATGTGGAGCTGCTCGCCAAACTGGAGGAGCAGAACAGGTAAACAGTCTGTGGGGAGTCTCTCCTAAGTGTTTGATTTAGGGCTGAGAGGTTGAGTATAGGCTGTCTTTAAAGGTCAGAACAATACAGACAAGCTCAGACATAAGTAAGGCAGCTGCTGCTTCTCAGACATATTGAGCTGCAGTAGTGTAACAACACTCAGGGCTCCAGACTAACTTTCATCACGACGAGCACTGGTGCTCCTAACTGAAATTGTTATGTGCATCAGCACAAAGTTTAGGTGCACCATTTACATTGACACTCAACACAACACATTCATATTTTTTTTCCCTCTTAAGTGTATTACTGATAGATGCTTTAGTAATAATAAGAACAATATACAGTAAAACAACGTGCTTTGTGTGTTTTATTTTGTCGTCAATGAAAAATTCACAGCATCAAATATTGTTGGAAGAGGAAAAAAAAATCATGAAATTAAGTTGTTAAATACTGCTTTTTCAAATATAGACACCAAAAGACCTCTGTGTGCCCTCATATAACACAGCATACAAATTAATAATCATACATCCATTCACTTTGATTTGACAAAAAATACTGTACTTGCGCACATTGATTTTGAATTTTTTTTGTTAAGCCTAAAGATAATAATAATATTATAGTACATTCAGTCTGTGAGTTTCAGTCAAGAGTTAATAAAGCTACACCTTTAAAAACAGTGTAAAACAGTGGAATTGTGAGTGGGAATTTATCAAGGTTGTGGTTTGACCCATGAAGAGGTGTTGACCTTTCACACCAGTCCCTTTCTGACTGATGTGGAATCTATCTGCCCCTACCCACACCTACTTCACACAGACATCTGGAAAAAAATATAGTGGTCTCCAGTTTGTAATGTCCTGTTAGATTCTGGGCCATGGGAGTTCACAGATGAGGTTTGTTTGATCTTTGTGGTTATTGCTTATCATACTTTCCCCTCACATAAAGGCCAAGCAGTTGTCAGTTTTGGTGTAATATTAGTCAGTTAATCATTGGATGTTACTTTAGATTTATTTTCCCTATTTGACATGACACTTGGTAAACTGGATGCAAATGCAGAATGTTGTATTTGGATTTGTAAAACAAACACTACGCACTGCACGTATATACACTGATCAGCCATTACATTTTCTGACAGGAGAAGTGGTAATATTGATTATTTCAATACAATGGGACCTTTCACTGGGTTGGGTATATTAGGCAGCAAGTGAACATTTAGTCGTTGAAGATGATGTGTTGGAAGCAGCAAAATGAATAACATACTGAACTGAGTGACTTTGACCAGGTCCATATTGTGACGGTGATGACTGGGTCAGAACATCTCCAACTGCAGGTCTTGTTGTTTGTTCCTGGTCTGCAGTGGTTAGTACTGACCACAAATGGACTAAGGAAGGACATCCCAGTCTCTGGACAGTTGATCATCTGTGGGAGGTGTTGGACAAATAAATCTGATCCATGCAGGTCCACCTCTCTACTTCCAGGACTTCAGGGATCTGCTGCTAACGTCTCGGTCCAGATACCACACACACCTTCAGAGGTCTGGTGGAGTCTAGACCTCGGGTCAGAGCTGGTTTAGTGGAAAAAGGAGAACCCACACAATATTAGACAGGTGGTAATAATATTATGCTCATATAGATGGTTGAGATCCAGTTGTTGTTCATTAGATACTTTTGGTAGGTACTAAACACTTTAGACTGATGTTCTGATCCAGTGATTTGACCATCACAATTTGTCCCTTGTCAAAGTTTCTCAGATCCATACTCTTGCCCATCTTGCTGTTTCTAATACATCAACTTTGAGGGTTAGACACGTCCAATTGTAATGAGACAGTCAAAATTTATACCACTTTGCCTGTCGGTGTCAGAATATAATGGCTGATCGGTGTATAACTCTACTTCTTATAGTGTTATAGAGTGTAGTGTTTCTGAGCTTTAATGTAGTGTATATAATCCTTTAACTGCCATGATTATCACAATAGAAAAAAATTCTGGCAGATGTTTACAGAAATTCATATTTTTACATAGAAAGCTACCCAAAATGCCTTGCAAGATCAAAAATTTATCATATTAAATACCAGTGTCAGTGTTGACTATTTTAGGAGTCATATTTCAGCATTTTTGCTACAAATTATCATGTATGTGAAAATATATATAGCAAGTTGTACCTTTCTTTCTTCAACTCGCGGTTATATGTCTCCCCTGCCAGTTTTGCCTAAAGTTGCAGAACTGTATGTCTTTGCTTAATGTATAAATAGGAACTGTGGCCCACGCTCATACACAGTACATGGAGGTAATTGTAGTTGCCGCCCACCTTTTAAGCAGAAGAAAATGAATCTGACAATAATGCATTATGGGGTGCATCATCATGTGAACACTTCAAGTGGCATACTGTGAAATTTGACAACTGTTGTATGTCCTCCAGATATTTTTTCAGATTTGACACATATTTCTTACAACTTTTGATGAGAATACCAGCAGTAGATGCTATTTCAGACATGGCCTCAGGGTGCAGGTTGAGCCAGATTGGTTTAAAAATCTCATCTCTGTGCGTTTCATGATTGTGTATTCGAGCCTGGTTGGTCACTGAACGGTTAAATGGCTGAAGTGTTATTGAATGGGCAGCATTCTAACTGCAGCGACTTATTCATCAGCGGTGACATCTCGGTAACCCTGATTTTGCAGACTTGCTGTTGGCCATCAGATTACTCAGCTCTAACAGTCTTACTAGTTTAATATTGTCAATTGTATCTGCTCTGAGGGTCCACTTCACAGTATGCACAGTTGTAGACACGGTAATCTTTTGTTTACTGTCCCCGTGGTGCTCATTGTTCACTTGAAGTACTGTTAGAAGATGACGTAACATTTCTCTATTGGCAACTCTGTGAATTCTTCCCTGGCTGTGACTCTCATCCATGGCTGGTGCACTGTGTTAGCATGGAAACCAGTCCTGTGGTTCACAGTTCGGGATTGTGTCACAGTAAAGGAGACCGCAAAGCTCTGTTGAATGCAGAGGTCTGTGACTCATCGGGACGCCCACAACAGGTGCTCCAGAGCAGCACTTGTTTTGGTGCTTCCTCTAGTGACGGTAGATCAAAATTGGCCAGGGAAATGTTACATTTTCTCCCTCATATCCTTCATGATGCCAGGCTCCCATCTGGGTAACAGAAGTCTTATAGTCAAGGGGCTCGTAGTTCACCTGACCTTTGACCCCTGCTTCCACTCCAGATGGGGCACATAATTCAGTCTCCATTTTGTAAAAGATGTTGACGCTGTTAAACAGTGAACACACAAATCTGATTGTTTGTCATCACAGTTTTTGTTCAGCTGGTACAGCCTCAAGGAGGTGGGAGGACTTTGGTATTCATGTGTATGTTCCTGTGATGCATCCTGCCCTCCCATTTGCATGTTCGCGAGGCCTTTGTACCCTACAGAGCAGATAAACGGCTGAAACATTTGTTTAGTTGTCACACACACAAGGAAGTCCCACATTGACTGCTGACAATCTGTAAATCAGACATGCCGGTGCTCCTGAAGTCTTAGACACCTGAAACATGACGAGGGCATCATGAGCTTATCTTGGTAAAGTATTAGTTTTTCAGGTTTGTTCTGCTCGTTACAGTGATTTATGTATTTTAAGTCATGATGTAAGAGTAACACAATTCTATGCGTAATTGCTTGGCTTTTTGTCTTACTGTAGCTCATCATTTCTTTAAAATGTTTCTTTACACTTGTGTCAAATAATGTTGCAATATAAAATATGGTGAATGAGAAAAGATTTTTTAGATATTTTTTTTTGGTGTTTTTGTGTTCTGACTTGTGTTTGATCACTGGTGAATTATTAGCTTAGCTGCAGTAAGGCTGCCGTGGTCAAGTAAGTTCATGTTTATGTGTATTGCTGGTCGAAACCGCAGTGTATCATCTGTTGACAAACTGAAAAAAAAGGCACGTTCAGCTCCAGTTGTTAGAGATTGCTTTTAATCGCCGTTTAGCTTCAAGTCAGGACTGTATACAAGTGAGTAAGTGCTCTTGCAGGCTCGGTGTGTTTTCGCTCCCTCCCATACGACCCAAATTTGGCTGTAACCCTAGCCGTTCTGGGAGCAGGCTCAGTGACGTCGCAGGCTCCAGTCGAGAGGCCTCGGTCTTTTTCCGAGATCAGGTGTCTGAGCCTTTGTGTGTCTGTCATGAGCTCCTCGGTGCCGTGCAGGTTTGGCAGTTACGGGTTCTTTTCTCTGCACGTTGATCCTTGATGAGGTCGCTCTGTCAGTGACAAACAGATAAGAGTGATACAATCCTAGATTAACCTGTTCCAAGTTTTTTTTTCTTTACCCCAGCAACACACTAGAGAAAACACATGAAATTATCATCATGAGTCAGGAATGATTTTTAACCCCTGCAGGTAGAATGTGGCCGTCCTGCACAGTTGTGATACTTTCCTTTATTGTAGCTTCTAATCTACAGTAACTGTCAGATGTGTTAGAGTTTTTGATCTTGGTATTAACTTTCCATTTGTGTAATGAAAGCATGTACAAATCTGAGTAATCAGATTTTTAAGGATTACATTAATTATGACAATGGCTAAACCCCTCCTTCTGTAGTGACATTGTAGCTGCTGATTTCTATTGATGAAATAATGGACAGTAACTGAGCCAGCTGTTCACTTCCTGTTTTTTTTTTTTTTTTTGTATCACAGTGTACAGTTACACCTGGGGAAACACACAGAAACCAACAGAACATTATGATTTACTGACTCAGCGTCTGGCTTCAAATTTTTTTTTATTTGTGCAGAGGAATCAATTGATTATTTATAGCTGGTTGTTAGAACCAACAGCCATTTTGGAACAGTAGATTGGAGATTATATATGGCATAACTTCAGTTTATTGAAGAAGCTCCAATTCTATTTTTAGCAGTGCCCTAGAAATGTGAGTGGCTGTGATTTTAACACTGTTTGCTTCAGTCACAATTTGCAGTTTTCTCTACATTGTGCAGAATTAGAGGATTCATATTGGCACTCGTGCAGTGTCTGGTGATGTTGTAACATGTTTGAAGTGCACCGAGGTGTACGATGGCAGAATAAGTCAGCTCTCTTGTTCTTTCTTAGATATCATTCATGCGTGGCGTTGTTTTCAGAAAAAGCAGGGTTTTCCTTAAGTTTGTGAAGGGCTTGGGGATGTGTCATGCTTTTTTCTGTTGTGGTCATTTAACTAAAAAAAACATGCATTATAACAGTAAGAAATATAAAATAAATCTATTCACAGTTGACAGTGACATAATTCCCAAACTCCAGAGTGGTAAAGAAAGTACAGCAGATTTTCTTTCTGTTTCTTGAGCTAGGTGATGAGAAAAATTCTTACAAAGCACTTATTGTTACAGAACGTGTTCCTCTGTGCAGTTTGTGAAATGTTAACCAACTCTTGGTTTCCTTCTCTTCAGGTTGCTGGAGACAGACAGCAAGTCGCTACGCTCCATGAATGGCTCCAGGCGGAACAGTGGCTCCTCCCTGGTATCCAGCTCTTCTGCTTCCTCCAACCTCTCGCACCTGGAGGAGGACACGTGGATCCTCTGGGGGCGCATCGTAAATGAGTGGGAGGAGGTGCGCAAGAAGAAAGAGAAGCAGCTTAAGGTGAGTGTAGTACACATGAATACCTGTGGAATAGCAGACGAGTCTCGTGCCAACCTGCTTAAGAGATTATTGAGAGACACCTGCATTAACGGCTTATTAGGACACACATGACCTGTCCGCTGAGGCCAGGTTTAAGTAGCACAGGACAGATTTTAGATTTATTAGCCCC
>JAPQRQ010000019.1:20934703-20951243 GCA_037367365.1 Apogon talboti | reverse complement strand
AATGCCTACAAGTATCGCCTCCTGTTGGGCATGACATGTTTAAATGAAGGGAAAATGGACTGACTATAACACGTGTTCTCAGCGTCACCTGGCACGGACCGCTGGTCGCTGGAAGGACACCCCGAAGAAGAATACGCTGAGTGAGCTGCAGGATGAGCTGATGAGTGTGAGGCTGCGAGAGGCCGAAGCTCAGGCAGAGCTGCGAGAGACGCGGCAGAGGATGCTGGAGATGGAGACACAGGTCAGAGGTCACATCAGGTTTTTCCAACACTTTCATTTGAGTTGGTTTATTGTGCATTTTCAGGTACCTCGTAACGCAGTTAATATATAAATATCATGCAAATAGTATGTAGGGTGTAAGATGAATCCAAACGAATGGGCTGACTAATAATGTGTAACCACTAAAAATAAAAGTGACAACTCCGCCTGTATTGTCACACATCAGCCTTTGGAGGGCAGCAGTCATCTATTCCACACTATATAGTGACGCTCATTCAACCATGTGGATAGTGTAAATTATGTTGCTTTTATTTACACAGAATCAGATTCACAGCAACCAGTTGCGGCGGGCAGAGCAGGAGAGCCGCTGCCTGAATGAGCGTGTGCAGACCCTGACGACGCAAAATAAAGATCTGAATGTGCAACTGCAAGAGATCAAACGCAGACAGGCTGAAATTGAATGCAAGGTACAACTCTAGCTGCTCATCTGCAACACACTTTGGATTAATAACACTGACCTGTTAATGTTGTCCTGAGTGGAATTTGTAAGGGGGTCAGTGTTCAGACCCCGAGGAGGAAGTGACTTAGTGATTGTGTTAGTCTATATCTCTGTCTATAGTAATATCGCACTCAACATCTGTTAAGCACTACTGTTGCCACAAATACAACACGAGACATGTTTTCATACAGACTCACTGACTATTACATGATTGTTGTTGTTTGTAGCGTGTTTTGCTGTTGCCTCACAGTTGTTTTCTTGTGTCTTTTTTTTTTTTCAGAGTAAGGAGGAAGTGATGGCAGTGAGGTTGAGAGAAGCTGATAACATAGCTGCTATGGCTGAACTCCAGCAACAGATCTCAGAGCTTGAGATTCAGGTACAGTTCCAACAAACTCCTCGGTTTGACTTCGTGATTACATCACCATTTTTACTGAGAAAATAAAGCAGAAACATACTGGCACCTGTGAAAAGATATTAATGGACACAGAAGATTTCTCTGGTATTTTTTCTCAGTGGAAGGAGATCATGTCTATCACAGAGTTACAGTGAAAGGATGTGAAGGTGAGGTTTTTCCTGTAATCGTAAACCTTTTTTGGGCACCACCTAAGCCATATTAATGTAAAGTCAATGTAGAGAATGTCAAAACTAATTCAATTCAACATACTTTATTTGTCCCCGAGGGGCAATATAAAAAGAGCATGAAAGCAGCTTTAAAAGGCAACACGTGTCACAAACTTGAAAAACACACACAGTCTGGTGTCGGCACACACAAAAACAAAGAAAACACACATAGATAAAGTGCTTTGTGTGGTGCAGGTGTAAAGTGCTAAGTGCTCAGGGTTCAGAATTGAGGAGCTGGACAACCCTGAGGACAAAGGTGGGTTTCGTCCGCTGTGTCCTTCAGCTAGGACAGCGGAGTCTAGAGGGGAGCTACTGAAATCCTGAGGACAGAATGTGAGTGGGGTCTAGTACAATCCTGTGAGCTGATTTCAGAGTCAGTTGATCTCATAAGTTAGTAAGACTTTGAATAGGCTGCTCAGTGATCTTTGAGCAGACTGAGACTGTGTTCAACAGATTCAACAGGTTTCTGTTTTGAAGAGTGATGAGGTGAAACCAGCAGGTGAAGGAAAAGGTTATGACCTTTTTAATGAAGCCATAATAGAATGTGGTGATAATGTTCTTGTTAACCCCAAAGGATAAGTAACAAGTGAGTTTTCCTAGGTCTTAACATTTGTAGTTGTTTCTCAGTGGACTTTTTTGCAACTTTTCTTTTAAAGCTTGATGGATATTTATTTTCTACCTCTAGCTTTTCCAAATTTCGCAAGCAGATACCGTAATAATAATGGTTCAACATAAGCTTCTTTTTAGAGAAAATGCTAGAGCCCAGACAACGTAGGGAAAACCCTACTGAAGGTGATGCTGCAGCAGTTTCTCTCCCCTGGTTTGCTTATGTTGCAGAGGAGACATCAGTGTTACCAAAATCTGATCAAACCACACCCACGCTTTACTGATGAACCAGATTATCTGACATACTTTTTCCTGAATCTCTTGTTGCTTATGTGGTTTTTAAAAAATCAAGCTACCAAAACAGTTTTTTTTTTTCAGAGACCCAGATGTGTATATTTTTCTTCAATTTATGTTATTCTAGGATGTAATGTTAAAATTTTAGTGCAAATATAAGATACCCCGGACAAAAATGTTGTGACATTTGTAAACAAATTCACTTGTAAACTCTAACTGGTAAGTCTAAGAAAAACTTGTAGTTGTCCCCAACGCAAGGGGTCATCATATTGGTTTAAAGATGTAGAAACAGAAAACAGAATATCACTAATTTGACCCTTTCTAATAGTTTTTTTGGGAATTATTTCGGTGGTAATACTGTAGACTTTGTTGCTGTTTTACAACATGAGTAAACGGGTGGTACGGTGATTCAGGGTGGCTTTGATTCCAGCGCCCAGTTGGTGTGAGTGTTTGTGGAGTTTGCATGTTCATCAAGGTTAAGGGACTTTATTATTCCCTAGGGGCAAATTATTTTCCAGCCAGCAGTACACACAAGAAAAACAAATGTCACATACAATACAGAAACAGCAATCACACACTATTTAGGAACTTGATAGCAGCAGGAATAAAAGAGTTCTTGGTCCTGCTACGTGGTAGAACATATCTGTGACCAGACTGAAGCAGAGTGCACTCAGACCATAGAGGATGACTGGGGTCAATACGAACCGACCGGGCCTTATTCAAAGTTGTGACCATATACAGGTGTGTAAGATCATTTAAGGTCACACCTGTGCTTCTGCTGCACACCTTCACAATACCCTGGAGTTTTTATTTTTAATGTTAAGTAGGTCACACAACAGATAAAGGGTAAGAACTGACTCAATAAAACAAGAGTAACAAATCTTCATCAAACTCCTGTCAACAGTAGGTTGACACACTCCGGATTCCTCCCACCATCCTAATGACATGCACCTTAATAGGTTAATTAGTCAAACTAAATCACCAGTAGGTGTGAATGAACTGGGTGTACCCCCCACCCTCAGCCAGTGATAGATCAGATAGGCTCCAGAACCCCCCCCCCCCAAAACCTCTTGAGGATTCAGCAGATGAAAATGAAAATGAATGAACATGACTAAAGCTTCTGACTTACGCGGTACGAATTTGTTTTTAAATGATCTTATCAATAATCTTTTAGACTCCGCAGCAGTGATCAAACCAGTCGTTTCTTCTAAGAGTTACATCTGGGAGTTGTTGCTTCAATGTATTGGTCAGTGTTGTCTTTACTTTGATCGAGTTATGGGCTGTAGTAGCAGGGGCTGTTGTAAATGTTGCACTTTCGGAGTGGAAGGTGTTTCAGATCTCTGCTGGAGATTCAGACTATTTATAAGTATGACACCTACAAAAACCTCCCCCTCTTCCTTTTCACAGGCACATACAATCACTCAGTGTGGTCTGAGGTTTGGTTACTAAGTGATAGAGCAAAAACATGCAACACCAAAACTGTAGAGCTCCACTACCGCCTCATACTTTTCAGAAAGTGCATAATGAGCTCTGACTGGGGTAATGTTGTCGATAACCTGCGAGTTTGTTTTCACTTAATATCTGAAGAGAATTTAGAATATGTATTTTAGTGTTTAGTTGGACTTGAGCTTCTCAAAACCAGTGGTGTGTGTCTGCGCATGTGTGTGATCTGCAATCACTGTGCTAGTATTGGCTTCTTGGTCTGTGGTTTGGTTACCTACTTTATGAGTTGTGGGTGAAAGTTCTGCTTCAATTACAAGAAAATGTCAAAAAATAAATCACTTCCATGCTTTCATCTTCAGAGATACTGACGCATATTGGTGGTGACAAATTGCAGATCTTTTAATTGCACAAGAGGTCACTGTGTAAGAGTTGAACATGACGCCGACGTGGATGTGTAAGAGATGTAAAATCAGATTTCAATGAAAGCAGGTGCTCTGTAATTACAGAAAGTACTGAAACGTAGAAGTCTAGAAAGGTTTATGTGTAGGACTTTTTCACTATTGCAACCACGGCCTCTGTTAAATACAGCCCCAACGTCTGCAATAAAATGAGAAACCACTTCCTATCAGGCTTACAGACTCTACAGAGGTGACATGCATGGTTTATTTTGAGGTTTCTATGACTATGGTGCTCAGAGATTTATGCTTAATTATTTGGTGTGTAAAGGACACTATTTTAAATCCCTCCGTGTTTCTGTTAATGACACACTGAGATTGAGACGAAGGAAACCCCAGTATTTAACCATGTCCACTTAGAGCTGAACATCAATACTTCCATGGCACTAACAGAGGTGCCTTATGGAAAAAAAGCCTTGTTGCTTATTGTACCTATGAAGTAAATCTCACCAGTGTCAGTGCATGCAGCATGTAAAGCATTTATATATTGTCATTAATGATATTATGTTGACAGATGACTCCACGTTGTACCAAATAGGTCAATTTTTTATGGTGTCAAATTGCTGTGTAGAAAAATATCAGGAAGCGGAAACATAAAGTATTAATAATTTAACACAGAACTAAATTGACAAAATTACATGTTTCCTGTTGTTAAACTGCTTTGAGTGTTAAAGTTCTCCTGAGCTGAAAAGTAAAAACTAAAGATTTATACAGTAATATGTGACAAAATTCAGTTTTTGTTAAAATGGCAATCATCAATCATCACTATCCAAACGGTGCAGATACAGTATCAGTAACACTACAAGTATGGAAAACCGTTTGAATGATATCCAACACTGTGTAGTATAGTCAGTAAATATTTACTCTGTTTATCAATGCTGTAAAATTAACATGGGGTTTTTTAGAGAGCTTAGTTAGTTTTAATTTGAAAACTGGTCACAAACAAGGATCAGCCATGACGATGTGACATTCTGGTATTAATTGTGATTATCTCATTCCAATTGGGTGGATATATTAGGCTGCAAGTGAACATTTAGCCCTTAATGTTGATGTGTTCGAAACGGCAAAATGGGCAGAGTATGGATCTGAGCAACTATGACCAGAGAGAAACTATGATGGTCAAATCACTGGGTCAGAGCATCTCCAGGTCTTGTTGTTCAATTCCAGTGTGAAGTGTTTAGTACCTACCAAAAGTATATAAAGAACAACTGGATCCAAACCAATCAAACATCTATAGGATCATAACATTTTTACCACCTGTCTAATATTATGTAGGTTTCCCTTTTTCCACTAAACCAGCTCTGACCTGAGGCCTAGACTCCACCAGACCTCTGAAGGTGTGTGTGGTATCTGGACCAAGACGTTAGCAGCAGATCCATGAAGTCCTGGAAATAGAGAGGTGGACCTGCATGGATCAGATAGATTTGTCCAACACCTCCCAGAGATGCTCAACTGTCCAGAGATTGCGATGTCCTTCCTTAGTCCATTTGTGGTCAGTACTAACCACTGCAGACCAGGAACAAACAACAAGACCTGCAGCTGGAGATGCTCTGACCCAGTCATCACTGTTACAGTATGGACCTGGTCAAAGTCACTCAGTTCATTATGTTGATCATTTTGCTTCTTCCAACATATCTGCAATTTATATCTCCAACCCAGTGAAAGGTCCCATTGTAATGAAATAATCAATATTATCACCACTTCTTATGATCAGTATGTTATGTCTGATTGGTGTAAACTGAATGTCACCTCATCGTGCAAATGTAACCTAATCTTCACATTAAGCTGTGAATTTTCACACATACACAGACACCTACTCAGATTGAACTTGACAACATGATCATAACAATGGAGGTACACATATTGCGCATACTGTGTTGAGCTAAATGAGCCTGTGAGCGGTAGTTTTTCTCAGAATGAGGATGTTTGCCGTGTGTGTACTCCACTAACTAAACTCAAATTAAATAACTCTGAGTGAACAAAGGTCTGAAGAAGATATTTGAGATGTTTGGCGTCCCTGGCAGCAGCCTGACACCTGCGGATTCACCCAGTTGAGCACAAGGAAGTCCAACTAACTGTCTGCCCTTACTGTTGCAGTGTTTTGAAGCAGGCGAACCTCAAAAACACCACATTCTTGGAATTATCTCACTTGTATCTCACTCTTTATGTGTGAAAAATAAAACTACTGGCCTCCTCACCACAGGAATCAAAAAGTCCCGTCTATATTTTGGGGTGTTGGTTAGCCTGGCCTCAGTGCGTATCTGGCAGGTTCAGGGGTGTGATTTGAGGTTGGAGTATGTTTGTCTCTAATGAGTGCAGATGTCTTCACTGAGGAAGGTAAACATCACATGGGCTGTTTAACTGTTAAAGCTAACAAGCGGCCTCATCCCCAGGGCCCCGGGAGGAAATCAAGCACAAATTACACTGTTTTGTGTTTCCTCTGACATCTGCTACTGTGGTCTCCTGCTGCACGTGGAGGACACAGTGTCATGTTTTTGTGGCTTTAATATCTGTTATCGCAGCTATTGTAGTAGACAATAAGTAGACAATAATTAATATCAGTAGGTGTTCAATAAAACATGCAGCTGCTTTCTCCCCCAGTGTCATATGTTAACTATCCTCTGCCTTATTACAGGTATGTTTGTATTGTTTATGATGTGTGACCCATTTCTTCACGTTTATCTTTTCCAACAGAAAGAAGAAGGAAAGGTCCAAGGCCAGCTGAACCACACCGACTCCAGCCAATACATCCGCGACCTCAAAGACCAAATCGCAGAGCTGAAACATGAGGTAAGACTGAAAAAAAAAATCCAAAAAAACAGCAGGTTTTTACCCTCACACAAATTCTATTGCACATTCTATTTTTTTTTATAATCTTGAGGTTCAGATTTTGTTGTTGCCGTTCCTTTTGATTTACCATTTTCAGAAGATTTCATATTCCCCTTAAGATATGATTTGACTTTGAGGCTTACCGATTAGAAGTGTTAACTACACCCAGAGACTTCCTGTGTGAAGCTGCCCTTGCATACCTGCTGCAAACACCTTCAGAGAAATAAACTCACGTCTTTCTAGAACAGGGGTTCATCACTGGTTTAGTGCCGAGTCTTGACAGATGAGGATGTAGCTCTGAAAACTGTCTTGTGAAGGAGAAACTGGACACCTGATCCATCACCGTAATGAATTTTCAGTATGATGGAAATTCATTATTTCCTCCAGCGTCATTCACTTCTCACTTATTTTTTTGTCCAGTGGTCATCAGGCTAACTTTAGCATCCACACTGAGCAAACCTGAAAGTTAAATTGTTCATTAATGAAGCCCACCTCCTCCTTTCTCACAACTAATTATAAACCTGCATCATTTTGCTGGAAATTGTGACCCCAGCCAGTCAAACGGTTGCCACACCACTGTTTCCTCTTGCTCGACAACAACAGGCAACATTAGCCTACTGCAGGTGAACGTAGGTGGATGTTGTTGTTCTGTGTAACCACTTAAAGTAGCCGACTGTGTTTCAACTGGTTTCTCCTCCTACATGTCTGTCTGTCGTGTGGCAGGCTGACCCAGGTATGTTACACACATCAGCTTAGGGCTGGGCGAAAAAACAATAACAATTATAGCTGTATAAAATGATACTGTTGATGTATTTGACTTAGGGGTGGGCGATATGGCAAGCTATCATATCACAATTTAAAAAAAAAAAAAAAAAAAAAGTCACCATCTCAATTTTATCACGATTCTTTACATTGATCTTTGAGACTAATATCTTTTGTCAGGTAAAGCCACTGCTTCCATCACCTCTTTCTGCCGTTTGCTACTCTTCTCTTAAAGAGTGCCTTTACTAAATGTTTGCGTTAAAGTTGTTGGCATTAACATACACGCGGAAAGCTTATAATGCGTACAGATAACACCCCAATTAAAAGTGGTGTGTATATTTAGGCGAGTCGTGACATCACATTGTCAGGTGATTGAACAGGTTCGTAGTGTTGCCATCCGATGTGTGAACCATGTCTGTGCAAACTTTGCATATTCCTGTTGTTTGTGCTTTGTCGTTTGGGGAAACGCCAAACCAATTCCATATGATGGAAGTGGAGTTCTTTTAGGAAGCAACTTAATAATAATAATAATAATAATGCATTCGATTTCTATAGCGCTTTTCAAGTCACCCAAAGCGCTTTACATTATTGATTCTTTCGCTCTCACATTCTCACTCTGGTGGTGGTAAACTACTTTTGTATCCACAGCTGCCCTGGGGCAGACTGATGGAAGCATGGCTGCCAATTCGCGCCAAACGGCCCCTCCGACCACCACCGAACATTCACACGCATTCATACTGGAGGCAAGGTGGGTGAAGTATCTTGCCCAAGCACACAACAGCTCCTTACTCAGACAGAGCGGGATTCGAACAGCCAACCCTTCGGTTATTGGATGACCCCATCTGAGCCACGGCCGCCCCTTGTCTGTTTCGCTCTCAGTCATGACTCCCGGTACACAACGTGAAATCCGCGTGACGTGGACGTGAACCGACGTGATGCGTCTGTGCATCAGCAGATAACGACATCCAGAGCCGTTGAATCCTCTATGGCTCTGACTACATCATATTATA
Source organism: Apogon talboti (assembly GCA_037367365.1). Lineage (NCBI taxonomy): Eukaryota > Metazoa > Chordata > Actinopteri > Kurtiformes > Apogonidae > Apogon > Apogon talboti. Next base: position 20,942,505 of record JAPQRQ010000019.1, on the reverse strand, counting down.
GACCATTCCACCATCTCTCTGCTTTGTCAGATCGTCGATACGTTCTAATCCTTCATGATCTAATATCGTCATATCGCACACCCCTAATTTGACTCAATATTTGTATTAAACATGTATCATCTAGATGCGTTCCAAAATGTGTTTAAAACCATAAATAACCATTTAGTTGATCAGCTTTGACTCAGGGACATAAATCAGTCATTAAACTGATGGGAGATAATTATCAATAATATCAGATGAACGTTTCAATCATGGTAACTTTTTGTATCGCCCAGTCCTACATGAACTGTCAAATGTCCATTCAGTCAAACCCCATGTGTTGACTCTGTCCTCTCCATGTGTATGTTTGGTTGTGTTTCATCCCAGGCATGGGAGACATCCTCTAGAAAAGTGTAGAAGAGTGTCAGAAAAGTGATGTTTATCAAACCATCCATCATCCCTTTAGTCTTTTCTCTCGTAAAACTGAAAATAGTGATGAATTGTACATTTTGACACATAGCTGCATGGTCTCACTGTTGTCCTGTGTTTTACCTATTATCAAACTGTTTTTGGAAGAAAAGACTAAAACAAGGGGTCCTCAACCCAGACGGTGAACTCAGTACGCCCTCTCCCACTTCTCAGACTTTAATAGAAAGTTTCCATGACTGTCTCCTGTGCAGTTCAAAGTCTAATTTTACTCCATGTAGAAAATTGTGTCCCAGTCCATGCTGCATAGTCTAGTTTATACAGTTATCAGTGAAATTTTAGACTATTTCACCCCTCCTCATGGTGGGACCAGCCTGTGGTGAGGGCTTTTTCACTCAGTTTCACCTTTTTCAGATGTCCCATGCTATTCTGATGCCTTCATATCCTAAATTCCTAATGTTTTGGTTTTTTTTTCCTTGCAGCAGATTTCAACTTTCTCATATTTAACAGACATGAACAAATCCATTCACATGAGAAGTCTGAAGGAACTTAATATGTGCGGTGAATAAAAAACAATTGAGGAGTAACACACTCACACATACATGTAAACACTATCAAAAATAAAAGATTTGAATAAATACATAATTGAGGATAAGAGTCTGATAACAAAACTGAAAATGAAAGCAGATGCAGTAAATCCACTCTTTTTTTTATACTTGTCAGTCATTAGACATTTTAAGAGCTTGAGTTTTTGAGATGTTGAAGGACCTGTGAGCTCTGTGTGCAGTGGGTGTTGTACCACCATATCATTTACAAAGGAAATGGAAGTGCTACTTTTAGCACAAAACAAAGTCAACAGAGGTACTATACTATAATCTATGAAGCTGATGCACATTTTCTGCCATTTCCTGTTTGTACAAAACATCTGCTTTACTAACACACAGTGAAATGTATGTAGAAGGGTACATGTGCGGTATGGAGCTGAGTCACAGCTGCTCAACATGGGGCTCTACTAGCCTGATGTTTTCTAGTAGAATTGCTGCCTGCATGTCAGGTGTGTGACAGATGTCCCATTGTCTGTGTTCCATTTCCGTATTGCATGCTGGGTAAATCTGCGTTTTCGTTGCTCCTAATACTGTCCATGTGTTTACTCTTAGATTTGCTGCTTAAAAGGGCAGAGGGGCATGGCCAATCAGCCCACCTTTGATGGGATCCACATCGTCAATCACTACGTGGGGGATGATGAGTCTTACCACTCTTCAGATGAAGATGGGGTCAAGGACCAGACCCAGCCGAGGAGCGGTGGCGGCGGCCGGATCAGACTGCGGCCCAACCTCGCAGACACCGACAGCGACGAGGAGGACGGGGAGGCCCTGCGGCTCTCTGTACCCCCCAGCAGCCACAAGTCCACCACCGTGTGACGGCCTGAGTCGGGACCGGACAGAGGCTGTGAACACACCCTCAGGAAGAGGACGGTGTTTGGAGCAGCCGTTTCAGAGGACAAGTCTGGATCTGGAGTTTGGAATTTCAGAATGGAAATGCATCATCATTTCATATCATGAGAATCACACTTACGGATGTAGTTTTTCATTTTGTTTACCTTGAGTTTGTAGTTTTCGTGTCTTCTCTGAGGGCTGTTTGTGTGAGCATCCGTCTGGACCTCAGCAGAGAATCTTTCTGAAATCATGAGGAGCGAATCAAACTCTACTGGGCCAGAGACACCAGACGAGGAGGGGAGGGGGGGCGTCACTCCTCTGCACCCCCCCCTCCAGCTAGGTACAACACAGACAAAGAGACTGTGCAATAAGACATTTGACGCTATATTACACACTTCATCCAACATGTTTTTATACTTTTAAACCATTTTATAGCTGAACATCATGATGCCGTTACTACAAAGTGTCCATCACACAGAGGCAGGATTGTATGAGTGGAGTGTGTTTGTGTGTGTGTGTATAAATATATATCTGTTGTCTTGATGAGCTTTGTCAGAGCCTGGTATCAAACCTGCTTGTATCAGCTGGCAGTTATTACTATTATTAATATTATTATGACTTATTGGCCTTAGCACATGTCACATGTGAGTGTGACATCTGCGTACCTGTAGATATGTACATGTGTATTATGTTTTTTCAATTCCTTTTGAACTTGAACATATGTATCTATTGCATTTCTGACGTTTAGAATTTATTGTACAAATCAGAAAAAAGGGACATACGTTATTTCGGAAAGGGTAACACAAACGACAAATCCTGCTTTTGACACAAGATGAATTCTTGTTGGACAACCGGAAAAAAAAATAGAAGCGGTCAGTTCAAGTGTGTGAGGAGACAGCTTTACTCTTTAACTACTGTCGCTGTGTTCAGAGGTCATTGAAAGCATGCTGACTGTACTTTCACAATGAGCCTTGCAGAAATGTCAATGCAGCACATACGAAGTACTCTTATGTTAATACGTCAAACATGAGTAATGTCTTTCTTATACTGTGTGTATCACAGTTTTGCACAGAAGTGGGTGACAGTCGTGGGGAACTTTAACTGTGACATTACGCTGAGATAACACAGTACACTTTATAAGGACACAGTTTTCTAAGTGTTACCAAAGTACACACTATACTCTGCATTGTGCTCATTTACAGTCCAGTCCCACTCCATTTCAGGCATGCAGACCTGGATGTATGAAACTGTGTCTGAATTAGAGCTGCAACTATTCACTGTCTAGTTTTTTATTATTAATTACCAAATATTTTGATAATCATTTAATTGGTTTGAGTAACTTCAGTCAAATATCTGATCCCAGCATGGTTATTTCTTAGTTTCTCTACTCAATAACAATAAGTGCTAATTTTGACATTTCGTAGACCGAACAACTGATTAACAGAGAAAATAATCCACAGGGTGAAAATGAAAATAATTGTTGGTTGCAGCCCTAATCTGAATGTCTGTATCGAACACTAACCCCCATATTCAATGAATAAGTGGCAGTGAATGCAGCAGCGTTGCTTGTCATGTCCAGGAAGCAGAAAGGATTGTGACGTTTGGTTAAATGATGATAAAGTCCCTTTGATGAACAGATATCCTGTGGTATTGGATGGGAGAGGAACGCGTTTATGGCACTTTTCCTCAAGTCTGCAGTGCAGTTAAGGACACACATGGCAACACTATGGAACATCAGCTGGAGACGAAATGAGATTGTTGTGTGTATAAGAGATGAGTTCACAATAAAATGTTTGATAAACTCTTTGGTCTATGTTCTTTTTTTTTTTTTGTTTTTTGTTTTTTTGAAATGCTTTCAGATGACTGATCACACAGTGGATGTTGTTTGAACGCCTTCTGCCTCTGAAGATTAAGATTGAGAGCTTTCAGGAAGTGATTTCTCGCGGTTTTTAGAGCTGAGTGTTAACTCCTAATCATTTCATGCAGAAAACCACATTTTAGGAGCGTTTCACTTCAAGCACTCCGACAGGTTGGTGTTACTGTTTAATGCTAACGAAGAACGTATTATGCACTGAGGGAAAAGTCTGCTGTGTGGTGAGTTCACGTTTAACGCAGTAATTGATGTGCATATATTTTAATCAGGCACAAGATTATTCATAACGCATTAGAAAACGGTTACATTACAAGTTAAACTATGCCTAAAACCACCTATTTTAGTTTTATATCGACTAAAAAACTGCGAATTCATACAACATATACAAATGAATTATTAGTTTTCCTTAAATGTAGCCTATATTTTACAATGAACCGGATCCGGATTTCGTTAAAGGACATAAATACAGTTTAGAGTTCATCACTGGAGTGAAAAAAAACAAAACTTAAATTTGCGCAAATTGTTCACCATAACAATAAAAAGGCAGACAAAACGTAATGAAATCTGTCTGTGACACCTTGTGGGAAGAATAATGAATCATTTGGGGTTTTCAGTTGCAGTGGCGGTTAAAGCTAAACTTTAGACAAAAAAATGTCTGGATAAATTATGCAAAAATACTCAGTAAATTACTTATGTAGTGCTGAGGCAAACGGACAAGAGAAAAAAAAACTGTTAATAGAACTGAACTTTCTTCTTATTGTTATTGACAGGCCAGTCGCCACTCACCCGTGTCGTGGGGCCGGGGTTGGGATTCCTCCGGGCCCGTCGGTTCCCTCCGCTCTGCTCCGACTCTTATCGGTGTGGTCTTCATATCTTGAGCCACACCGTGTCCGGATGCCACGGCCGTGGCCTGCCTAATCGAGGTGGCCCATGTGCCGCTTTGATTTCCTGCCTTTTGTTTACTGATGGTCTGCTTGTGCCTGTACCCGAACCGATGTGTCCTGACAGAGAAAAAAACACTTTACGCACGGATGACTTAACTATCACCGTGCGCCACAGTTCATTAAAGAGCTGTCGGTTTAGTGTCTTTATTTTGGTAAAGCTGTTCCAGGCCTTTTGTCCAGTGTGAGTGAAAATAGTGTGCGTTTTTTTTAATGAAAATCCGGCCAGTCGTAAGCATCTGATTTTTTAAACTCTTTTCATAATCAGTTGAATGGATGTGAAGCAGCTCTGCAGTGAGAAACATTTGACACCCATTTAAAGATAAATAAATAAATAAAATCAAAGAGCCACTAGGAATAATTTTGAGCAAAAAAAATAGCAACACACTGAGGATGTAATAAATTAAAAAAATAATCACTTCTCTGTCCTATTATTAAGTGCGTAATGACGCAAAACACTATAATGCGCATCCTGAGTGAATATATAAGAGTGTGTGTGATGGTTCCGGTTCAGTGTCCAGGGGTAACATGAAACTGTCACCGCAGGCGTGAGGACGGACACTGTCTGTCACATAATGACCGTTTACTGACCACCAGACCAGGGACCAGCAGACACAGGCTCCACAACTGAAACCATGACCAAAAAACATTCTACTAGCTAGAATCACGTGATATGTGTTATTATTATTATTATTATTATTATTTTATTGAGTTCTTACAAAGCGGACAAACTCGCAAAGGCACATGGGTTTATATGTGTGAAACTGTTTATGCTATACTCACTTTTCATATTCACACATTTCATTTAGTGTCTCAAGCTGCGGTCGTTCGGCGCCTCAGTGTTTCCTAACACCCCCCACCCCGAGAAGATTGAGTCAGTGACTGATAAACCGTGTATCACTTCTCCTGATTGCCACGGGCTCTTCTGGAGACACGAGCCGCAGTCTGATCCGTGGAATACCGGCAGCTGCAGGCGGTCGGCTCAACACTGCAAAAAATCCGAAGTGGAAAGTTTATGTCAGATCAGAGTTATTCTCAGATGTTTATTTAATCAAATGGGTTGGAAGTAAATGAGAGGATTTCTTGAAACACAAGCGTTTGTATTGTATTGCGTCATCAAGAAAAAGACAGCAAAGTCGTGACTTTTTTTTTTTTTTATAGAGGTGACAAGAAGTCGCCCCCGCTGCAGACGTGTTTCCATCAGTCACCTGTAACCTGACTGGCGGGTTGCTTTTTTTTTTCTTTCTTTCTTTTTTTTTTTAAATCAGATATTTTTTACAGCGCACTGAGTCCCTGAGCCGCTACAATGACACCTGTCACTGCAACACCTGGCAGGCGGAACGGACTGTGCGCATGCTCTGTTGTCAGGTTAACGTCTCTTAAACATTCGGAGACACCGGTTAAGATCAAATCTTTGCTGAGTTAGGAGCGCGCAGCAGCGTCCACCCGTGGAGTCCTGATCTGTGCTGCTGCTGGATTACCACTGATTTATTTTGTGTGTGTTTGCGTGTGTGTTTCCTCACAGCGCAAAGATGCCGCGCTCCTTTTTGGTGAAGAGCAAAAAGGCGCATAGTTACCATCAGCCACGGAATTTGGAGGATGACTACAACAGGCTGGACACTATTTTAGCACACATATGTTCAGGTATGCGCAAAAGGGTAATATTTCTTCATAAGACTCACTGCGTCAATTTCATCTTTAAACGCTAAAATCTCCTTAAAAAAGGCGCTTTGATCTAAATTTTAATGGCAATAATCTCAAGATACAGAAGAATTATTTTCTTAAATGAACGGAATATGAAAAATAAAAGGAAATCTTTCGTCGTGCGTAAAAACGTAACTGATTTTGCAGATTAAATGGCATTAAAATGAATTTTCTTATTAATATTTTGATTTATTTTTTGTTTTAATTTTCACAAAAATAGCAGTACCTTTTCTGTGAAACTGCTGGTGTTATTTGTTGTGATTTTGTTGGTAGAAATAGGCCAAATTTTAGTTCCCAACATTTGGACACATTATTTTGTAATTCTAAATAGCTGGACTATTTATCTAGAACATTTTACTATATTGCTAGTTGTTTTTATCCTTTCATACAACTAAAGAGCACGTTCCTAATATATTTAGACACTTCACCTGTTCCGTTGAAATAAATGAAGTAAATACACTTGTCTTCAGAAACGTGTTTGGTTTCAGTGTAATAGTCCTGCAGGAGTTGATAAACTGCAAACCTAAAATACTGTATCAATTATTCCCTGCGCTCTGTGTGGATGCTCTCAGAGGCAGATAAGCTCCCAGAGGACGTGGACATGACTGTGGACAGGTACGGCCTCTCACCGGACTCCCACCTGGTTGACGCGGCTGATTTCTCCCCCAAATCCCCGCTGAGCTGCGCCGACAGTCTGTGCGGCCGCTCCCCGGACTATGAGGACTTCTGGAGGCCTCCGTCACCCTCTGCATCACCGGGTAGGCTACACACACAACCACACCGTGATGCCACAGAGCAGTTTATCAACACACCCAAAGAGCAGGCAGGAAGTCACAGAAAATCTGTAAGACACGAGAAAACCCACAAATAAACATGATTCCCCCTTTTAAAAATAGACTTTTATTTTTCTGCACATTTTAGACACGATTCATGTTTATTGGATGGCATATAGGCTACTAAAAACACATGGAGTCATGTACTTGCCTCTTATTATTATTTAGTATAATTCTGCTTATTTTGTCTATTTTATTTGGTGTACTGAAATACCTATACCACATTTTCGAGAATACACATAAATAAATCAGAGTGGCCTCTCCACGCTGGTCTGGTGCTGGTTTCCACAGCTGTATCATCAGGACTATTTCTCTGAGTGAACATTGCATGACTCCTTATATCAGTCCTACGGGACCCCTGCAAACACCCCCACCTCTCTCACTTTTGGTATCATTAAATTTTCATCCGGCCTCTGCGCTCCTTTCTTCCAGTTGATTCGGAGAAGTCCCTGTCTCCCCTGGTAGATGAGACCCAGCCTTTCACCGTCCCCTTCCGGCCTTACGCTTGGAGCAGCGGCAGCGGCGGCGGCGGGGGTGGCTCTCCTCCGGGGCCCGGCCCGGGTCTGAGGGCCCTGATGCAGCAGAGCCTGCATCCTATGGAGGTGGTGGA
>JAPQRQ010000019.1:20922242-20934603 GCA_037367365.1 Apogon talboti | reverse complement strand
GGTGGCTCTCCTCCGGGGCCCGGCCCGGGTCTGAGGGCCCTGATGCAGCAGAGCCTGCATCCTATGGAGGTGGTGGACAGGGGCCCGGCGGCCGTGGCCTTCTACGGGGACCGGAGCGCACACTCGGTGCTGTACGCGTCGGAGCGGGCTCTGGCGGAGGAGAGCTTCGGGGACTTCAGGAGACACCCCGCCTCCGCCGCTCTGCTGTTTCCGGACGGTGGCCTGCGCGTCAAAAACCACGACGTCAAGACCCAGTCCGACCTGCTCTGCTCCAGCCTCATCCTCAACGGGGCTTTCAAGTGCGTCAAGTGCAGCAAGGTGAGGATGGACCTGATCATCTACACGGGTTAATAGCAGGTTCCTAGAATGGGTGACCTCTGACCTCAGCTTTCATTGGCTGAGAGGACGTTTTTCCAACTCAGGTCCAAACTCTTACGCTCAAATAAATAAAACAATATTTTCATCGTTTCCATCCTCTGTCCTCCAGGTGTTTTCCACTCCACACGGTTTAGAGGTGCACGTGCGCAGATCGCATAGCGGCACCAGACCATTTGCGTGTGAGATTTGCGGTAAAACGTTCGGACACGCAGTCAGCTTGGAACAACACAAAGCCGTGCACTCGCAGGTAATTTAACACATTTTAACCGCAGCCTGCATTTTGCACCTTTTCCGCACCTTCATGTCAACGTGCCTTGCTGTAAGACTTGCTGTGCAGACTGACAACTTTTCATTCGCTTTCAGGAGAGAAGCTTCGACTGCAAAATATGTGGTAAAAGTTTTAAGAGGTCGTCCACTCTGTCCACGCACCTCCTCATCCACTCGGACACTCGGCCTTATCCGTGTCAGTACTGCGGGAAGAGGTTCCACCAGAAGTCCGACATGAAGAAACACACATTTATCCACACAGGTAAGCAGAGAAAAAAAGTGGAAACACAAAAATCAGGTGTAAAAGAAATTATTATTGGAAACTAAAGTTGGAATATTTGTAATTAAACTGTGCGTAAAAGACCGTGCGTAAAGAGCGCCAGATCCCGATTGGAATATAATTGGCCGATATAGAATCAATAAAATCTAACAACTTCCTTTTGTGTTTTCAGGTGAGAAGCCGCATAAATGCCAGGTGTGTGGAAAAGCCTTCAGCCAGAGCTCCAACCTTATCACACACAGCAGGAAACACACCGGATACAAACCTTTCGGCTGCGACCTGTGCGGCAAAGGGTTCCAGAGGAAGGTGGACCTGAGGAGACACAAAGAGACGCAGCACGGACTGAAGTGAAGCTGGAAATAAAAGGCTCTCACTGCACATACACCCACATAGAATGATAATGACTCTGAAATACATTAATCGGGAGACGAGACAGAGAAAATTTCCGTTATGAGGCATTGTCGCCTTTTTCTGCACTCGCCCTGACGTGGATCAACACTTGTTTCGTTATTTGAAAATCCACTGGAAATATAATTCAATAATAATAATAATAACCTCTGCCAAACGGTAGATTTTTTAAATTCAAGTCTAACGAAACTTGTTTTTGCAGAGCAGACATCCTAAACACTAATTCAACCAATTCCTGCAGAAAAGTCCAGAAAACCAGACGTAAGCTGTGAAAAAGCACAAAGAGTACGGTCCTTTATCACAGTTCTATCTCTGATGTGAATCGGCTTAAAGGGGGCGTTAAATCCCAAATATTTGTACTGAGACAACGAAACTAACCGGATCGACAACACAGGCACCCGGAGATGAAAATCTGCGCTTCTCCAAAGACCAGAGGCTTTTTGTTTGCAGTTCAGAGTTATGTTCTAATGCTGGCAAAACAGCCTCCACACACTGTGTGATTTAACAAACAGGGGACACTGCTGGTGTGCTGTTATCTTCCATTCTTCCATTTTGCACATTTTCTTGCCAGAATGAACTTTTTGTCGTTTACAAAATAAATATAAGATTCTTTCCTCCTCGGAGTATTTTTGATTGTCTGGAAAAATGAAATGATGTCGGGATGAATGAAGGGAGTGGACATGGCATCGAATTAATATTATTATTATTGTTGTTATTGTTGTTATTGTTATTATTATTATTATTGGTGATTTAATGTCTAAAATCTCACAGAGAAAAGATCCCTGGCCCAATCTAGCCTATTTACTATTTTTCCAAAAATACAGAGACACCTAGGTCAGTTGAGTTGATGGTTGTTCGACGTCTTTATGAACGTAATTAAACCAAAGGGTGGAGACGTTTTCTGTCTCGCTGCTGTGATTGGGAATGCCCAGAGGCTGCTGTTTGTTTTGCCCACTGCAGCCAAGTGTTTCAACCTTAAACAAACTGAGCAGATTTTACCGTTAACCAAATGCTTTTTCACCCCCATGGCTGTTGTTTAAAAAAAAACAAAAAAAAAAAAAGAAAAACGACTTTTGGCATAGAAGACAGTATGGGAGGCTCTATGAGGGACAGGATGGAGTGTAAATATTCTTCTATGCTTTGGAAGAAAAGGAAAGAAGAAAAATTTGGTGGCTTTGTCAAGATTAAAAAAATAAGTTAAATTAATGCAGAAAACAGTGATGCACTGGTAAATTAAAAGGAAGAATGGTACTGTTACAATCATGAAATCACCTACAACATGTACGACATGCCCTTGAGGATTCTCAAAACCTCTATTTATGTTTTGTTTGTTGCTGTAAATAGAAGTACAACTCACCTATAAACTACAGTCTCAACACAAAAAAAGGGACACAATCACATAGTTTCCTCTTCTGAACATTGATTGAAATCACTGACTCACTAGGATTTTCTCTGCCTCACTTCCCTCTGAAATCATACAACATCCAGGCCAGGCCCGAGAAAACACTGAATATTTTAAAGCCAGGGATTAACAGAGTAAAGCAGAACAGGAAAAGACGAGCTCATTTAAAATAAGACGTACTGGACCTGCACAGCTTGATAAAAAAAAAAAAAAAAAACCCTAACGTTTACTGTCTTTCAATAAAAAAATAAATCTGGAAGGTTGTATGTCTGTGTGTGAGATTAGTCGACAGTAGTCAGTCACAAAAGAAGCATTAAACACTGAACAGGAAATGCTCAAAAAGACAATGGCATCTGAAAGTGGCACAATGGGCCTGTGCTCATGCAGACCTGAGGGCTCAGGGGATCCTCGTCCTGTTGGAATGAGGCTGACTTCAGTGCCATTAAGTGCCTTTAACACTCTGAGGCTGCCTCCAGCCACCGGCCGGACGAGAATGCAAAGTGTGTTCTCTCCGGCTTTGGAGACATTAGAGTCTACTTTTAAGCATATAGTGATTGTCCTATTTTAATGTCATCCTTTAGAAATTCATGATGCTTGACTCCCTTCAAGCTCAATCTCGGAGAGGCTTTTCAGGCAAAAGTCTGCAAACGGGCTATTAGGCTGACCAGATTTCCTCCAAGGGCATCGGTGGATTTTTTTAAAGCATTACCCCACTGCCCCGAGGCATATCAAATATGAATAGAATACGGCTTGATCGATTTGAGCGGGCCGGTAATCAGAGCAATGCAGTCTACGGGTTGAATCCAAGCCTGCATCCTTATCCATATGTTCATGCATATGCACAAACACGTGCACATCCACACATGTAAAGGGAGGACTGAACTCATTTTTCTTGACAGACATGGATGCATAGTGCAATTAGAAAGTTCAGTATTCTGGGTTTTGTGGTTTTAGATGATTCATTATTTAGGTCAAATTAAATATAAATTATAAAAGAGGGATTTTAGAGGCATACTTTGTTATTTCTGTTCTGATTTTTTTTTTTTTTACATGTATCTCCTACAGTTTCCCAATCTGGATTAATCTGTTAAAGGGTCAGCTGTCAGAGAAAAAAAAAAGTAAGATAAAGAAGAAGCAATAAGTGTAACTGTAAGTACCTCCAGGACAATGTCATGATTAATGGAACTAAAGCGTACAAACATAACTGTGTTTTTTGCTGTGTAGGGACATTAAAAACATTTGAAAGTAAGACCTGAAAACGATAGGGGAAAACACATCAGCAGGAAGCTGCAGCAATCAAACCTTATCTCCAGATTTACATTGTGATATGTGAGCCCACGCACCAAAGAAAAAAGTACCTTACAGATAAAAAAAAAAAAGAGAGAAAGAGAAAACATCCAGTATACACTGCTCTCAGTCATCATCATCATCATCATCTGAATGGTCTAACTCATATGTCGTTGAACAAAGAAGAGCGTGTAAATGTGATTATTTCCCGGAGGGTGAGCTTACCCGTTGTGTATATTGTAATAATAATGTGCTATTGCTTTCACGCTCTGATCAGCAGATTTGACACAGGTTTGACAAGTTGCAAAGAGAGATAAAGTAAGAGTGAGACAGGATTTTGATCTGAAAGCTGTGTAGAAAAAGCACTGATTAACCTACTCTGACCCACGGAGGGAGTTAGAAGATGCACAGATATAAACGATGGTCTGTAGACGCATCAAATTTAACACAGTTTGTGCTTCGGAGACTCGTGCCTCACCTGTCCCCTCCCCAGCGGTTGGCACGCCAACTCCAAGAGAGGCACAGCTCATATAGGACACAGCTCTTTTGTTGCAAAGCCTTATTCATTATTCACCTGATCTGAAAAACAGACTGCAAACCAACTGCACAGCTGTCATCAAGCAACAAGGCGTAGACACAAATTATTCATGACTCTGGAAAGAAAAGGCAGCAGAATGAGAGGAAAATAATAACAAGAGACATCAGCGAGGCAGCTGACAGGCTGAACACGTGTGGGATAGCTGCTCTTTAAGCCGACAAGCCTCCTCCTGGAGCAGCGGCTACAACACACTTCCTCTGGATGGCTTTAATAAATTACACACACTTTTACATCAGGGCATGGGAAAAAAAAAAAGGACGTCCATTCTTGCATATCACTTTGTCCCTTTAATTCAATAACTTCTATCACAATACCTCATCTGTTTAACTTCACCGTTGCACCTTTATTGTCTATTTATTGTCTCCTCAACCCCCTGCTGTTTATTGTTATATCATATGTTTACATTTATAATGTTTATAGTTATATTTTAGTCTATTTTTTCTATGTTCATTTTGCACTGTCGGGCCTTAGAGTTTTATAATTTTAGTTTTCTATATGGCAAAATGACAATAAAGCTGACTTTGACTTTGGAAACTGTTTTGGAGATCTGAAACCATCAAGAAATCAATTGAAATAGGGCTGCAGCAGTTAATGAAGCAGTGACACCAAACTTTTGACTGCTGCTTCTCAGATATGGTTGTTTGATGTTTTTCATTAAAATGTTTTAAAGTAAACTGAGGTTGGGTTAATGCTGATAATGTCATAGGTCTAGGAGGAAAAACTTGTGTCGAAGTAAACAGTTAAAAGGATAAATGAATGGATGGATAGATGAGGAGGAAATCTTTACTGTCATCGTCGTCTTCATTATTACTCAGTATTTTCAAAACAAATATTCAGTGTGTATTTAACCCACAAAGGCTAGAATTATTTGTTGTGGTGACTTCCAAATGCATTTTCTCTACATCTCACCTCTCCTAAGGGATGTATTATTTCATCTTAATCTGCATTATTCAGTGAAACGTAGGTATTTTCCAATCTTTAATTTCCCGATGTTGATGTTCAGAAAACCTCAGAAGAAAGAAAACTACAGTAAAAGTGAATTTCTTAACATCTATCATTAGCTGAACTGCCATTTGGTAAACTATGAGGGTTTTGCTGGTGAATCAGAGCTTCAGAGCATGACGATGTCTCCATGTTCACTACCAAGTCTCCGAACATCCAAATGGGTCACATCTGATGACATTAAAAAGCTGCATTTTACCTGAATTATTTAAATGTATTGATAGGATTAATGGTTCAACAGTTATTAAACACTTTAGAGCAGTAGATTCTTTTGGTCGACGGTGGTTGTTTAGGTCTTTGAGAGTTTGAGTCTACAATAATAAAACTCACTGAAACAGGCCTCGTACAGGTGAGTGTATGAGTGACAGTCAGAGGTCAGGTAGGGGTGGATAGTGTTGTTGTTTTCAGTTTGTTTATAATGGCTGGTGTTTACTGTTTAATGTTCACCAGGATCTCCCTGAGGTCCACCTACGTAAAAACATCTCCCGAATGCATAATCAGACACTCAAATGAATGCTTCCACATTTATTAGATGTTATATTTACATCTACACATTAAAGTTAAGTAAACCTTATACTTGAAGCAATCTATCCAATATTACATTCACTGATATTAAACATAAATCCTACATACAGCAGTAACACTTATACAACTAACTCCCATACATCTCATGATTATAATGTTATACAGTAGTGCTTAATTTGCTTTTGCAAAAATGGATTTCTTTGTTAATTTGATTAAAAAGTGGTGAACATTGATGTTTGCCCTTAGGATTAAAAACCGGCCATCTGTTGTCTGTTTGGTGACATGTGTATGAGTGTAAAACTGATATGTGTGAGTCTATAGTCATGTCTAGTCCACCACCAGAACACAGTTTACATTCAGATTCATCCTACCCTTGACCCTCACTTCAACACTAAACCCCCCACTTATTATTCCCCTTCACAGTTATTCCCCTAAATGTATCACTGCAAACATAATAATACAATTATGATATGGAGTTAGCACATATTCATATAGGGTAGCCAATGCATGAAAGTCTATGGAGGCAATTTAAATAAACATAAGTCACTGAATATCCAGATAGTTTGGTTTGTTACAAATTCAAGCAGACATGCATTTGATATTTTAAATAATGAATGATGAAATAGTTTAAGTCAAACACCCAGATTTTCATCCCTAAACGCGTTGATAACTCTTCAGCAATTTGCAACAAAAATATTTCTTATGTTGATTGTTTACACTACCTGGTAAGTAATAGGGGATTTTTTTATGAGCAGGTGTAAAAAGATACTGAGTACTGAGGAAACATTCCCATTGCTCAAAGTCATGTCCAATACTGTGCACAAGTCCAGGTCGAACATCAGATTCGTTGGTTTAGTAAAGTTCTAATGTCCACACACGTGCATTTCTCATTCTCTGTATTAAGATACAATCTGATATATGTGAAATATGCACAGCAGTAAAACAAATATTTAAGGGAAAAAAACAGCTCCTAAACCAAAGAGGTAGTATTTAGTGTGACCTCCTTTTGCACTGAAGTCTTTAGGTCTTTTGTTCAGAAAATATGAGGTTTATTTTTTTTAATCATTTTTCTGTTGTTTCATACCAGGTTTCATTCGACACATGTCAGATGTGTCTAACTAGTTGTTCTTCTTCTTGTCATGGGGTCAGGGGTCACACTAAATAGTGACATTAACCTTTAAACCCATTCAGTTCAGTTTTTCGTTTGACTCTTAAGGCTGTGTGCATTTTCCCTGTATTTTACTGCTGTATCTGGAGAAAAGAGAAATATGAGAAGTAAATATGTATGATCATTTCAGACAAAGCTAAACGTGGCCTTAGACTTTTGCACAGAACTGAGTCATTCAATCTTGAGACAATATAGCAACTGATGCACATATACATATTTGTAAAGGAGACAGAAGCAGATAGTTTAGGCAAAATATGTCTATGAACCTTTGGCTGTAGACATCTTGTCTGTAGACCCGGATGGAGGACAGAGTGTAAGGCCAAGTGTGCCGACACCATGACTGCATCCTGACCTCAGAGCAAAGAGATGGATAAAACCACTAGTTATGTCAGAATTTCACTAAAGTCTGTTACAGCATGTAAAATACAGTAGCTGCCACTGTAATTTTACTCCAGCTTTTAGGAGTAAATGAGGATTTACTTAATAAGAAAATCTAACTGTATGTAACTATATGAAGTTGGAAGGCGATGCTCGATTAGCTTAGCTTTAGCTCAGATAATGGGCGAAGCACTGAATGCACAATCTATATAATAACGCCTGAGGGTAAAAGGTTCATATATTAACAGCAATGCCTGAGGAGAACCCCAACAGTGCTGCTGTATTAAATAAACAAAGTACCAAACGTCCTTATTTCTGCGTTTTATTAAAGAACTGATAAGTAATTTAAGTGTTGCACCAGTTTGTTCAAATAAATAAACAGATTTACAGTGTCCCTTAAATGAAAGTAATACATGGTCTCACACACACAGTGGCATCAGAAAATTGTGTGGTGGAAGCCAAATGAGAGCCGACATTTTTCTCTGGCCGCCTTGAAAGCTTTCCATTAGCCGACCTCTGCTCTGGGGGTCTGGGGCCCTGAACAGCGTGAGTCCATGGGGGTCTTTTGGAGAGAGAGCGAGAGAGAGTGAGAGAGAGAATGGGGTGGGGGGGTATATACGGGTCGGGGCTAGTTGGGATGGGGACCCACAGGTTTGATGAAAGACATGTTTATCTGGTTCATTTAGCATTACATATCACTATATGATTTGGATGTGAGCTGTCACCGAGGAACAAAAAGGCCGTTGTGCTGCTCCTCTGCTGTCGGCGCTCACTCTCACTCGTATGATTTCATATTCTGTACCTGCACAACGAGAACCTGTGTTCAATCCTTTTACCGTGTCTGAAGCTACATCACACTCCTGCCTTGTTGGCCTGGTTTTATCTTTTATCTGAAGTCATGTCTAATAGCATATGAATCCGGGGAGTGACATTAAAAGGATCCACTCCGGTTAAAAGGCTTGATGATGGAGGATTCTTATCTCTTCAGGGGAAAGAAAACACATGAAAAGGAAATCTTCTTAACACAAGTGACAAGAAAGAGAGTTCTGTAACCTTTTAGTGTGTACCTGATATTCTTGTTCGCTTGGAAAATGTTTTATGTCAGTAAGAATTTGTCAGGCGATGGTATGCAGAATGTAAAGCTGTACGATTCGCGTACAAACCCTGGTATTACGTACTGTTAAAATACTAAAATTAGATGAACCCTTATAGACCTAGAACTACTTTTGGTGCGACTTCAAAATTAATTTTTCTCTACATCTAACCATTTGTAAGGGATTTGTCACTATTTATTCTAACATAATCCTGTACATTTTTCAGTGAAAATCAGGCATTTTCCTATATTTAATTCACTGATCATGTAGCTGTTCATAAAAGCTCAGAGTAAATTCAAAGGTTATTATATCAAAACAGAGAAAACGCAAGAAAAAAGTGAATTTTTCAGCAAAATATATCATTAACTGAACATAAAAACAAGCATCCACAACGTCTAATATTTGTCAAACTATGAGGGTTGAAATTGGTGAGTCAATGTTGTAGAAGATGATGGTGTTTCCACGTTCACTAAGGAGCCTCTGAACGTCCAAATTGGTCATATCTGATGATGATGAAAAGCTGAGAAACTGCATTTTACTTGAATTATTTACATGTATTGACAGGATTAGTGGTTCATGAGTTATTAAACATTTTAGATCAGTAGATGCTTTTGGTCCCTGGTGACTGTTTAGCTGTTTGAGGGTTAAGAATGTGCTGAAAAATGGTAGAACGGTAAAAATCTGGATCAAATGATAATTAAACGAATGTAAGAAAACCTACAATACAATGTGCTTATGCATAAATAAACAAAACATGAAGGCATTGTTGTGTAGCTTACACAGTAATTAAGTAGCAAGGTTTGTTATAACATAAAAAACCCCAGCTCCTGTATTATCCATGTAAACAGAATATGATTTAGACGCGTACATGGCAGCACATTTGTGATACAGTCAAACTCTTTGCAACGACTGATTGCAGCAATGAAAATTTCTTAAAAATTCATAAGATCCATTTCATAAATGACCAAACCAAGCATGTGCCTGTATCCAAATAGCAGAGAGAGAGCGAGGCGAGGAGGATCTATAAGAGGAGCCCGCAGCCACGGGAAGGAGTTCGAAATGACAAAGATTTATTCTCAGCCATGATCAAATATTTATGCTGAGGCATTCAAGTAAAGTTACTTTTTGTGTTCTGATTTAATGAATGATTTGAGCGGTGGCAGTGCTGGGAGGCACAGATGTTGGGTTTGCTGAAGCCTGCACTAATGCCCATTCAGGGGTCTGTGTGGTCATGTGTCAGACTGCAGCAGGATCAAAGCAGAGTAATGCCATTGTAGAGCGGTCGCATGGTAAGTACTTCCCCTGGCCCAGAGGTCTCTGCTGGGCCACGGCACACTGAGAAAAGTGGAAAAACGATCACAAAAAAATCGACTGTTTTGCTTTGTCCGAGTATGTTCTATAGGAAGCATCTTAAAAAAAACACAAATAAGTTTCACTGATCAACGAATACCCTCTGTCTCATACTTGTATAATGTAAAGTGCTGCCAATCACTCTAATATAGACATCACAATAGGCCTGTACAGGGTGGGACTGATCCAAAATGACAAAGCCACAGTCAAAGGAAACGGATCCCGGCAGTACAGTGACTCTCCTATTCTCCCTCTGGCATCATCTGAAACATTAATGACCCCAAGCAGAATCTGATCTGGCCTTCTTTACTCAGCCTTTTATCTGTCCTCTAAACTGTCTACGGACTCAAAATATTCACTTAACACCATCATGCATCTTCTGAGACAGCAGATGAAGAAAATAGTCACGAGTTGTAGTCGATATATATTTATCTACTGAGATACAAACAAAAGTTCAGCTAAAATAAGACTACGCAGAAAACATGAATATAGTTTAGTAATAATAGAGTATATCAAAGTAGTGAAAGAATAGATTCCAAATAAAGTTTCAGGTTATAAATTCAGGAGTGTTTGGATCAGATGACCTGAAAGGAAACTGTTAGTGGGCAGGAAGTGCCAGGAGACATCTGTGGCAGGTGAAATAGAAATTCTAACACTTGAGTGAACGCTTAAACGGATAAAGGGAGTTTGAAAAAAGGCTAAAAGCCTCCATCACTTCCAACAAGACACTGGTACCCTAAACACAGTGTGTCAGCATCTTTAAACACCGGAGAGAAGGGGGGATGACAAAATCGTTTTGACAGCCAGTTCACATGTAACATCGCCGATTCATCAACCTTAGGGAGTTGCTGGGCAGTTTTACTGCCGCTGCTGGGGGAAACCAAGCCCCGTGTGTGATAGCAGAGTGGGCAGGGCCCAGCTTGTGCGCCGCGCCACGCGCCAATTATTGATCAGAGTCAGACAGGGTGTCAGTCTCCACATCCCAAAGATACAGCAGCCAAGCAGCAGTTATCTGTGTCTATTAATGCGTCCGCTCTGTGTGTATTGATTGGGAACAAACCCAACACGGGGAATTGTCATCAAAATGCTGATTTACAAAGGCTTGAGCAGGCAACAGTACAGTCTGCATGGGCCAGGAAGTATGGATTTGTTGATGTAGCTCCACCAGCGGCGTTCAATACCAGACAGAGGTTCCCACTCAGGATGGACCGGAGTGTTCGGTCCGGGCCTTTGTCTCACCTTGGGAGCTTTCACCTCATAGTATACTGGCAGATAAAACAGCTTTATGGCATGTTGAAAGATGTGAAAGACTGGACTACATTCTCCCCCAGCAGCCTCTGCAAGAGCACAAACAAATGTTCACTAAGCACGCCCACAATGTGAGGCTGGACTCGCACAGCCCCTCCCTGCAATTGTTTGTTACAGGGGCAAAGCTTTTACAAAAGGGGCTGGGGTCAAGATTTTCCCTTGTGAGACCACTGTCTCCATTAGCTCTCAGTTCACTTGGGTATCGCTATGCCCCTAAACATATTTGACTTCTAGAGTCCTGTAGGGAATGCCCATTAGCAGCTGGAGATACCACCCAGGTGTTTATTTCACCAACAAATACATCAACAAAAATCAGCGCTATGGCAGGTGGTCTGGACACAGCAACACATCACTGAAAACGACAACCTCCTGAGAGCGGGTCACTGCTAAACTAAAGAGGGTCAGACTCTCTGAAACAGTAAAAGAAACACAAACATTGAAAGAAGCACAAATATTAGCACATTTGTCACAATTCCATCATTCCATCTATGCTGTAGCTGCTTTCACATGTTTATAATGATGAATGAAATGATCTTACCATTGCCACACACTCCTAATGAAACTCCTAAACTAATAATTCCATTCAATAGGTTTATAGGCCCCGTAAGTCTCTGTCAGCCTAAACAACCAGAAGAAAAGAGAAGTAAGTTACTTGTGTAGACAACATTACCATTATTCATGTACTGATTTAGCACAGGATTAATAAAACACAGAGGGATACTTGGATTGGAGGATAAGGCCAACAAATTGAATATGACATCTCTTTTGGAATCATCTACATCAACTATAGATTAAACATGATCCAGTAATGGTTTTCTTTGCTATAAGCCATATATGTTTAATATCAAATTAATATCAACGGCAATAATATAAAAACAGCACTCGCCAGGGCGTCAGGTTGCATTATTTGTGAAAA
>JAPQRQ010000019.1:20909749-20922142 GCA_037367365.1 Apogon talboti | reverse complement strand
TAATATCAAATTAATATCAACGGCAATAATATAAAAACAGCACTCGCCAGGGCGTCAGGTTGCATTATTTGTGAAAAGAAAGTAAAGAAGCACATTGTCCCAGCTTTACACTACTTTGTATATTTCACTGCTATAATTAACATTTATATAGTAAATTATCAAACAATATTCTGTACAAAGAAGTTCAAATTTGACTTAAGATGCAATAAAATAATAATAAATATGTTTACATGCCTATAATAAGATACACATATATTGGTGAATTGCTTGTTTTGGGATATTTTTAACATTAAAACTTTGAATGCTTCTTCCAACGCTTTCCATATACAGTACACTATAGTAGAATTCCACAGATTATGATGAAATATCATTCCAGATGACATGTTTCAGAGATTAAATAGCAAAGCATCAATCACAAAGCAAATCTGGCTGGTATAAAAAAAATATATCTTGAAATCAAATTCATCTGCCTGGCTCAGAGAACAGCAGTGTGCGGCTGAAGTGCGACCCCCGGGAGAGGCCCTTAACATGGCAGTTTCTCCTGACGAACACAGCAGGGCCTGGGGAGGTTTTGGGCAGACAGGAAAGCTTGCAGCGGTCTGCAGTGGCCTCGGGGGAAAGCTGACTGGATAAATAGTTCACTTAGAACCTCTTGCTCTCTAAGAGGTCACTAAGGAAATATAGGATGGAAAAGGAAAATGGAGAGGCTTTATCTCGCTCTCATAGGATTGCCGCCTGTTTGTGTACGAGACTGCTCCATAAATACTGCACTATCTGCTGCACAGCTGAAACCAGATACAGTCATTTTGCATCAATCGTGGTTCGCTTTGTCTCTTTCAATCACAAAAATGATCATTTAAACTCCACTTTCTGCTATATTTGAGGAAGCGATGTGTCTTTAAGCTGCATCCTCAAGAAAAATAGTAAATAACCTACACGGTATAAACTATGATCCAAATATCACCCACTACATTTGTACTCTACACATCTTGTTACACAATTGTGTTCTTAGGTACCAGCAATTAAATATAAATGGATATTTGATATCTGTGACCTAAGATATTCCTGTGAACATCACCGACCGCTCTGCACATGCTTACACCCCACATATTACTATCATATAGGATCATCACCTGACGTGAGGATTTAAAGAGATGCATAGTTAAGTTTGAGCATAAATATACCCCAGAATAAGTATTATTAGCTTTAGATATAATGTGTGCTTCAGAATTCACACTAGGGTGTTTAATTTTAGCTGCTCAGACAATAATACACAAAAGTATGCAATAATGATGCCAGAACCATGAATATCACATAGTATTTATGCAGGACTGTGAAATAAATTTGCCTATGTACAGTAAATGTATGATTAATGTGTTTCCCTATGCCTCTATTCTTCAATGGATAAAGTATAGTTGGTTTTGCCACTTCATTGTGTAAACTTTACAATAACCCTCCATTTTCTTAAGCTTTAAAGATGCATTTAATTAATAACTAATTGCATGTGTTTGTGTATTTATGGAAAAACAGCTACTTATTATCTAACACAGATGTAATAACATATAGGAACAGTTATATTGTTTTTATGAGCCTACAACTACATTATAGACTTTCACAAAGCAAATGTTTCCCACTGTTAGTTCTACAAAGTGTTCATTATGTGGATTTGCTTCACGGCCTGTAAGACAAACAGTGCCCTCCTGAGTTGGAAACCCATCACTGCTTTTGCTGATTGATGGACAGTTGAATTCCAAGTACTGAGTCAATACAGCAAAGTCAAGAGGCTAGTAGTTTTACTTAGATATTGTGATAAAACTATACGCTAATTGACCTTATATTCACTAGCTGATATGGTAGTAGTGCATACAGACTGGCAAGTTTCTATGCAAAGTAAAATTAAAATAGTTTATTTTTTATTTAGTGTATATGGTGATATGCTGCGCTGAAGTCAGTGCAGTGAAAGAAGACATAAACAATGATATAAAAGTGATCTTTGCTGTGTTTCATGCAACCAGAGGACCACTGTGTAAACAAACCTTCATCAGTCCACAATTAAGAATGACAAAATCCGAGACAAACAGGGAGAAAGCCGCAGTCAGTGTACTGTATTTGCTTTGTGGCTTTTTGTTCGAGGCTTTCATCACAGAGCAATAGTGAGAGCAAACCTGAGCGGCAGATGTTGTCCAAATCCGACCGTTCAAACACGCTTGTCGTCCTATTTCATTTAAAATCAGGACTTGAGCTGCACCTTTAGCGAGGCTGTGTGGATGCAGCAGGAAGTCACTGATTGTACCTCTATTATATTACACACGCACGCAAATGCCCGGAGGGGAAAAGATGATCCAAGCCTTTGAAGCCTTTGTGTTTAAACAGAGGAGCAATATGTTGTCATTAAGCAATCGTGGAAAAGCACTCTTAATCCTGGTGCCTCCTGTGCAACAGGCTCATTCGGTGTAATTACACAGAAGAGACTAGGACACATAGAGCTGCACTGGGATGGATTCGTTTTTTAATTAATCAGTGCTCATGTTTTAGTATATTGCTCATCATATGTACTAAACGACACACAACCGCACCCTAAAACAGTCAGAATGCTTGTTTGTTTTTGATAACTGTTGATGAGATGTCATATTATAACACAATTTACATATCTAAAAGACAATTTAACCATAAACAAGCCACAATTTATGACATGACATTTTCCCTCATTTTTTGACAGTTGGTGCCACCTGTTAGTGCAACTGATTGTTATCATGCAGACATCAAGACCTTTTTATGAGAAGAATTTCCAATCCAGACCTTCTGCCATTTTTCCACTATTTTAGACTGAAATGGTTCTCAAAAACACACTGGTTTCATCTCTATAATCGCTGTTACTGATCAACTTCTATTAAGAGGTAAGTCCTACTTGTTTGGTCCACAGTAACATTAATATGTACCAGCAGACATCTACAATGTTGAAAACTGACTTTACTTTTATGTCTAATTTGCGTTAGACTAAGAGCAAACTCAACAGAGCAGTCTAACATACTTTCATAAAACTGAAATGAAACTATTGACTGATAACCTCCATCACCAACACAAAGTACAACCTCCAATACAACTGCACTAGTCTCTCAGAATGTGTTTTTGATCACATTATCCATGAAGGACAGTCTGAAATAACTGCAATAACAATGTTAAATATTACAGTGGTGATGTGAACTGCTATAAATAAACAAATGAACCTAGGAGCCACCACCACCACATTGGTGAATCATCTGTCTGGACAATTGTTCACATGTAGAATGTGATTGCATGGTGTGTTGAAATAGAATCATGCTTCTTAGTCATTACCAATTGTTTTACAGTGTGTTGATTGCACTTATTTATATTTATGATGAAAATGTGATTTGTCGGCACTAGATCCAGGTTACAATCATAATAATCAAACTCTGATAGTATTTACATTCACAAGGAACTGTATAGAATTGGATAGAGAAACAACATCACCCATTGGTTTCTGAACAGCCATTTGGAACCCAGTAGTTAGTGATTTGATTGTTGCCATGTTGAGTTTTCGGACACAGAAGTGACCATATTTGAACAAAATGGGCAGAACCACAGGAGTCTGAGAGGTCAGAGGTGAGCTAATGCTAACTGCCAGATTACTACTAAGTAAAACAGTAAATTTCATAAACCATTTTGTAACAATATCAATTTACAGCATTGCTGGTGGAACCTATTAATCACAACTAGAGACAGTCAGGAACTGTATTTTGTATTGTACGAAATAAACTGAAACTCTGGAAGTCTGAGTGAGCTGTTGGACAGATCTGTGAATAAAAGCCTGACACAGCAGACATTAAACCTTCTATCTGACCTGAAATCTGAATAACAGAGGAAAAATTTAATGAAGGACCAGCAGATCATTTATCAGAGTTTCCTAATAAAATAAAAGAAAAAAATAGTACTTATTTATTAGGCTTAATATACTGTATTTAAAGAAAAGTTCAATGTACATCAATGGGGAGCCAAGTTTTTTGGAGCCCCAACCCCAGTGGCCATCAGTGGTATTACAACTTTAATATACTTCTGCATTAGCTAAATTTTGGAGGCAAGGTCCCTACCCCTTATTAAGAACTGATAAAAAGGTCTTTAAAATGTCACTTTCATACCCCTCAAAAATGAATGTCATCTAAAATATGTATCAAGAGCTTGGAAAACTAATTATAAGTATACTTATTGTATAGTTAAAAAAACAACAATAATAGAAAAATAAAATAAAAACATTATAAGGCCATATGCTGCTGTATTCATTATGGGCTCAGGAAGCTCAAGGTGTTAAAGTGGAAAACAAAATGATATATTTAGCCCAAATATTGCATGTTAATTCAATATTAGAGCTGCTATTTTGATCACACAAGTGGCATATCCCCACCTACAGAGCAGGAAATACTGCAAATATATCAGTGTGCAGATGTGTGTTTTAACAAAAAACAACCATGTCTGCACTATTCGCTATTTAGGACTGAGAGTGTTACAGACTTGAACCTTCTAGACAGTTCCACATTTCCTGTGACCACGTAGAAGTGTTCTGGTTTAATCCTATTACATGCCCAGCACAAAGGAAGATAAGAGGTTTATGTTTTCCTCACACACTGAGTCTCGTTCCTCTCCCCGGAGACTTCAGGGGATCTTCTCATTTGGTCCCATACTGGTTCTGCGACAGGTTATTTATAGTTGCTTCAGTGCCTATTGTTCATATCTTTTTTTGTTACATGTTCAAAATATCGTCATATAATAGGATTGTCTGTCAGGGCAAAGGAAAGACTGATGATGAATGAGGATCAGGTGAATGACATAATCCAGAGATGGGTAAGTCAACTGTATTCTTTATCGCTGTAATACACTTTAAGTGAGACATATGATCATGCGATGGGACAGCTCCGGCCTTTCTGAAACAGGACGCTTACTTTGATGCCAGCAATTAATTAAACAAAGTGAACAAGAAGTTGGACTTCAGTGGCTCCGTCTTCAGTGTATCTGATATCATATCTCTATACTATGAGCAAAATAAAAAACATGCTGAAGAAAAGGGATAAAAATACACGAATCTTCAACTTTAAGGTTCTAATTTTTCTGATATTTTGGGTTTAAAGAAGCAAATATGTGGTTACTACATTGTATTTTTAATGTGTAGACTATCACATGCTGTATTTTTTCTATTTACGTGTAACCACATCTGTTATACTATGATATTTTATTTCTTGTAAACCACCCTCTGAACTGACTATATGTAAAGACAGGCCTAAAGAGGTGAAGATTATGTATTTAAATATCATGAGATGCAATATTATAGTGAATTTACTCTTATCTTGATGAATTGATATAAAT
Source organism: Apogon talboti (assembly GCA_037367365.1). Taxonomy (NCBI): domain Eukaryota; kingdom Metazoa; phylum Chordata; class Actinopteri; order Kurtiformes; family Apogonidae; genus Apogon; species Apogon talboti. Next base: position 20,916,766 of record JAPQRQ010000019.1, on the reverse strand, counting down.
CCACATTATAATCCACACAAACACTTGGTTCATTTCTGCTCTTACTTCAACAAGTATTTTATGGAAATTGGCTATCTATTTTCAAGATAATTTAGTTAACATATATGTTTTAAGTAAAGGAGAATAATAGGTCGAAAACTGTGTGGTCCTACTCTTGATATTAGTGTTTTCTGAATTAGACCTAAGATAAAAAAATAACAGCTTCTGTCTTACATTTACGTGAGTACACAAAAATGATAATACAACATCAATAATAACAATAATAATAATAATAATAAAATATACAGCATTTGAATATATGAATGCAATTAAATATACTTTGAAATCATTTATCTATCTTCCAAGACAACTTTTATTGTGATTTAGATACAGTGTAAATAAATCTACCTATAAATATGGCAAATATTCCTCATAATTAATGAGGTGGGTAGACTACTGTTAACATTCATTTATACAAGTCATTATGTCTGTGGAGCTGTGCAATTTGATATTGTGATTATTGTGGACAGTAGCGCAATTTACAATAAATAAATATTATCATGAGTTGACTTGCTTGGTTTTTGAGGAAAGCTGTTCTTATGACAATAAATGTGACAATGCACAATACACAGTCTTCATTGGCTAAACAAACAACAGGTTATTTCTATATCTTAGGCATATTAAGCAGGCTGTACACAAACAAAGAATAGGTGTTCACGTAAATTTTTTACTGAATTAAACTGCAGCTTTTAGTGTCTATAGAAATGTACATGCTGATATTGCAATTGCAGCTACACTAATTGTGGAACTCTACGAGAGTAGTCTTTTGTTTCGCTAACAGCATTTAGGCTCCTACAGGAACTGTGTAAACAACAAGCCCTGTTTGATATCTGTATTTAGAGAGAAACTCCAGAGGAAGACCTGAAACCAGAGGACTACCACCAGTTTAAGGATATAGGATGTGCCTGCCTCACTCAGGGCGACAGTGCACAACTGCTAAAATTCCTTACGGATGACAGAAACCAGGTATGTCTGCACGCTCACTGACACGTCTCGCACAGCCATTCTCTAAACTCAGACGTAAAACATTGCCTACAAACAGCCACATCTCGTAGGTATGAAGTGACAGCTGACTGACAGTGTTAATCTGTCATACATGACTAGAAAACACACTGGTCAACACTCAGTCCTCAGCACCAACAGCCTCATCGACTGAGACAAACAGCAGCAGCCACTTCGCTGCTGCGCGACTGTATTTAACGTGAACATGTAGTCACTGCTCTGTGCCTGCTGGCCTCCTGACCTGGAGGTGTGGGATGGAAGCAGGCAGACATTCAGTCAGATTTCTCGCTCCACTGATAACCTTCTTCAGTGTGGTACTCCTCTAAGTGCCCTTGGTTGTCCCATCTCACCACGCTTCACACAGTTATGTGTTCATGTGTAGCGCACTTTTAGAAGCATGTGCCATCTCTTACTGGAGGCTAAAACAACCTCAAGGGGTTCAAATGATTGATTATCACAAGAAAAATCCCCGGCTTTCAGCAGGAGATATGGAAATGAAGACTTTATCACAGAGATGTGCTCTGATGTTAAAGTGTTAAGGTGGTCATTTCCATATTTCAATAAAGTTCAGAATTTTTAAAACGTGTTTTACTCCCCATGTGTGGTGTAAGGATAACTGTAAGACAATCACTATTATTATCAGAATCACCCCAATGTGAAGGAAAAACATCTGATAATGCACTCTGGTGCATACGTTGTTGTGACCCTTGAGATGATCAGCTTGAGTAAGGTTTCTGAAGCCTCATATTTTTGTTAGTTGATAATATTAGATCACATACTGCCCAGTGTCGGTCTACTCAGATGCAAAGCAAGTGTGAAAGTGCAGCTGCTGTTGCATCTGTTTATGAAGCCATGCATGCAAATGGAAGAGGAAGGACCCAGGCAGCACAGAGCAGACATGTGTCCTTATCTGTCATCTATCGGTTTAACTGACTGCTTTCTTTTACACTTAGGGGATCGTGAAGTCTATGGGATGTGTTCTCTTGTCACCGCTGGTATGTGAAATAATTAAAAGCAAAAACTGTGATCACTGCCAGACTGCCGTCACACACCTGACCAAGGTAGGTACAGACAAGTCCCTAATATAAAGAGACACATATTGGATACATGAGGTTACATTATGGTTTTGCTGTCTAGATCTGCAACCCAAAGGAGCTTCTGCACAGTTTACTTGAACTGATTGATGACACTCATCCAGGTGCCATTTCTGAAACCGTCCTAACTCTTACTCCACATCTGCAAACAGGTAATACATCTCTAATTACAACACTGTCAATCCCTCATTGACCAACAAAGTAGTTTAGCATGTATAAAACAATAAATCCCCCCAGATCACATCAATACCAACATCATGTTCAACTATAGCCTGAAATGCAAAACTACAAGGTTGAAGAACAGTTTTTTCCCCACCGCTATCCGTCTTTTAAACAAAGCATTTTAAGTATATGTGCAATATATTTTAATGGTCTATTTATTATTCTGGTTTTATAGTTTATATTTCACTGAATGCACTTTTAATTCAATACTTTTTTATCCATGTGTTTTTAATTAAGGACTGTGTACTGGCATTTCGTTCTGAAGAGCATCTCTGATGTAAACTCTGCTGAATGACAAATAAACTTGTCTAATCTATATTACAAACATGTATGTAAATAATATGTATGTATGTACAGAAATAGTAATTAAAATAGCAGATACTCTTTTATATTTCCGGTGTCACTCTTAAATGCTCTGCCTGTCTTCTGCACTTTGTTTTCTGTATTTTGCTGCTGTAAACACTACAATTTCCCCACAGTGGAACCAATAAAGTCTTATCTTATACCTCTGATTGTTTTTACATTTAGAATAGTCATTTTCATGATATTTATGCAGAATGTTTAGGGGATATTACCACTAATTGTTCCATATAAATACACTTTAAAAGGCAGAATATGTGGCTAATTTATGAATATCAGTCATCTACAACATCTACATATAAATGTGTTTTTGGGCCTTTGCTTGTGGATATTAAACCAGTGCTTAAGTAAATGCTGCTGTTTAAAGATGGTATGTGGCGCCCTCTGCTGTATATACCTGACATTAAACAACAAACTTGTGTCTTGACCAGTTGTGCTGCGGCTGGATGAGGGGAAGGCAGCCTCTGTGGGCTCGGTTCTGTCTGCCCTTCAGAGGCAGCTGTCCCGTCTGCCCGTGCCTTACACCAGGCAGCAGGAGGAGGCTGACGAGTACGGTCTGTGCCGCTGCTGCGCTGCTTTGGCTGCGTTTACAAAACCCTTCACAGAGAGCCTGAAGAGGGAAAATGGAAACTGTGTCACCACCGCTGAAGATGAAGAGCTCAGAGCAGAGCTTCTGATGTTGTACGTTCATGTGCTTGTGTGTTAGGGTGTATTTACTGTATGTATCTAGCTAGTAATATCAGTGGTCTTTTTTTTTTTAAACCAATTTGACAAATTAGCTCAGTGATGAAAGAAGTATTAAATTTTTTTTCTTATGCCATAAGAAAAAGCGACAGACAAAACCTAGAAATTTTATCAGTAATATGTACATTAGGGATGTGACATAAAAACTGTTGCTGTGTTGTAAAATGGTCCATGTCAGAGTTACTATGTTTGATGCACCTGGATTAATATTACAGCTGCAGTGATGCGTATCTGACATATTACTACTGCTGATAATTAAGGTTGAGCTCATTTCAACTAATTTTTATTCTCATATGTAGTTTAATATGATCATCATTACGTAGTGTTGCTCTCTTGAAATAATTACATATCTTGCCAAACTTTCATCAGCTCAGAAATTTTTTTTGCTTTGGAACTGCGGTTTTTAATCTAAGAGGGTTTTTAAACAGGCAGGATCATTTCATATACATATGTGGTTTTCAAAAAAATCTGATTGAAAAAGCAACTAAATGTGTCAAACACATGTAGGATGTATAAAGTATAATATTTATGAAGTAAAATGCAAAAATTCAAGTGAAATAAATGACTTAGTGCTTGAGCCAGTACCTGTTAAAGTACATAAATACTACGTCACTACTGAATTAGCTTTGGTTTAGTTTATACAGCTGTCCATTTCAGTATGAGGTTAAACTGGTAAAGGTCTCTTATCTGTCTGCAGCTGTATGAGGAGCTTAAGAGAGCCTTTGCTAGACGCCGAACTGAGAGGAGACAGAAAATCACCACTCTGGCTTTTTGCTACAGAGATAATGGTGGGGGAAAGACTTTTTTTTCATCATTTTTCACACAGTGGATTAACTTTTTTGCTCACATGCACTGCCAAACTGTCCACATAAAGTCATGTTTGCATTGTTTTCCCTACAGGTCATACTACCTGCAATTCAAGAGCCATTTTCGGAGCTCCTGTTTTTTAACTCTCTGAGGAAAAGTCCCCTGATGGACATTAGTCAGTCCAAGGAGTCGAGAGCATGTCTGGCTTATCTGCTCTTTGTTCAGCTCATCAACATAGAGAGCTTTCCTGCAGTATTCAGGTATAATTAAAAACTATAGAATCTGGTCATGAGCTGGTCTAGAATGTACCATTCATGTTGTAACGTCTGCTTCTTTTCCAGCCCTGCATTTGTTCTGCAGTGCAACATGGAATATATTAATCAAATGCTCAGTAGGTACGCTGTGAATATGACATGAATTTATTATTGTGCTTCATTAAAATAATGGACTTTTTTTTTACACTAATATTCTATTTTGTTTCAGCAAAACAGAGTCCCATTTGCACAAAGGACTGGTAAGTGTCAACTTCACTGTTGTCCATAAAGTTGGAATTATTTTGTTATCAGACACTTTCCTCTTTTTATTCCTATTTATACACATCTGTAATCACCTTTGACCTGGTGCAATGATCACATGCTCAGTCCCAAGTACACTTTATCTATCAGGAATAAATCACATTCTCGCAATAAATTCATGATAAGAGTTAAAAATAGTTCATTCCAACATTATGGGCAACAGTGTATTTTACTTTTAGAACTGAGAACAGGTAAACTGAAAATTTATTTGCTTTGATTGTATTTTCCTTCAGGCACTTTATGCAAAAAGCTTGGAGGGTGTTCAGGACAACAGCCTTTCAGTGAGTCTACTAGAACTGAGGAGCTTCTACAGTGTTCCACAGGTAAAATGACACCAGAGGTCATCATACATGTTAAATGCTCAATATGCAAAGTTGCTGCCTCATATCATAAACCACCACAATCTGACCGTCTGCAAGATCACATACTGTGTGCATACAAATTCAACACACAGTGAGTTAATTCTGGCATTCTCCAATTTACAGAACCTACGACACATTCTCAGTGACTGTCCATTGAAACATCTGGTAAGTCTAAAATGACACTGATAATAAAATACTGTGTATATTGTGTGAGTTTTTCTATGAGTGCATTATTTATTGATTTACTTGTGTCTCTGATTCCCCAGAGAGAAAAGGGACTACAGGTTTTCCAGCTCTTCATCAATAAATTAGATGCAGAAGCAAAGCACAAGTTCTTCAGGTAAAAGAATCATCAGACAAAAGAAGAAAACATTAGTAAAACTTGTATAACTTTGTAAACTTTCCTCAGACTAGTTGGTGTATGTGTGTTTGTTCTTTTTGCTGTTGTTAAACCTCATCTTATTTGATTTCAGATGTATGTTAAAAACCAGTAACCATCCAGGGATAGAAAGTTACATAGTAAAGAACATCAGGAATGAAGTGGAATTATCCATGAAGGTATGGTAAAAGTCTCATTATTATGATTGGACATAATGAAGATAATGCTTTAATGTTTGTTCAGAGGCTTAAATGGTGAGTGATCTGGTGATTTTCATTCACGGTCACTGTTTTCTAGCCGGACAATGGCAATAAATGGTTCCTGGGCGCGGAGTTTGCCTCACTGTTGGGGCTGGTATTGTGTTTACCACAAGGTTCAGAGACAGACCTGGTTCACAATATGGACAAGTAAGTAACAAGAACATGAACTTTACTCATGGCAGACACATTTCATTGGTCACTCAAAATATAGACAGATAGATCTGTAGCAACATTGGGTAAAAATTCCAAAATTCACTTCCAGCATATTGTAATTCAATTGATCTGAATTAAAACGAGCCTCATGCATCTACTCTTTGCTTGCATTTTCAGGCTGTAAAAGTAGGAGGGTTATAAATGGTACTGACAGCTGTATCAGGTGTATATCAACTGCTAATCAGATTCCTTCATCTGTAATCTGGAAGTGATTCTCCTACTCTACTTCGTGTTTCAGCACAGAAACTTTGGGTGCATCCAAATAGTCCTTTTTGCATACGATGGTTCCTAACTGAGTAAAATGACCCAGAAGTATCGGAGTGTCAGCCATGATAAAAGCTGTCCAGATGTTAAGGAAAGGAGCTTCAATGCCTTGTATACAATCTCCTTTAGAATACACTGGGCCATCCTTTACAAAAGAACAAGACAAAATGCTGTCCCACAATTCACTACAGCGGCTGATCTGACTGTTTAAGAAAATAAACAACAAACATAACAGACAGCAAGTGCCTTTTCACCTTATGCCACAACTGTCTAATGTAATGATATGGTTTGTATTTTATTCAGCAGAACCTGACCTTAGCTTGCATGAGTTAGATCTTCACAGCCTGTAGTTATATCAATCATTGATTTTCTGCTCCTTGAGTCACAGTGGTCTTAATAAAACTAAACTGTAAACAGTGAACAGGATCATTAGCAGGAAAACAAATGCAGCCGAACCAGGCTGGAGGAAGTGGATCGTTATAAATGTAGGCAGATGATGTTTAATTCACCAAGTAAATTCAACAGTCACCTGTAGGCTGGTAGGTTTATAGCAGGGGTGGGCAATCCTGGTCCTCGAGGGCCGGTGTCCTGCATGTTTTAGATATTTCTCTCTTCAAGTACACCTGGTTCAATTAATGATCAGCTCATCACCAAGCTCTGCAGAAGCCTGATAATGACATAATGGCGTCCAGGTGT
>JAPQRQ010000019.1:20887961-20909649 GCA_037367365.1 Apogon talboti | reverse complement strand
CGTCCAGGTGTGCAGGAAGAGGGAAATATCTAAAACATGCAGGGACACCGGCCCTCGAGGACCAGGATTGCCCACCCTTGGTTTATAGACATCATTTATAGCTTTATGCTTATCTTGATTTTTGATAGTCATTCAGGATTCATATTAACTGTAAAAAACATAGGTGAGAATGATTTTTAGATTTTAACCTCCCTATTTCTTCCCTCAAAGTCCACACTTCCAATAGAGAAAGCTAACATCACCTAAAGACCACTGTTGGACTCAACTTCCCCTGATATGGATCATTGGGAAAATGTCCAATTGGCGTTGATTAATTGGCCAAACTGGTCTGATATGCCTGTTTAAGACAGATGGATAACAGAACCCAAATAAAAACCATGTTTATGAGCACATGTAGGCAGATTCTCCTCATTTCCTGAACTTAAAGGGTCTCTTTCTGTCTGTTTATCCAGGATCATGGAGTGTCTGAATCTTCTACGCTATCTTCTTCTGAAAGAGAAGGACCTCAGGAGCATTGTAAGTGGGTTTCTTTCAATATTTCTACCTTTTCTTCTAGTCTGCCTGGTTAATACAGAAATCATAACACAGTATGATCTTCTCTCCTACATTCAAGACTGATGTGTGGGAAGAGCTGTGCAGGATCAAAGATGAATACCTGAAAATGCTGCGGGTGTGTATCAGCATATCAAGAGGATATTACTCAGCTGAACTGAAGGCACTAAGAGAGGATCAAAAGATAAAAGCTAAAGGTAGGCATCAGCTGATATTCTTAAGAACAAAATGGAATTTAGATTTGACAGTGTGAGATTAAAAATGTCTTTTTATTTCTGCTGTAGAGGCCAGAGCTGCTGCTAGAGCTGCGAGGTTGGTCCAGAGAATAACAGTGAAACATGAGAATGTAACTGACATGTCTCCAGAGGCCCAGCAGCAGGTATACAAACACTAATTCCTGACAGATTTGACAGCTGTGTTTTGACTCCAGCCTCAGACAGGTTTGTTGTTTGACCTTTTTGATGTGTCTCAGGTGTTGCAGAGCGCTTTGGTGACATTTGACCTGATGGAGAGTCTGATTGTTCGCATTGAGGAGATCACAGAGGAAAAGCTGAAGATCCTAAACTAGGCCACTGACACCGGTAGAAATTTTCACTGCAGTGAACTGCACAATTTTGGCAATTGTTTCTTAACACTGCTTTTATTCATTTGATTTACTTGACCAATAAAAAACATAACGTGCATTTCTGAGTCATTTTCCAAGCCAACATAAGAAAAGAACAAATGAAGGACATACTTTTAAGCTGTTTAAACTTGCATTGTGTTATACTGGCTTGGATCTCATAGACTTACACAAAGGATCGTTAAGTTATGCGGAAACAACTGCTGAGCTTTACAGAATACCCCTTAGCATCTCCCACACAGGGCTGCTTTCGATGATGTGGGCCTGGGCCAGTGACATCCGGTCCCGGATGCGGTCTACATGGGGCTTACTAGTGGCCTGAAGAAAAATCAGCCTTCACTCAGTTCAGCATACCACAGTGATAAAACATTCTCTGTTTCCTTAGCAACCAACTGCTGTTTGTGCAGTGTGTCTTACCTTGGCAATTGTTAACATTCCTTTGATAACGTCAGCATTGTTTCGGACGGGGAGGATCCGGAGATTGGTACTAAAGAATCTGACAATGACAAAATAGGACCTCCTTCAGTTACACAGCTGACTGGAAGAACTCCATAAATACAGCCACAATAAATGTATACGTAGTTTATAATGCATTTGCTCAGCAAAACATATAATCTGCATCAATAGCTAAATGTGAATAGGGTGACCAGATGACCCACATTATGAGCAACTACAAAGTATTTCCTTCAACCCTTAGGTGTCTGAGCCTATTTTGGCCATCGTTGAATAATTATGATTTCTTCTTTTATATACCACATAAAAAATTCACCACGTTCATGTTTGGTATCTTTTTTTCAGCACAACTTCTCCTATATGATCTGATAATTATTTTTTTACAATTTAATCTATTCTATTAACACATTGAACTGAAAAATATACAAAAATAATCAAATCTGAATTGAAAAATCGTACTGTTTATTCCAATAAAAACCACAAACGTGCTCAATGAACTGTTTTGGAACTTGAAAAAGTAAACATAGGTTACAAATAAGAACATGTACAAGGAGAATTGAATAGTTTTCTACTATCAAATTAAAACTATTATATCTGCGCTTTTACACGGTCTATCAACGTCAAAACAAAGGCTGGGAGAGAAATTTTTGTTACAGTGCTTTCAAGATTTTTTTAAACCCCAATGTCTTGCAAATTTGGGGTGACTTTAGAGCAGAAGGAAACACAAATTTGTGTTTCCATCCATGACTGTTGTCAGAATGGAAAAGCAAGTTGATTAGTGTAAACATGACATAAGCAATGGAACTGTTTGAATTACTTCATCAACATGGGCTTATTACATTTGATAACTTTTTGATTAAAGGTCCTAAAAACATTACTTTAAACCAACACAGTATAGTAATGGAGCTCACTTCTGTCTGATTATTCCCTCCATAAAAGATGTTTTTCCTCTAAGATGTTACCTTGGTTCTGCTCCTGGATGATGTTAAGTATTTTAAAAGCCTTGATTTGAATTTGGGAAAAGCCTTGAGATACTTATATATTGTGATTGGCTCTATATGAATAAAACTCAATTAAACTGGATTAATGTTAGGGGCCTTTTCTAATTTTACAAATTAATATTGTCGATTTAATGTTTATCTTGTTAATTTTGTGGATGATCTTGTTTATCTGATTATCATTTTGGTTCATTTTGTTGACTAAGTTGTCAACAAATACAATCTGAGTTCCTATTCAACTTTATTATCAGCAACAGGAGGAGAAAAAGCCAGCTAGTGTGATTTAGATATGAGAAGCCAAAACGTACCTGTGCTTGTGATATCAGAAAAACATTACATGAAGATTTAAGATCCTATCAGTAACATGTCCAACTATGTCCCAAAAAAATTCACACTTTTTGTTCCACATTTGGCTTATTGACACCTGGTCATCCTAGTAACACTAGCCCACATACCTGTGCTGGATCAGAGACATGGTTTCCAGTTCCTTTTTCCCATTGAAGGGGGCATGTAGGAGCAGAAAGCTGTTCCGATGGACTTGAACAAACTTCTTCAGTTTCTCAATGAGTCCTGATTCTTCACAGGGATCTGGATCAGCCAACAGAAATGCAGTACCTGGATAAATGGATAGAAACATATATTAGAACAGATTATGTTGAGTTGTCAAGAACAGCAAGAGTAGTATCCTGGATTTGGAATAATACTAAAAGTTCACTGTTACAACTAATATTGCAAAGAATTAGTGTTAGTGGTTATGGTGTTGATAGAAACAGAAATAGAACCAGATTCACCTGAAAGAGGAAAAATAAAGGCTCCAGACTCAACACTGTCTGAACACCTGATTCTGTGCTGCTGTCCTCTGAGAGTCTTAACTATGTCATGGTTCTGGGAAAAAAGAAAATAAAAAACTTTACACTTTTACGGCTATAAACTAGTTAGTAATATTACAAGCTAACGTAACACAGAGCTAGCTTGTAACACCACTGACTGTAGTTTATCTACTAGCAAAGCTGTATTTGTTTTATAGTGCATCATTAGCTAATGTTAGCAAAGTACAAATTATTTTTACATTACCTGGAGTGATGTGCTGATTATAATGGTCGTTTTCCACTGAGGAGAAGTTTCTTTATTGTATGCCATTACCGCCTTGTCAATCTATGGAAGCGTTGATACTTTTTCTTTTTTTTAACGGTTAACGCTCTTGTCTTCGTACAGCCACTCGAGGTCGCTGTGGTCTCATGGAGGAGGTTGATCGTTTAATTCGTGGTAATTTTTATTATTATTTTAAAATTATGGGAGAGGTTAGTTTGACAAAAAAAATATCAAGAAAATGTCCTTTTCTAAGATTATACTCCATTTCAGTGGTGGATGTTTTTACTGTAGACGCTGTAGTCTTAAACTGCCTAAGCTCAGGTGGTTCTGATAACATTAACTGTGGCTGTTCCATTAAGATGCCCCAGGAGCCCATTTCATTGGCCTCCTAAATGGATGCAGTAGTTTTTAATGACACCAATTACACCTGTGTTAACAAGTGAAAATCTGTACTGTGAAAAGGTCTATAAGCCAAACCAGGAGTCACATTAGTATTGTTCAAACCTGAGCTTTTAAGACTCCAACGCTTCAACCTGTCAAGTAAAAGGACTAATGTATTCCGTAATGAAACATTAAATACAGGTTTTTTTAGTCTTTAATCAGTCCATGTGGCCCAAACACACATCCATCTGACAGGACAGTCACAACCAGCTTTAATTTCTTCTGAAACATGAACCTTTATTTCCAATATGACACTAAATGCAAGCCAGTAGGCCAATATTATTTTTCCTTTTTATAAATTCCAGTCAACTGTATTATCAGAAGACTTCCATGAGAAATAATTTTCCCTTATTTTTTTCTACAGCTTTGAAGCAACATCAATTAAACAGTCAAACATACAAAAATATTTGCATGCATAACAGCCCATTTGTGTCAAGAAACAGTCCACTGAGGGCAACATGAGTATGCAGATAAGCTGCTGCAGAGTCCACAGTCCTGCAGAGTCCAGAAAAACATTTGACAGAGATTTGTGATAATCATATAAATTATAATAAATTAAGACAGAGTAGATGTTGAATATGGTTAAAGTTGGTAGAGAAGGTGTCAACTGTCCGGCAGGTCTCCTCTATGCTATTAGTGATGCGTTTCCAGTTCCACGATGGTCCACTCCCCCTGTGGTGATGCAGCATCTTCAGGGGAGAAACTGGTCACAGTGATGCTGGTGGAGGAGTCCTCCATGGGCGAGATGAGCTCCGCCCAGCGTTTGAAGGACTCTTTCTCTGGGGACAGGAAGGCCTGTGAGTCCAAGCAGTCACGCGACAAGGACAGCGTTTGCTTAATAAGATACTGAGCCAGATTGAGCTCTTCAGGCACGGGGTTTATGACACCCAGATTGGACTCTTGATCTGAAAGGAGCTGCCTGAGCAGACTCCAGTCCCGCTCTGCAAACTCACTGCTTTTGTCATTTTCCTCTTTCTGTCTTTCCTCCTCGGCCTGCCGTTCTATTTTCCTGTCCTTGTCCGAGCAGTGCTCAAAGGTTTCTCCCACATCCATCTCGTAAATAGGAGAGAGGGCTTTGGATGGTCGGCGGTCATGTTTGCAGCTTTGATCCAATCTGTCACAACCAATGTCCCCTAAAAACAATTGACAATACTGCAAAATGACAAAATGATTCACTCCTCCACACTTATTTTTTAATTTCAGAGATTATTCACTGCCTACTACAATAACAGTAACACTTAACTGAAATTTTACCCTTAATGCAACTGTGACCTTTTGCACTGTGAGGTCAGGTGAAGACAGTCCATAGAGGAAGGCGTGACCCTGATGCTCAATGAATTGATTTTAATTCATTAAATCCAAAGACATGCATCACCTGGAGGATGGATGCCAAAGGTAGACAGTTGCCTTAAAGGTAATGCACAGAGGAACGCTTTTCTGAATGCATCTCTTTATCCACGTGTCCAAACAAAGTTTGCCATGCTTTGCCAGCACCAGTGAAGTTTGCATTTGTCAGTAAATACCAGTGATATGCTTTTTCTTTTTTTTTTATTCACGTGCAGGTATTTTAATGGGTGGACCTGATGAACAGACTGAAATACTGTCACAAAAACAGAAATGCAAGCAACCGTGCTTCACCTAGTAGCACAAATGATGGCACACCACCAAGTTTCTTTTACACTGTTTTCTATTTTTTACACTTTCAAATGGGAAATGATGAAGTAACTGATCACTGTCTGAAACAAAATCATTTACAGTTTACATCAGGATAAACCCTTAGTTATGGTGCAGCAGATTTCTTTTTCTGAAAATGTTAGTGAAAAAAGAGAGACATGGCAGAACCATGACAGCTGCTCTAGAGACACATCACGTACTTTACAGAGGAGGCTACAGACGTTACACAAAACCTACTGAACAAAAACTTTAGACAAAGAAACACAGTCTTCTTAAAGGTGGACAACTATCTAGCAACACCGGTCTACTGGGTATGACAGATGACAATGAGAAACAGAACATTAAAATAAAAACAGATGGCGTAAATAAATGACAAATAATTTTAACAGCATGCATATATGCAGTGCAAAAAGAAAAACTGAACATAAAACAAACAAAACTGAACATAAAATGAAAAGCTCAGGGACAGGTACATTCGCAAAGAGAAATAGAGTTAACAGATAAGAAATGCAAGGGAAACGTTCTCAAGTAGAATACACTTTTTAGAGAAGCAGTGGCAGTTTAGTGACGTCTATTTTGCACAGACAGTTTTAATTTTTGATCTCATGTCATGTTGTCACGATAACAAATTGTAAGAAAATTTTACTTGCTTTTCATTTACATGCTCACAGATTTAAAAGGTGCTTAGTGAAGTAGTTTAACATCAATAAATCTATTTAGTGATATTAGTACACATACTGCAAACAGAAAGACCGTTGCTGAGACGTTCAGTGGTGACACTTTGAGCTTATGTAAAACCTGACTGACTCACAGACTGATAAATACTGCTTTCTGTGCATCCAGAGCACTGAGAGCTAGACGTTTGATTAGCAAAAAGCAAAATATTTCTGCTTTTAAATAAATCAGAGGAAAAACACATGAAAGAGGGGTTGTAGGAAAACAAGTCTGTAGAAACACAAGCTCTAAAAATATCACCAGCATTAGAGAATTCTCAGAAATGGTCTAATATTAACAGTAATTATACCAGTATCACTTAACAATGACATACTGATGTTAAACTGCTTCATACAGCAACTTCAACTATGTCAGATTGGCTATGGCTTAAAAAGGCCAGAGACTGCACTGCATAAAAGAAATGACAAAAATAATCCAAAATCTTATTTTTATGTACATAAAAGTGCATTAGTATAACTATCCCACAGGCCTTGTCACAAGGCAGATTCTTTTGACAAATACAATTCTATGATCAGCCTTAGTGAAATGTACACTGCTTTCCCTTTTTTTATGTAAACTGAGTTACCAAGGCTGTAATGCCTCTGAGTAAAGGTAGTTCAGTTGGTTAAATGGACATATTTTTGGATGACTCCAATCTCCATCTTTAAAAAGGATATTGATGTTGCAAATTCAGATTTACAACAGTTATTTGATGAATGCATTGAGATGAAAGCAGGCTGTAAGCTATGAAAAAATGAAGGCGACTGATTGAATTTGAGCCTGTACTCTTAACTAGTTTGTAAACTAGTCTGTTTGGTAATATCCTTTTTCTGAAGGAGGGGTAGTTATATGTTGGACAGAGGTAAGGTCTAGGAGTCGGAGCAAAGGGGATGAATCTTGCAGGGATAAGCTATACTTTCACTGATGGAGTCTGGGGAGAGAAGATGGGTTTGGATTTGGGGTCTAAGAGGGTCCATAGATCATACATTACCTGCTGGAGATTGTGCAGCTTGTAAGGGAGATTCCCTTGTCAGCTGAGGTTCATTTAAGTCTAGATGTAAATCAGCTTTCTTGCTTTCAGAGGGGTTTTTGCGTGGAGCTCCGTTGCTGTACTGTTCAGTTTGCCAGAGATCCAGATGGCACGGACGCTCCTGGGGAGGGAGGTCTCTAGTTTCAGCTTCCTGGGGAGGGCAGTAGGACTTTGCTCGGTCTACCTGGATGTGATTGCTCTGCTCCTCTTGCATGGGTTCCTGGATCTCGGTAAGAAATATGGTTGATTTTTTGTCTTGATCCTCATTTTTATGTCCTGAACCTGAATTTTCATGAGGATCTGCCACGTGGTTCTGTTGCTCAGTGGAAGGGGTGCAGTTAAACTGAGGAGTTGTAGAGTCAGGCTCAAAAACATCACAGGGAGTTGCTGCACCATCAGGTTGTTGAGGTGGAGTTTGGACGCCGCCCTCCTCTGATCCCAGTTCCTCACATTCGTCGACAGACAGTAACACCGACCGACGGAAGTTTGACGTCGACTGGTAGTCGGGCTGTTCGTTCTCCTGGTCAACAACGTCATCATCAAAAGCCAGGTTGACGATCCCCTGAAAGTGTGGTGAGGGATCGGTTGGTGGCATCGTCCCCTGCGCCGGAATCACTTCAACTTCTGACCTTTCATCCTCCGTTTCCTCTTCATCGTCATCATCTTCTTCCTCAGATGAAAAGAGCTGGTGGTCAGGGACGCTCTTTACTGTAACGGTGGCTTCCACTTCTGAGTGCTCTTCTTCCACGGGGATTTCGTCTCTATGCAGCCAGGAACGAGGACGTTGTCGTACTCCTTCCTCCTCACTAGTGGTCTCAGCTTCTCGCCCACGCAGTCGTACCTCTACTCTTAGCCCGGCGCCGCCTTCGTACATCTTCAGCTCTTCTGGGGTGCTTGTGTCGCTGCTGCTACGGCCTAAGAAGTCATGACAGCGCATGGTGCCACACTTGGACACCCCTCGGTCGTTGGAGCAGTCGTCGTCTTGTGAGCCTCCTGCGTCGTAGTCCTCAGAGCGAGGTTTGATGTCGTCTGAGGAAGTGGTGTGGGTGCTGCCGGTCTCGGACTCTGGGGTGACCTGATGGTGTATGCTCCAGGAATCTTCTAATGGAGTGCCCGTGCTTCCCATGCTGCAGGGTGTGTCAATGGGATGCTCAGTTTCTTTTGGAGAATTTGGGGTGCTGACCTCCTGAACTTGTCCTCCACTGATGTGACCAGAGATCACACTGCTCTGGGTCTGTTTGCATTTGCTGCCAACAGACTGTTTGCAAGTGTCGACAATGGCCGATTTGACTTGTGGGGCGGTTTTGACTGCTGGTGTCACACTGGTCTTGTTTCCTGACAGAGACTCTGAGACCTCGAGATTCTGCTTAGGCGCCGGTTCTAGTGGGAGACTTAGTGAATCTCCTTCGCCTTGGCTTGATGGTTGCGTTGTGCTGTGTTGCTCAGAAGGTGCTAACTCTGTACTTTGTTTAAGATCCACAGCATCACCTATCCTTCCCGTATGAGTAGGTTCAGAGTCCTGGCTTTTACCATTCACTGCCTCTTTGCTTTTAGTTCCTGATTTCTTGGAGGCAACAGCCGGTGAGGTTTTGGAGGTTCCTTCAGATTTTGATGATGCTTTTTCTGTCAATAATTCAGTAGTACTTTTCGGCTTTGGTCCTGTCTTGACAGCTGCTACTGATGGTTGCTTGGAGGGGACTGAGGCTGTTTTTGCTGGTTTAGTACTAGGTTTAGTTGAGGATCCTGTTGCTGGAATTGGTTTTGTGATCTTCTTCTTTGGAGCTTCACTGGCTGTTTTGTCTGCTGCTGAGGATTTCAGTCCCTCCTTGCCATCTTCTTTCCTGGGGGAGGCAGGCTTTTTCACAGAGGATCCATGCCTAGAGACTAAACCACAGAGAGACAGTGAGAAGAGAACAGAAGTATTTTGCCACATTGGCTGACCATTAAATTCAACAGAGTTTGGACGTCTAACCATGGTTGTCTGGTGTGGCTCTTCCTTTGGCGTCTGCTCTTGTTGCCGTCCCTCCAGTTGATGCTTTCTCTGCTCCACCAGGCTTGACTTTGCTACTTTCTCTCACACTTGGCTTGTTTGTAGGACTGTTATCAAAGACAAAACAAAAAAAACATTTTATTTAATATAGTTTTTTGTATTACTTGACCACTTCCTGTTCATCATCATCATAAAATTATTCATGTGATGAAATGCAGTAAATCATGAATTAAAACTTAATACCAGTGGGGGGCAGCAAAGTTTTTTTCTTCCGTTTTGGCAAGGGCAAGGCTCTGAGACATGAGCTGATTATCAATGAGAAGAGTTTTGCGTTGATACGTGTGCCCTTGTGAAGGATGTTCTCCCACATATAACTTTATGAACACAAGAACATAAAGTACAGCCTTAAGTTTTGAGATTGACTTTGTGCTTAATGGTCCAATCTCTTGATTACCTGTCTGCTTTGGGTGGATTTATAATGTAATGTTGAAACACCTTTCTTAATATAGTATTTCTAATGTCATACTTTGTAATAGAGTGGGGTTAAAATAATGCACAGACAATTATTGATGGTATCTACACTGATGTGTTTTAAGATTAGTGGATTTTTAGTGGATTATCCATTGAAAATTTCAAGCCTGGAGTACACAGTTTCACAAATCCTATTTAGAATGCCACATAAATTAACTATTACCTAACCAACTGCTTCTTTATAAAGAATCTAAAAGGTCCAGACTGGCTCAACATGGATATTTATAATCAGCTAACCTGAATTGTTGCTTTCCAGGGAGTCTGTTAAATATTAATGTGGAGTATGGAGTGTGGATGATGCTGGTTGTAGAATTGGATATTTTTAACATCTTTGAAGGACAAATGAAAAGCCTGTCAGGAAATGTTCCACAGCTGCTTTTATCCCCCTGACAGACACGTGGCCTAAAAACCAAGCAGGTGATACTATACTCCCACATCCATCTTATTTGCCCCACATTTACATTACTGAACAGGCTGCCTTGGCTTGTTTTCTGTCCTAAATGCTTGAGGCTCTCTAATGGTGTCTGGTATTTTGGCATCTATCTCAGATTAATGCAGAGTCAAGCTAAATTCATTAAATATTTAAAATGTAGATATGATGGCCGTGTAATAAAAAAGTAGCAGAAGTAGTCTATTTAGTTTAGTAGTGCTTTTACTGATTTGCTTGCTTCAGTATTGCATGTTACCATACCGCTGTATTATTTTATTTTGCACGTCAACAAGTTCTGCACCCTTTGTTATGTTTAGTCCATTAGGCTGCTTTATGTGCATCATTTTAATACACAAGATCTTAATTGTCTTTGACTGTAGCTTCATATTTCTTCGGATTTGTGGAAAGTAAGTGAGCTTTATGTTGAGAACTGTTGCTTGTTGATGGTGGTTTATGTCAATCTCCCTAACAATAAAAAAATGCACTAAATATCTCCATATAGAACACCGAGTTAGTTTGTAAATTGTTAAGATGAAATCACAGCGTCACACAGTTCAGAAACAGGAGGGAGCTGACAATATTGTGTTAAATATGTTCACCTGGTATTTGATTACAGAACAGAGAGCCATGAATACTGATAAGTTGAAGCTCACCTGCTGGTCTTTGCTGAATCTGCTTTCTGAGGAGCTTTTGTCAGTGGGGATTTGTTGACAGTCTTGGCCTGCTGCCTTGGCTTTGCACCTGAAACAATGAACATAAACTCTATCTGTCAAGAGAAGTTCACATGACACGGGGTGGATAATATGCTATTCTCTATCAGCTCACTATACACTTTCATCTTGCAGTAACAGCCAGGGCTCATGCTGCGCGCCTGTTCTATAGCTGTCTTTGTGCCAGCAGGACAGACAGCTGAGGCCCACTGGTATCAGGTCAGATTACCATTTCTTCCCACAATCATCCATACCACAAGAGCTCAAAGTGATCAGTCACACCCCTCTGTGTGACAGCTGTATAGGGCTTCGACCTCTGCTGCTCTGCTGTTAGTTTGTACACTGATGCCAGCAGGCTGCCAAGGACAGTCTCATGTGCCTTGTTTCCTGACAAATCGACATTCATACATGACACTGCCCTTGTCTTATAAAAATCCCTCCTGGCCAAAGCATAACATTCATCATACTAATTAGTCTGTCACTTCTTTCACATCCTGTGCTTTAATGATGGGATCTGACTTGTGGACACTTTGACTAAACTGATGATTAAGTGAAAAGAATTAAATAAAGGAAAGTCAACCTGGGATGGAGTGGGCCTCGTTACGAGGGCTGCCGGCATTTTCTGGCGAGGCGCTGCCTGATGTGGACGAAGCAGTGGCCTGAGCTGGTGCAGTTCCTGTGGCATTGTCAGACTTTAGCGCTGAGCTCTTCTGAGCCTTCGTTGCTGCTGTCTGGCTGGTAGATGTGCAGCTTGGAGGTGACGTTTTCGGTCTCGCACCTGGGTTTGGCTTCTTGTCTTGCTCTTTAACCCCAGAGGAGCTTCTGGGACCATTTGCGCTGGCTACATCTCGCCTGGCCCCTGCAGCTCCTGTGCCGTTGACAACCGGTGTAGCACCGGATGCTGTCTTTGTTTTTGGTGTAACACTCCTGTCTCCTGGCTTCTTTACATTCTTTGCTTTGGATGCGTGACCATCACCTGGCTTGTTAGCTGTCCCCAGTCCATCAGATTTCATGGCTGATGCAGCACTACGGGAGGAAGAATTTATGTGGTTGGACACCCTCTGGGTCCTGTGCACAGGAGGACTTTCAGGATTGGTTGAAGGGCATTTTACAGCCCTTGGCTGCAGGAATAATAAGCGCTCACATTAGTCATATATTTGTAACACTGAATTAATCAGCAAATAACTAGAGGGCAGCCAAACACACTGATTATAGAGTATATCTGTCCACTGGAGCTTATTTACAAAGTTAAACATCACCCAAAATATCTACAAAGTCTTGGCTTATCACCCAATCAAAACACTGTCTTTTACCTCCTTGTACACTGAATTGTTTCTGTGCCTTCTTAAGCAAATGTTAAGGGAACAAAGCCCCCACTCCTCCACATGATTCTACAGTTTATGTCATTTTATGTCATAAGTTTAATCAAAAGAATCAATACTGAAAGCATGAATATGTGTGACTGAATTGAAAGAGCATAAGGAAGAGGTAAAAAACTTTAAAACACTCTTGTTCTTTTTTTATTATAATGAATATTTTGTTGTTTCCCTGGTAGAAAAAAAACTGAGGATGAATTACACAAGAAACAAAACAAAAAAAATGCTACAGGTAGTGGCAGTTCCAGTAAGCCAATTATATCATAGTAATTTTAAACACTGGCCCAGGATTTTGCAACTAGTGTATCCCTAAGTAAAAGCCATGAAGAGGCGAAGTCTAAATCTTTAAACTGCATCACAGCTCGTCTGGTGAGAGCTTGGCTGCCCTCTACCACTCAGGCCTAACATCTTGGCAAGCCTCCTCTTGATCACCTCAGCCAGGCTTATCTTGGCTATGCATCTGTTTAGAGTGGCCCTGCTGTTCATTTCATAATGTATGTCTATGCTGTGGGGGTGGAGCTTTTATGACATATGGCTTGTGATGGCCACACACACTGTAATCACTATCAGGGATTACTCAAACTTCCATGGATTTCTCTGAGCTCATAACATCAACCAAATGAAGTCAGAGATAGAATAACAAATATGATTTCAACAGTTTTTTGTTTTGTAAACACATATAAACTTTAAATCAAGATTAAATATCAATGGATTGTTAAATTATAACATTACCTGGGAGCTGGAGAAAACCGGCTTTTTACCGAGTCTTCTGTTGTCCCCTTTATCAATAGCATCTGTCAAATCAGCATAAAGAAAAGGTTACATTTTTGTTAGCCAGTTGCACAAAACAGAATATTTACATCCGAGCATAACACTGGAAAAAAGGACTGCACCAGTTTTTTCTTGCTGCATATGTGACCTAGAAGAGAGGGTCTTTTCATTCACAAATTCCTATTCGCACACCCTGTGTTTACCCTTTGACCAAAGAAAACAAACAACCAATCAATGAATTGATCAGTCAGCCTTACAATGATTATTTCAGTACAGCCTTTTCAACAGGGGAGAAAAAAAACAACAGATCATCATAATTAAATTAAAAAGGCTTTGAAATTGACTCTATTTAGCGATTATGCATTTGTAATGTTTGCATGTGAGACCTGGAATCCGATTACCCTGGCAAGAAATGTACTAGTAACAGGCACACAGCTACACTGATACCAGCCAGATAAATTATTCATGCGGTACATTTCACCACATTACTAGCTCAAGAGTGAGAAAACAGCAGATTATTTGTATTTGTGGATGCTTCTAATCATGTGCACACTCACAAAGACAGGAATTCAGCCTTTCACTCCCACCCATTAAAAACAAGCATGGCGCGTCTGGTGCATTTTATCATGTTAGCGTACACTTATCTGCACAAGGCAGTTAAAAAGAAGCTCAGAAATAAAGCAAAAACAAAAATGTACAACAGCAGCACTGGCTATACATTAAATTGACTACTACTGGTCAGGCAGCTGTGAAAGGAGAAACCAGTGAGTGTTAAATAAGCCAACAACATATGCTCCATGGGCTTCTGTTCATCTCTAATGATGCAGAGCTTCAGCACAAGGTTGGGGTGGGAAGGGGAAAAAAAAAACAAAAAAAAAACACACACAACGCAGCATGAATATCCTGTGTGTGAGTGAATAGGAGCCAGATTTAAGTCCTTCCTTACCTGCCAGTATCCTGTCTCTGTGTTTGGACGACAAAGTCTCCCATCCCGGCGTGTGGCGGACGGCGTAAAAGGTCTGAAGCAGGAAGGTCCACAGCCGACCGCGTAGGCTGCAAATCTCTTGCCTGAATGACTGGCGGTAACAGAGGAGAGAGAGGGGCAGAGGAGAAGAATGGAAAGGGGTGCGCTACTGCACAAGCGAATCAGCAGCTGCTTGAAGAACCTTTCACCATGGCAACAAATACCCCTCCGTCCCTCCCTCCCCCTCTGTCTCCGTTGCAGAATCCACTTGAGCTCCCTCCAGCAAAATCAGTGATGTCACCAGCTGATGCCCATACTCCTGTTTCCATGCCTGATTATAAAAACGGACTGGAAGGTAGGGAGGAGCTATCTCCACCTCCTCCGCTGCACTGACCGTACACACTTTGACCAGCAGATACACGGCCAGATTAGTGAAGGCCGTCGGCACGCGTCACTGTTTCCCACAGACTAATCCATTCTACCATACTGTACGGTACTTACAAGGGTTACGCGCTTTAACTCGTGCGGCCAGGTCACTTTCCCTTGGAAGTCATCTCACAAGCTTAATCTGCCTCATACAATAGACTTTATCTCAGTCGCACAAGTTACATTTTACAATCTCATCTCATCTTGAATAATAATACATGGATGCATCAAGTCAGAATGACAGTTCACTTGGTCGATGGGATTTAAGGAATGGCATTTGACAAATATGAAATGAAAGGTCAGGTTTTTCTGGGACTGAACCTCAAACGCTGGAGGGCAAAATTTTATGAAACCTGGCAGGGTAATGTCCCTGTGCCATCACATGCAATTTCTTGTTAAATTTAGAAATGTGTAGGAGGCAATTTAATGTAGTATCTGTTCTGTGCCATGAAGGACGCACTCCAGTCGACTCATATTTTACATCTGTACGTTGACGATATACAGCGCTGTGTAAAACTTAGGCCAAAATTGACCACATGTGCATTCTTCAGTCTCTGTATTATGATACAGTCTGGATATATGTGAAGTATGAACGCCAGCAAAAACAAGACTCATGAAAACAAACAGCTTCTATAAACCAAAGTGATAGTATTTAGTGTGACCTCCCTTTGCACTTAACATGTCTTTAACATTTTTGTCCAGACAATATGACATTTATTAATTTTCTGATGTTTGATATCAGGTTTCATTCAACACATGTCAGATGTTTCTCATTCTTTGTGCTGTTTCTTGTCATGGGGTCACACTAAACAGTGGCTTTAACCTTTACTTTAACCGATTTAGTTCAGTTTTTTGAGTGTGTTTCAAAGGCTGCGCACAAATTTCCTGTATTTTCCTGTTGTATATGAAGAAAAGAGAATGAGAAAGAAATAAATATGCTCATTTCAACCCTGTAAAAACAACAAACTTAGTGGTAGCCTAAGAGCTTTGCACAGTACTGTACATTTTCTGAAAAATTAGTTGAAACTCACACTAAGACTGTGTGATTATAAAGAGATATAAAGAGAAACTGAAGGAGTCTAATGTGAATATATAACAATATTAGGTCTTTTTAGGGGTTTTGTTATTGATTGTTCTGACTTCCCATGTGCATTTAGTGTCTTTATGCAGAACCCAAAGCTCTTTATTTGAGTGTTTTCTTGCTCGAGGTGAAGCAGGATTGAAATCTGTAACTGTCTCTAAATGCACTGTTCTCCAGACAGATGTCACTGAACTACCACGTACCCATATTAGATAAAAGTAACGTTAACAGAAATAATGTTAACGTATTACTTCAAATTGGATACTGACCTGGCTGCAGTTTGCATTAGTGCCAAAAACACATTAAAAGCGAGACTGAAGTTAATCCAATCACATTTTAAGACCTGTCAAAGTCCTATTTAAAATATTTTAGGATTTAATACTTAATTCAGATTATTGGATTTTTAGACTTTTAAAGGCTGAGTGTGGCTGAGAGGATTAGACGGAGGCCACAACTAAAAACTATAAGCTACAGTAACTTAAAGAGTAGATTCAGAAACTTTAGTTCACCTTTTAGAGTCAAGCTCCATCACAACCAGATTAAACCTTCTTAGGAGGACATGCTGCAAAGCCATGCAGGATAGCGCATTCCAAAACATCCTAAACAAGCCATAAATCTGTTATATACTAATGAGGTCCATGCTGTAATCTGAAAGGCCGAAGTAAATGTGTGGGTTCCTTTTCCAAAGCTGTATGGCACCCTGCATCCGCAATGAATGATAAAGCACATAATAGATGTTAGTATAGATTTACAAGCAAAAAATACAGACAGTAAATATGTAAGATGTGTTCACACCTGTAGTTCAGATTTGCTCCCACTAGTCAAAATTTAACCCAATCCACTAATAAGTTGTGAACACAGACTAATGGTGACACGTCAATGTGTCACCATTAGATAAAAGGGTTCAGTGTAAGGAATCTGCTTCATTTCACCTCCTCTTGTTTGTGTCCTATCTGTCCCATGATAGACTCGTCCTCTATGTCGTCCCCACACAGGTGGTCCACAGCAGTAAAAAGCTCACAACTGTTGTCCACAGTCACACCTTCTCTGATGGCAGAGCACAGCTTCCTCAACAAGGTGGGCTCTCGTGTAAACTCTTCTCTCTGTAACAGTACAGCAGACACTCACTACCTTTATATTTATGCTAATATCCAAGTTTCGTTCCAAATTTGAGGGTCATCATATGTGTTTGGATACTCCGATTAAGGCATTTTGCAAAAATAGTATTTCCTTAATTAATATGAGGGATATGGAGATATTTGCGTTTTAAGACCATTCTCTGAACAAGTTTAAATGCATTTGGATAACCCTCTTAGTGTTTTTTACTGGTGTTTGCAGCACATGTCCTCTGGTCTGTTTACCATCAGCTATGTGTTGTAAGCAAACCAGAGAACATACAGTTCAGGTCGGAGGTACTCAGAAAAAAGAAAAGCCCACATTTTTGGTCAGAAGAAGAAACACCTACCTGTGGAACCTACTTTTACACATTATGAAAGGTCTGGATATCAACAAGTCTTTGCTTATGTGCAAATGTCGACTTTTTCAAGAAGGTGGATGAAAGAATGAAAGGGGGGAGGGAGGCTGTGTTTGTACGGTCAACAAAGTCCTCCACCGGTGGAAAACTCTGAAACATTCTATTTTGATGCACAGAAGCAAAAAGGCAAAAGCAGCTCCAACCTCTTTCCTGTATTCTGATGCAATAAACAATACGTTAAGGCCTCATTTATCATCAGGCTATCTTCAGGTTTGAGGAAGCCACATTTATGATGTTTTTTTAAAGGCATCTTTGATCATATATAAGACCTTGAATTCACAAAAATAACAGTACAACAGGCCCCATAGTTATTGCCGTGACATTGTTAAATCAATTCCCATGTACATTTCTCCATGACTAATGTTTCTGGTACTGATGTTCAAGCTTCTGAAGCTCATACCTGTACCCTTCCACCCATGAATGTTTGTTGGTGGCTGTCTACAAAGATTTCCCAAACAAATATGGAAATTATTATATATTAAAATCTTGTGTCTTTTAGGACCTTTGAGTGCCAGATTTAAGGATTATTTACCAGTTGTAGTCTCTTAAGCCTGGCTGCCCGTAGCACTGTTCCATCTGTGTTGCCATGGCAATGCAAACACAATCCAAACAACAAACACAATCCAAACAACAAATAGATATCAAATATTGAAAACAACAGTGTGAGACCAGCATATGTCATGAATAATTTCCTAAAACAACAGACCAATCCGACAAACTTTGCAGTGCTAACATAACATGAGGCAGATCCAACAGCACAGGTATTATTTTTATACCACTAAAACTCACTGAACCAGTTGAAGAAGAGCAAAAAAAAAAAGGTTGCGTTATGACGTGATGACTATGAAATGTGTCTTTCCTTTGCTGTTTTCTGATCATAATTTAGTTTTAAATGAATGAAGCTTCTGCTATCGACTAATCCAGTGTTGTGTGTTACATTAAAATGATTCTGAGTAGAAACACATGGCCCAGGACAAAGCCTTAATTTAGAACGATCAAATTTAAGACTTTTTAAGGATCTGCGGACACCCTGATCATATGCATTGGGTGCATGTAAGCAGGAATATTAATTTTCAATGAACCGCTAATTTGGAATATAGGATTTTCCTTCTAATAACGGCAAAAATTTAAATATGTGTACACAATACTCAAAAATCTACACTGAATATTTATGAATATCAGTGGGGGAGAATGTGTTAGGGATACCTTACCCTGCGTAGGTCCTGAAAGCCCTGAGTGTGGATGACTCTGGGTAGGTGTTGGACAATGACATGCAGGCTCTCCTCCTGCAGCTCGGTGGCCAGGGTCCGCACCTGCTGAGCCCACTTCACTTCTGGCAAACTGCCGATTAGCTGCTCAGTGCCACAGAGCATGGTCACTGCGTTGTGCACAGTCTGCAGGGAAACATCTATCAGCTAAAGAAACTCTCTAAGTGGAAAAAAAAACTAAATTAAGCCAAATGCTACCACCCTTTCTTAAAGCACTGGACCTTATTGAACAGCGGAGGGATTCCCCCGAATTGTGTAATGGTTTTTGGCAATCTGAACCTCAGCATTTGCCAAGGGTGAACACCAGTGCATTTGTCTTGCTATCCAGGCAGAATGCTCCTCTTTGGCAGTGATGAAAGCCAGACTCAATTATAAGGCTGGATCCCTCCCCATCTGTCTGCTCCTTCATTCTCCCAAATTAGCCTCTCTTTAATAACTCAGAATTGAATAAAGGTGAAATATAATTACATCATATTCAAATTCTCTTCCTGTGGAAAATAACTGGAGAATGGGCTGAGGATATTTCTGCAGTTACATGAATGCAGTGCGTCTGGTGATTTTATGGGCGGAAACTCACCATGGTTTCGGCTACGGCAGTAAAACAGGCTCTGTGGAGCTCAGTGGACAACAGGGAGAAGTTTCGCTCGGACCACGTCTTCACAAAATGCTCTGCAATCCACCTGAGAATGTACACGCCATAAATAAGTAAGTATGTAAGATTTATTTATACAACACCTTTCACAGACAATGGCCACAAAGTGCTTCGCAATAAAACTAAATAATAATAGAAGAATATTAAAAACAGTTAAATACATAAAAAATACTAAGAGACCATATTAGTTGTATGGTTCTAATCGAATAAATCTGGTTGTGGGTTTTTAAAAATCTCTTACATGTTACAAGTTACATATATTTGAGTCAGGACTGAACTGATGCAATCTGGGTTGAGAACTGAAAGAGGTTTCCTTTTAAATGAAGTCTTAAACATGCATTTTGGCCTCAGACTTCCTCTAATGCTTTGTGAAAATGAAGATAAGTAGTAACAGAACAGCTCAGTTTTCAGACATGGAGGGACCGTTTTCACCAGCAAGACCGAGACAGATTAACGGATGCCATTTCTACATCTCTGCCGAGTAATCCTGAAAAGTCTCAGGATTCGCCCGAGGGAACGGCAGAATAAGTGAGGATGAGAAAGTGGGTAACACGCTGCTGCAGAGAGCAGCGCCGCTCACTTCACCGTCATACTCGCGTGACTCATCAGACTGAGCAGAGACATTATGGCAAGGCCACGTCCCCACACACACACACACACAAATCAAATGCAGCTAACAGTCGCGCTCAACACATCCTACTCCCCTGACCTGTATTCACACACTCCTCCCCTGCTCACTGCAGCGTGTGACAGTACAGTTAGCTTCCAGTAATATCGTCCAAGTGTAAAAATGGAGAGTGGAGTACGCCGAGTATAAGATGACATGTTTATAGAGCATTGATTTCCTGGTAAATCTGATCCGAGGGCACAAGCAAGCGTCTCAATCTATAAACGCTCTTCCACTAAGCAGAATTTTTCAGAAATGACTTTTCATTTCAACTCAGCTCAAAAATATACACCATGAATTTAAAATAAATAAAAAAAAACATTCTTAAATATTCTGTAAGAGGGGTCCACTTTTCCCAAACACTAAATATACATAAAAAACAAATACTCACACCTTCAAGAACAATCTCCAGATGAAAACAATAACAATTTGACTGAAAACACTGAGAAAGACCTTTCTAACAAAGCTAAGAGGATTCTTTTTCCTGTCTCTATAGGATTCCAATATTAGAAATAAAGGCCCAATAGCACAGCAAAAAATAAATGTGCTAATTAACAATGTCTACTGCATTATATACTACACTGTTGCCCATAAAGTTGGAATAATTAGTTTTTCAGATATATTCTTCTTTTTATTCCTATTTATACACATCAGTATCACCTTTCACCAGGTACAATGATTACATACTGAGTCCCAGTTACACTTTATCTATCAGGAAGAAATCACATTGTCACAATCATTTCATGAGAGAAAAGGTACAAATATTTTATTCCAACTTCATAGGCATCAGTGTATATGATAGACACATAAGTATTATCAGCAAAATGAAAAGTAGGGAAAGTAAAAAAGTCATTGTGTAATAATGGTTTCTGTTACTGTTTTATATTATATATGATGTTTCTGGATTTGTGTTACTGCTAAATCAATGTGTATGTTGCCTTTTAATATAGATGATGTCTAAGTTTAAGCTACTTCAGCTTATTTGATGGACTTCATACACTGTTGAGTTGTTGAACCTAAAGCATATGACATTATCCATGATCAGTGTAATGCTGGCCAGTGTATAGTGCATCATCACAATAAAAATGTTCTAATTTCTAACAATATAAGTTATTTCTTTTATGTTTAAAGGCTGATTTGTGCCTGAGTGAAAGAAACCATCAAGTCACTGTCAGAGTGACAGCAGAATTTATTAAAAAAAACAAAAAAAAGCAGAGGTCCTCATGACTCCTTCTTTAATGCAATGAATCCTTCATATTACGCCATGCACTCACTCTCTTACACACATGCAGAAGAACACACTACCTTTCTGTATATCGACTGTGTAAAATCCTCTGCTTTCCTGATGGTGACTGTATTGATTGAGCCCAAAATTGTTCCAACTGTGCTTCTCTGTTCAACACTTTTAATGGATCTGCCAAAGACGTCTGATGGAACATTGTAAAATACTGACTGCAAGTGCAGAATGTGCATCTTGAAATCTGTACACACATTATCTACCTTATATGAGCAGTTAAACTGAAATATAAAATAAGTTCCAAAAAAATAAAATATATAATTACGAAATAAGAGGTTCAACATACATGTTACCCATTGTGTTTGTAGAAGCTAAACTGGCCTTTGACATGTGTACTGTTGTGGTGGCAATTTTCTTATGTTGGAATGGAGATGGACTCTCAGTTAGGATGAAGCAGTCAGGAATTTATTACGTG
>JAPQRQ010000019.1:20843541-20880878 GCA_037367365.1 Apogon talboti | reverse complement strand
CAGGTGTGCTTGAAGAGGGAAATATCTAAAACATGCAGGACAGCGGCCCTTGAGGACCAGGATTGCCCACCCCTGGTCTAGACCCATAACGGTTGTATTACTATACTGTCACTTTGTCAATACCAACATGTAAAACAGCTGCTATAGAGGTGTTTGGGGTGAGACATAAGAATAAACCTCGGCAGGATGTACAGTATAAGAACCACTGTGTTTAAAAAGAAATGGCTGTGATTAAAGTTTGGTTCACTTCCTTCTCATCTTTATAACTTATAAACAAGCGTATCACTGACACAATGACACACCGTCATGTTTATTTTCATACGTGGGCCTGTATTGGACTGTGACCAGTTCACACTTTCCAATATTGGCCAAACTTAGAAATATTTACAGTCAAATCATTAGATGTTCATAATAAATCCAAACTGGGCACCGAACCTTGCAGTGTCGTTGAAACCAACCCTCCTTAGCAAATTCTTTCATTTTTAAATGACAGTGCATCCTCTTATCACCCAAATGTCTGGCTAATGCTAAAACGATCTGACAAGAAGACGACCTATTAATACCACCCCTTTGCTTCAGAGCTCACTTCTTGCAGCAGCGGTTGGATATATCTGTGTATTTTAATTGAGCATAAGGATGAAGTAACCTGTGCAAAATTAGCCAAGTCTAAGCTAAAAGCCAGACACGACAGCAGAGGCAGGATCCTGAGTAATGAGATCTAAAGCACACAGTTACAGTAAAGGCTGTTTAATAAGGTGCTGGATCTATCATCTTTAATCAGCTGGAGAACCGTCACAATGTTTCAGCACCTTATTAAAAACAGCTCACTGCAGATCTTATATTAGCTGCGCCCGGGTTGCACCTTTTCTTGACAACAGACTGCACAATAGACTTTAATAAGACTTTATTTTTATGCAGAAGCTTATTACTTTTGAGCAAACAAAGGATAACAGTATAACACTATAAACAGTCCTTTCTAACACTGCTGCCACCACAGTAAATATAGTCATCTCTGATCATTCTCTGCATTTTCAGCTAGATCTTTAAAAACTTGTCACATAGACGACTGAGCCAAAATTTACACCGACTGTTGCCTCCATTCTTATCAAGCAAGAACGAGTCTTTGGACTTATTCTCTGCTAACAACACACAAGAGTCAGTGGATCAGAGACACCGCATTGTAAAGCCTTGATAAAACATTTGACTAAAAGTGGACAAGAGCTACAGTGAAAACCTACAGCAGAAGATAATGAACACTTTGGAAATCAACACTTAAAACAAGATGTGCAACATATTATTTAACAGCTGCAGAAATGCTGCTGCTCTTTGACACCAAACATACAAATCCTGCAGGTTAAAGATGGGGTGACTGGTGCCCTCTGCCAGAGAGACGCTGAAACTGCACACTAGACACCACACCAGCAGGGTTTACATCAGCCATCATTATTCAAGAACTAAATCATCTCCATGACCTTTCACAGGCATATGAACAAACGTTAATTCTTATATGAAAACTAAATAGCCACTTTTTCATTCTCAAATTGTCATAATCAGATCACCACCACTTCAAATGCCGAAAAAACAATGAAACTAACAAAATTAACAAATAATAATAAAAAGACATTCCAAGACATTCTTCTACAAAACAAAAGAAAGCCCTGACCCTTGACTCTATTTTTGTTTTTTTTCTTCAGTATCCGGATCTAAATATGACCGGTCTGGTAATCTTGTACAGAGAAAATACTGGAAAGGACATTTTACCAACTGGTAATGGTCAGTATCAGCTGAAATTTGGGCAAATAGTTAATATTAGGTTTCTTATTGGGAAACACTGGTATTGAGGCAAAATTATGCAAAGCTAAAAATCTAGAAATGCTCCCACCTATTTTTTAACTTGATCCCTCATTTATGGACAAATTGCTTTGAGTCTGATGTACAGCAATTCAGATTTATTTACTACGTGTTTACTTCCACCAGTCAGTTTTGGACCTGCATAATTGTGTTTACACTGTCTACATTTTTTGGAGCTGGGGTGAGATGATGTCAACCCTTTAACCCTCAAAAACCTAAACATCTGCTGTCAACCAAAATCATCTACTGAACAAAAATGTTTCATAACTTCTGAAACACTATTCCGATCAACACAATTCAATAATTTAGTTAAAATGCAGTTTCTCAGCTTTTCATCTTTATCAAATATGACCCATTTGGACGTTCAGAGGCTCCATAATGAACATGGAAACACCATCATCTTCTGCGACACTCATTGACCAATAAAACCCATACAGTTTGACAAATGACAGCGGTTGTAGACACTTGTTTTTATGTTCAGTTAATGATACGTTTTGCTGGACAAGCTACTTTTTCTTCTGTGTTTTGACATAATAACCTTTGAATTTGCTCTGACCTTCTATGAACATCTACATGATGAGGAAATTAAACAGAAAATACCTGTTTTCTACTGAAAAAAGTAAAATGTACAGATAATATAATAATAAATACTGATAGATCACTCATTAAATATACATAAATATTAATTTGGAAGTCACCACAAAAATACATCTGGGTCTTTAAGGGTCAGCTTTCTGGAGAAAGATGCTAACTCTCTCAGGAGGCCTGGGAAGATGCTCCCCCTGAAGATAATGTAGATTTACTGTCAATATTTTTGCATCAAGATACAGAATAACTTGACCCACTACGATCCCCAAAAGCAGTTTTTGCCAAAAAGTGAATTTTCATCAATAAAAACTCAATTCCATGACCTTTACATAGAAACTCTGAAAGTTTCAACTAGAAGGAACTTGTCATGTAGGATTTTATTTCCAGAGAGGGACTAAAAAGTGCCTCCATCAAAAAGCATCGATTAAAAGGAGCCAAATATGTGAGAAGAAAGATCACTGGTGACTACTGCCTACCTGATGAATTCTTTCAGGCCAGTCAGTTCATAACCGGGCACATGGATGATGGTGGGGTCTTTGTGCGACTGTCCCTGTAGGAGATGAGGGGCTCTGGCCAAAAGTACAGCTCTGTGTGCTTGCAGTGATCCAGAGCCTGCACACAGACACACATCTGTCTCCAGCTCCTCCTGCAGCAGCCTGACGACAAAATAAACAACCATTTAATACTGTATATTTGAATTACTTTACATAATGCTGAGCAATTTGATCTATAATAATACATCATGGTCTATAAAATCACCCTTGTAGCATCACTGTCCTTTGTAACAATGCATCTTCAAGGTTTACATGAGTTCATAAAGTTTAAGAAGGATATTTTTTAACCCATGAATGAACACTGCATCATTCAGTTTATGACAAACACTCAATATCAACATATTTTTGAAGGAGATAAAAAATTGAGATATGTCTAAAGCTGTCAGATAAATGTAGTGAAGTAAAATTGTATACAGTGGTGGAAAAACGTTTTGGACACCCCATGCATTTGTGATATATTTCATTAAAGAATCACCCTTAAGTCATTGAACTCTGCCAAATATTGTTTCATTCTCCAAACCCACATCCTCCCTTCTGTACGTGCTCTGTTCCATCGAGGTCAAAACTGGAAGTTTCAGCAAAATAATGAAACACATCCAGGGCATGACATATTGAAACTGTATAGTATTTAGTTTTGTAATTTTTTCTTGTTAACCATACCTTAAAAAATATGTTGCATTTGTTTGTGTCTGCCTGATACGGTAGCTGCATAAAATGGAAATGCTTCTGATTTGTTCGACTTTGTTGTGTTCCAGCACTGGGCAATTCTGTGCGATAGCCAACTAAAAAAAGTTCTAGGTGGAACCAAGTTGGCAAAATGCTGATATTGAATGAAACTGAAAATGAAAAAAATCAACATAGAAAACAGATAATAAAAAAGACCCTCTGAACTGCAGTGAGAAGTGTGAAATTCAAAGATGAATGTGATGGCCTATTTTTCCACTTCAGAGTAACACAAGCTCAGTCCTGGGGCAGTCCGTTTCTTCCTCCCAATCATTAGCTCCTGCCTCAGTGACTGATCTGGGTGACCCAGAATCAGTCAGCTTAAGGCCAAATGCTGGTGCTGTGTCCCGTTCGCTAAACCTCTGACTCTGTGAATTGATGAGGCACTCGTGCAACAATGAGACCCACTCACGTTCCTGCCCACTCGAACTCGGTGAACTGCTCTCAGACCGTGTGAGCCAGATTCCTGTGGGTTTGAAGTCATCATTGATGTGACGTTTGATATTAAAGATGCATTGATCCGGTTATCTGGGAGAAACTTTACCTTTGGCTACTGTGATACACTTACTTTATATGTTCATTTAATTCAAGTCCATAAGGTTGAAAAGTTTGTCTTAAACTGCGCTGTGCTGGAAGCAGATGGAGGAAGTTATTAAGATAAAAATGTTCAGTAAATTTACTCTATCCTCCTGAGACCGTATACAGTAATTTATTTCTGTCTGCTGTAGTGGACGATAGGTTTTTGCTTATTCCTCTCTCGTACGTGCCACTCCGAAAGGTTGTGCTGTCCTTCCAACTGGAGCTTGAAAATTACATCAACTGTGTCGTAAGTTTCCAAACTTCTTCTGACCTGGATAAAATTGATGAGGCCACTGAGCCTAATGATGTTTGCTATCGTCCAAACCAATTACTGCAATTTGTTGGTGAAGCGAGAGGAACACGCTGACACAGACAGGACATCATATACAGAAATATTTACATATACACATATGGTCAAGATGAAGGGATACATAACCAAGAACTAATTAAAAAAATACGACCAATTTCCCCGTAGCTCATCGGCACGTTCTATCAAGAATCAATAACAAGTTGAATTTGTAAGTTTGTCAGGTGCTGCTATGTTAGAGTCCTGTGGTCTTGATACAGGAGATCAATCACCCAATAGAAGTGGGTGGTACTTTCACTGGAGGATATCTCAACTAATTGAATGAAAATCCATATATGACTTCCTATCAGTGTTCAATAGTAACTATATCAATATCTGTCACCATATCCATGTTCTAAGCCATCAACATATGGCCCATAATAAGTAAAGGCAAATTTTGTAGACATTGTCCCAAGGAAGCTACATATACAATTTGAAATGAATCCGACCAGGAGTTTCGTCAGAGAATTTGTTTGAGGAAATTGCTAACGAAGACAACACCGGACACAGCACCTTCATAAGAGCTCATGGCCTATTGGCCGGTGAGTTAATAAAAAGGAAATAAAACATAAATTTTCATTTTGGTGGTGATGTTAGGAGGAATCAGCTCTGGATGGACTACAGGAAAGGAGTCCAGGTTTTGTGTAAGGAGATGACAGTGTCTCTTATGATGAGTTTTCTAGGTTTGTGTGATCTGTTAATAGGTTACACCAGTGATTTATTAATAGTTTTATCCTACTATCTTGGCTATGGTTAACGCTGTTAGAATGAAGATCTGGACACGTTTGGGGATGGTTAGTGGGGAAATGTTACCTAAAAGAGCTGTGGAGGTCGAACAGTCCGGAAGACTCAGAAGTTTTCACAGTTATATCCCCCGGCAAATAAATTCAAACAATATATTTTAACAATAATGAAATACTTAACAAGGAAAAGTCATCAGAAACATGGGTGCATGTAAACAAATGACAAACAGTTAAATATATTATAAAAAATACTTATGTGAACTGTGCTTAATTAGAATATTGTGTGTTTTGTCTTTCTCCCAATAGACTGTACATATCTGTGGCACATTTACACACATTTAAGAGGAACAATGTCCTGTTTTGTGTTTACAATGTTTTTGCCGCATCAACATTTAAAGCTGTAACTTTAAAACTAAAACGCCAGACTTAATAATACACACATTTCTTCTACAAGTCTCTCCTTTCAGTCCAAATCAAATGACTAAATATACATATAGATGGCCTGATGCGGTTTCACATGGCTATGGAACAAAGAAGGCACTTTTCTAAGCTTCTGTGCTGAGTGCAGAGCATTAGAGTCATATCTAAGGAAAAATCTAAACGTTTATTGACTACGGAGGTCATAGGATAAAGTAGTTGTGATTGTTGAGGTGGAACTCTACACATGTAGGGAACCACTTAACTTCAGAACTTAAACTGTTCAATCTTGTAAAACCAGTCTCACTGAAAGGCAGTCCAGATAAAAACAAGAATATTAAAGTAAAGTAAATGTAATGAAACTAAAAATAACAAAATGTCAGCAATTGTAAAACCAGCAGCTAAATGGCAGGTTAAAAAAGCAGTGCCTTGTTTCATAATGACAAGAATAACTTTATTCATCTACAGCCAGGGTTCTTTATAGGCGATAGATGCAGCATGAGTAGAGATAACAAATCAGCTGACTTGTCTCATCTGAAAGCTATTCTAATCGGACTTGAGGCAAGAAATCTTGGATCACATTGGCTTTTGTTATGGACATTTGACAGTGATCAGCATCTAACCCTAATCTCAGCTGACCACATGCTGTCATGTGCCTTACCTGTTAAGATCTGCGGACAAAGCAGATGATAGACATCTTTTCAGCTGCTCCTTGTACTTGCGCTCTTTGGCATGGAAGTCTCTCGCAACCTCCGTGGTAATCATGCTTTTATCTTGTTCTCTAAGACAAAGATGAGATAGGAGTTAATGCATCAGGGAAGAGGAGAGCAACTCAAGAAAAAACGGTAGCATGCAATGAAAACACTTTTCAAAGAGGTCAAATGAGACCAATGCTGTAAAAGTGTGACAAATACCCCTGCTGGAATACTGTACTATTTCTGATTATGATGCAAACTTCACCTGATTGCCCCTACTGTCAGCGGTGTAATACCCTCTTTTACCACGCACATTCACTTCTGTTTATCCGCCCTAGTACTGCAGAGAGGCGCTGTTTCACCAACACGACAGAGCCAATGACAAATTGAAATGTCCGCGACAATGAAATAGACACACAATTACAATAAACTTACTGCTATGTGGCCAAGAAAAATCTAAACTCGACATTAAAAGGACAGCAATATCTTCAGCTCCTTCAACAAAATGGCAAAGCTTGCCTCCTTCAGCTTCGCACTTAAGATAACATCTCCAGGTTTAGCAATGTCTCTGTATTTGGAAATAAGTTTCATTCATTCTACGGCAAATCTCCTGCAAAATAAAATGCAATCTCAGACACATACCTACGTTAGCATATGTAATTGAACCTGCTCCTGTGGGCTCCGTCTATACTGTTGGAGAAATATTTCAATCACTCTCATTTTCTTCTCGTTGCTAGCATGCTAACACTAGCTAACACGTCCTGCTTTTACTTATCTTTCTGGACCTCATGGCTCCAAATGGATGATGACAGGAGCAAATTACAGATTATATTTGTCTGCTAATGTTACGGACGTAAAGAAGCAGAAGTATTTTTCATTAACGGGCTGACCCACTGACCGATGTTGTTGACATCACTGATACACGCTGTTCGCCACCCACTACGACACGGACTGTAAATAAAAGGAATGGACAAGTCGTCAAGGCATGGGGCTGCTGCACATGCGCAGTGTATGTCACGACGCCCGAATGTCCAAATGATGCCTTCATGAACTAAAGAAAAATCACACGTACTATGTACTAATTTTACCTCTTGGCATTAATAATAATAATTGCTTTAGATCATATTCCACAAAGTAACGGTGATAGTGAAACTCTAGTATATATGCATATGCACAGGAAATGAAGAAAAAACGTTTTAGTAAATATATTAAGTGTAGAGTGGTCATTAAAATTTTAAATAAAAAAACAGATTCTAATCTTGAGCGCGTGTCCAAAGACAGACAAACATAACTAATACTTAACTGGTACCTTTAAAAAATTGTTATATTTCTCGGTTATCATGCTCTTAAACTATTCCCAAATGTCAGCGAAGGCCACAGAAGAACCGTTCGCATCTCGCTGGTGACGTCACTGTCCTCTCCCAATCCACACGCTCCTCATGATGTCAGGGTAAAATTGTAAGCGTTTCAATCAGTATTAGTGACAAACACACGGAATGTCAAAGATACTTAGGTAATGAGATCTGCTGCACGTCACTTTGTTGTACAACAACGACTTCATACCGAGGCATGTTTAAGTTGCAACTTATAGTAACTAATAATTTATTGATGCTTTAGAAATTATAAATTAAATTGAATAAGTAATCAAACCTGTTTGGTTGGATAGGGTTTTTTTTAACCTTCAAAGACCTAAACATCAATTGGCCCAAATACTCTACTGATATAAAATGTTGAATAACTTTTGAACCATTATTCCTATAAGTACATTAAAATAATTCAGGTAAAATGCAGTTTCTCAGCTTTTCACTGGCGTCAGATATGATCCATTTAGATGTTCAGAGACTCTGTAGAGAATGTGGAGAGCATCATCTTCTCCAGCACTGATTCATCTGTAAAACCCATGTAGTTTGATGAATGACAGTGGTTGTAGACAATTGTTTTATGTTCAGTTAATGATATATTTTGCTAAAAACTCACATTTTCTTCAGGTTTCTGTGTTTTGATATAATAACCTTTGAATTTCCTCTTAGCTTTTATGAATATGTACACGATCAGTGAATTAAAAATGAGAAAATACCAAAACACAGAGGGAAATATTATAATGAATTAGATAAATGGTTAAATATAGAGGAAAAAATAATTTGGAAATCACCAAAAGAATAGTTCTGGGCTTTTAAGGGTTAAGATCTGTGATACACTTATATTGTTTAGGTTTTAGTTTGACAAATGTCAGTGGTTGTAGATGTTTGTTTTTATTGTCAATTGATGGTATATTTTGCTTAAAAAGTCACCTTTTCTTTAGTTTTCTCTGTTTTGATATAATAACCCTTGAATTTACAGTAAGCTGTTATAAACATGTTAGTTAAATATTGGGAAAATACTTGATTTTCATAGAAAATTGAAAAATAAAGAAGATAATATTATAATAAATTATGATAAATCACAAAGGGAAGGTCATAACCTTCCCTTTGTGAGAAAAAATAGAGAAAAAATCATTTGGACGCTGCCACAAATATGGTTCTTGGTCTTAAAGGATTAAAATAACAATTGTGTGTGTGTGTTAATGGTACATGATGGCCCTTCGTTGTCAGTTCAACCTAATATTATATTTTAGTAAAACATATACAAAGGTACACACATGATAAATTAAAACAAATCTGTTTTTGCAGTGTGAAACAGACATAATCATGCTTTTCTTAAGCGTTCCCTCTCCTCAAATGGCTCAGCAAAAAGCGTGTATCTGCGTGTGTGTGTGTGCGTGTGCATGTGTTGCCTGCTGGCATTGCACTAAAATCTGTTTATGTAAGACTGACTTAGAAACAAACACCTCACTGTAGTTCCACATCAATCCACATCATGCCTCTATAAATATAAACACAACAGATGTTTGTTCGGAAGAAAAGGCTCAAAATAACTGCACTGTCACTCAGTCCTGTACTATATTTAACACCACACTCATGACTATTTCTGGCATTTTTCATCTCTTGTGCATAAAAGCTTGGAGCGACGGTGGAGAGACAGTGCCAAACACATGGGGGGCATGGGTGTCTCTGAGCAGCTTCAGTCCTAACACTGTTATTATTATCGTGAAGGAGCAGAGTAGTCCAACACATCGACACTTAATCAGTTTATTTATAAAATCAAATGGTGTAGACCTGGCTCAGTGAATTCTCAAAATGCAGTGTGTAGGAAGAGATACAAAATAGTACAATAATCACCCATTACTGACATTTCTATACAGGAAGATCAAGATAACAACATTCTCTACATTTGAGCAAGTATCTTTGAGGGAAAAAATACAAAAAAGAAAACTCCTTTAGACAACACTACCTGATAAAGGGAGTGGGAGAGTTATGACTCCCAAAGGACTGTGCCCAAAGTAGAGTGGAGCGACTCAGTGAAACATACAAGTATAGCTGATGACGCCACACCCCCATCGCTCTTTATACCGCGACGACTGGAAAGTTAAAAGGCACCACACAATACAAGTCACGAAGAGATTTTGCCACACATTTGTAATGCTGTAACCCACAAACTTTAAGGCGGATGTCATGTGCAAAAAACATCTTGAATATGTGTCAAATATACTTCTCAGTGTCCTCTCCAGTCAAGTGTGCTTTGTTTCTTTCCTTTAACCGGCGTCTTTGAAAAATATCTGAAATGTGTAAGGTCTGAAGAATGATTGCATTATCACTATGTCGCTTGGTTTCACAGGCATATTCCAGGCTTCCTTGTGTGGCGGAGGTTTAGTTCCTGTAGCTTTTGCGTCCCTCTCCCTCCTTCAGGAAGGTCCATATGAGGGTGTTGACGATGTCGGGCTGGTCCTGCTGCAGCCAGTGGCTCGCCCCCGAAATGATGTTGAGGCGGAAATGGTTCCTGATGTAGAGACGGCAGGCCTCTGCCATTTCCTGCTCCAAGAAGGCGTCGCGTTCACCCCACAGCAACAACACCGGAGACCTGACGTGGTTCTGACTGAGGGGGAGGGAGCTGTCGATAAGGAAGGAACATGAACAACACATGTACATTAACATCTGTGATATCTGTACCAGAGGATAGAGAGAAAGCAAATACATTTTTTACTGAAGTAGAAGTGTAGATACTTCCCTCGGCTGGTGATTGGACTAATGTGATTAATGATATTTTTGTTTGATGGAGAAACTAACATTTATGCTATGACAGAAACAAGAATTTGGAGTTTGGAACCTTGGGTTGAATATGTATCTTCATTAGTGTCTGGTTTTATATAAAGTAACATTAATTGAATTAACAAACAGCCTTAATGAAAACAGACAGAGTTTATGATATGTGTTATACTGTTACAAAATGAGCAGAGTTTATTTTTGATATGTATAGCATTTTTGTGTTTTGTGCAGGCTTAGTCAGAATTTATTTTGATGTGTATAAGATTTGCTAAGTTACTTTGGAGAGCTGACGTGGGAAGGCGGGAGTATATAAGTTGGACTTCATCCCGCTCCTTTTCAAATATGGTTTTCTTTTTTTTTAATAGTGTTTTTCCTTCTTGTATTGGTTTTAAATGTTGATATTTGACATAATCAATCAATCAATCCATCAATCAATTTAGCTACTCAACTGTTCCTTCCATGGATTTAGGATATTTTTTTAAATGACATTTTCTTTTATTTAAGTGTAAATGTTTGCACCCATCCCTCACACCCCTAATTACATATGAGTTTATACTGAATCAATGTTACAAATACGTTTTTAAGTACTTTGTTTTCATGCTTTTTTCTGTTTTTATTCTTTTTCTCTCTCTCTGATTTATATCTTACACCTTATAACATCCAATTTCAGCATTGTCAGTTTGGTCTGTACTTGTGGATAATTATTATTTTAAATGACTTTCATTAATGTACAATTTATTTTTCTTTCTCCCTTACTTTCTTAATTATGAGCTGAAAAAAATTGAACATGACAAGAAACTGTCTTGTTATACCAAATGTACATTTGTACCTGATGAAAACTTCAATAAAAAAAAAGAAGTATAGATATTTGTGGAAAGCACAAGTACTGATTTAACATCTTTACTCACATAAGACTGAAAAACCCAGGCTCTGAGATGTATTAAAGCTCAGTGAAGGATGTTTCTCTGGTTATGTCTGTGGAAACTGTACCTATTAATGTACTGTGAACTGTTTACCGCTGAACTTTAAATAAATTCAGAATATTTCACTGAAAATAGAGCCTTAACTAACAAACAATGGGCAAATTGGTTTTAAGCACTGACAGCAGAACTCAAACTATGATGATGCTTTCTCTGCAAGTTTCATTTTCTTGTCATTTTCCACATGTTACTGTTTTCTATCATTTTTCTGGTTACAATTGTAGTGTGTGAATGGTTTACTGCCCATCCTATTTCAGTTGTAAATTGTTTTGATGTTGAGAGGGCAGACAAAGAAGCAAAGTAAGAGTAAAATTCAGCCATTTTTTCAACCAATATTGGAAAATTTGGTGGGCAAAAGTAATGAGGTGTAAGAGAAAAAAGGGGAAAAAAACAGAGTAAACTACAGCTTCCTGAAAACTCTGCATGAGTAACTTAACAAAGATTGTAAGCATAAAAAAATCACTCTACAATTTTTTGGAGCACATGTGATTATGGTCATTATTTTAATAAGATGGTAATTTTTATAATTCATTTTAATATCTTGGAAAACAATTAAATATGCACATGCAAATGCCAGACAGGGCCTGCTGTGCTGTCCAGGATCCAAACTGCAAAATGTTGAGAGCATATTTACATAATGATGATGATGATGGTTGTATGGGTAATGATGATGATGCAGATGAATGTTTGTATCTGGGATGCATGTACTGTAGAATTTGAGTGATGACCTTCACTAACTAATCACTAGCTGTTCTTCTATAATCACATCAGTTGGTGATTCTTTTTCCACGGTTGGAACCAAACAAACGTCTCTGTAGCACCACAATGCACATGTATTATATATAATGTTGTGACACAATTTACCTTCACCTTTTTCCATTTAGATGTTGTATTCAGCCACTACGCAAATAATTTTAATGAATTACCCATACCAATACAAATTTTCCATTAAATTATTTTGCAAATTTAAAGCAAATA
The DNA here is from genome assembly GCA_037367365.1 of Apogon talboti. NCBI lineage: Eukaryota > Metazoa > Chordata > Actinopteri > Kurtiformes > Apogonidae > Apogon > Apogon talboti. The sequence goes on along the minus strand of JAPQRQ010000019.1, from coordinate 20,868,282 downwards.
TCAAATCAAATGTAAATGTTGGTGCATTACGATCTGAACCGCGGTGTGTTTTTATCAAGTATTTCACTGTGAATAATATTCAAAGCATGTGACCTGCCAGTAATTCACCACAATGATTAACCAAGCTGCAATAATCTGGTTTTATTGTAGATTCCTCCTGTCACCTCTGACTTATTTAGCCTTTTTTAAGCTTTTGATAGTGTGAAGCAGGTACCGTAACAACAAAGGTGTTTTATTTAGATCACTCTGTGTTTATGATGTGGATTCTTCAGCCTCACCAAAGCTTGACAATTTATGGATTTTTTTTTCCCCTTCAAAGTTTCAGATGTTTTTAATGCTCCACAGTATCCACAGTGATGCCCCAGATACGGTACATTTATCTGCAGTTGAGCCTCAGCTGAATTCACAAACCTGAACTGCAGTATCATTGATTTACATGCAGTACAGTTCGTGAATCGATCTTCAGGATGGATACTTCCCATCATGAATTTTATGTTGCTGTATTTCTCTTCCAGTGTACGCGGGGGCAGGCCAGATAAGCTGATACAGAAGACATAAAAATGGATGGATTGGCTGTTATGTGTTTATGTATGTGTGTGTGTCTGCTGCTTAGGTACAGTATGCGCTTGTTGGAGACACTAATTGGCCATGGGTCAGTGAAATTTTCTTTTACATAAGCCTATAAAAGCTATTCTGAGATAACTCATTGCTTGAGAAGGGAGCAGATGGCACAGTCAGCCATGCATGTCGAGTTCACATGTCTAAAATGCATGCAGTGAGATTTTGTTCGATCGGATTTGCGTTTCAGCAAGTCAGTCACACAGTACGTATGTCAATAAAATGGTGAGAAATACACCCACACACATCCAACTAAATGTGTCACAGTGTTATAGGACAAGGTGCTTTTGGGTTTTTTTTGTCCTTTCAGTACTTTGACAATAGATGGCACTATTAAATTTTGGGACCAAAGTGACAAAAATAATGGACTGTAAATGTGCTGTGTGCAGATCCTTACACTGACACGAAAGTATTTCCATTTTTCTCAACTCAAAATGTCAAGATTGTTACTCAGCTGCAGGTTTGGTGAGGGATTTGTTAACAATGAAAAGATTAACATTAAAGAAGCTGTCTGCTGAGACTGAAGAACAGTGATGATCCATGCACAAAGTTGGGTATTTTCATTCAGATAAGAAATAACCCAGTGAATGCTGAGTGTAAAGAGTGCTGCAGGCCCCACTGAGATGGAATATTTAAGCAAAACATATTGGAAACGGTCAATATGCCTGTTTTTTAGGTCTCTTCCTGTATCAAACAATGAGAATCACTGAGTTGAGATGAGGGGGAAAAAAACCTGGATTAAAGTAAACTGAAGGTTCATAATTGTAATACAGGACTGTTACAGAAGTATATGAACATATCTCATATGGTGGAATTGAAAAATGTATCTGAATAAATATTAACAGCCATAGACAGATTGAGTTGATGTTGTTTCTCAAACGAACTACACGTAATATTCCTTCCTTAAAGGGGTTCTATGTAGTATTGATATTCCAAACACTCAACAGCAGGAAGACGTCTGGTACCAGAACACACTTATGGCTACCAAAACAATGAATGCTATGTATCCACAGACTGTATCATGCACAGAAAGTATAACGTTTGTATCATGGTATTAACATTTTTTCTTCTTTCAACAGAAACTCATAGCTGGTTATTTTGAAAGTCAGTTAAATTAATAGTGTCTAATAATCTTTACAGGCACCATCGGCTGATAGTTTACATTATAGCTCTGTTAGCTTAGCTCTGTTTTTTGACAGAAAACAGCAACAGTAAAACCACAAATTACCTCAATTTTCTGTATTGTTTGTTTTCATTGGCTGTAATAAAGATCTGTTTGGAAATATCCAAACAACTTAGCTATTACATTTAAGTTAGTGTTTCCTCTACACAAGTGAGTTTGATTATGAGGCTCATGAAGATAAAAAATTAGTATGTGATGTTATTATGTTTTCAGCTGTTGTTGATCAAAGGTTCAGGCTAAACTTTGACAGTTCTGACCTTGTGTGGACGATTTCAAAGAGATCTTTATTGCAGCTATTGACAACACAAACCATACACCAAACGGAAATGATTTGTGGTTTTAATGAGGTTGTTTTAGGTTGAGGTTGTCTAAAAACTGAGCTAAGCTAACAGAACTATAATGTAAACTATCAGCTGATGCAGTATATGGAAATTATGAGAAAAAGTGTTATTTTGACCAAGTGAGTTTCAGTATGAGAGAGAAAACTTAATGATACCATAATGCAGATGTGTGTAAACAATAAGTTTCACACTTTATTCAGTGAGTGATACAGCCTGCAGAGATGTAACATTAATTTGTTGGCAGTTTTAATGCAGTAAGTGTATTTTTGTATACAATGTCCCCCTGCTGTTGGTAGTTTGAAATGCTAATACTACAGATAAACTCTGTAGGGGACTATTTAACATCTCCTCAAAGTGTGATTTGTCTGTGTTCGTGCTATAATAAACCTTAAGTGTTTCCTCACCTGAAGACATTCCTGTAATAGTTGAGGGCTCCAGTCAGAGCTCCTGGCTGTGACAGTGCATACAGATAGGCCTCCAGATCCTCTGCGGTGAGCCATCGGCCTTTCCTTCCGATCCCTGTGCTGCGGCTGGTGAACAAGGCCTTGAGAGCCTAAAGCAAACGCAGCAGCAAAACACTTTAGTGAGACTGTGTGACTGCTACAGCTTGATCTCTAACATCTATGTCTCTGAAGGTCGGTCATGGTACTGTTAGTGTAATATGAGGAGGAAAAGGTTCTTAGATCAGCGCTTATAACCTTCAGTCTCAGCTCTGGCATCACACCATACCGCTGGCTCAACAACATTATATCCTGAACCTCTACCCCTGAAAACCCCAACACAGGCATATGGGGACATTATGGAACACTAGATCTAGTGTGAAAATATCTTAAACACACTTTAACGCTCATAACATTACATAAATTGTGAAAATTTAGAGCAAAAGGTAATACAGATTTAAGAAAATTAACTGACTTGGAAAGTTTTAGTGCTGTCATTTCACTGGGGCTCAATTGCACTGGTTGTCCAGCAAGTTTAAAATACATTTTAATACATTATTAATGATGTATGAGCCCGTCTGAGGCTTTGAAACAGCCTTTAGTGTAAGGTCTGTGGACTTCTATAAAACAGTCTACATTTAATCACCACACCTTTTTATATTAGTTTTTAGTGTTAATTTGATTTCTATGTTTCTTAAAGTGCATTGATTATTTTAGAATAATCAATTTGTACATTACTGTGCAAAAGTAGACCAACATTAGGTTTGCTGGTTTAGTAAAGCTATAATAACCACATTTGCATTTCGCAGTCTCTGTATTAAGATACAATCTGGATATATGTCAACTATGTACAACAGTAAAAACACAACTTTCAGGGAAATAACATCGTCTATTAAACCAAAGAGGTTCTATTTAGTGTGACCTTCCTTAGCAACATGTCTTTAACCCTTTTGTTCAAACAATGTGAGATTTATTGCATACATTTTCTAATGTTTTATACCAGGTTTCATTCAACACATGTCAGAGGTTTCTGTTTGTGCTGCTTCTTATCATGGGGTCAGGGGTCACATTAAATAGTGACTTCAACCTGTAGAACCTTTTTAGTTGAGTTTTTTGTGTGTCTTTTAAGGCTGTGCACATACTTCCGGTATTTTCTTGTTGTATGTGAAGAAAAGAGAATGAGAATTAAATATGTATGTTAATTTCAACCCTGCAACAACAGCAAATCTAAAGGTGGCCTAAGACTTTTGTACAGTACTGTATTTGATATGCAAATGTAAATGGTAAATGGATGCAAACGTGTATATTTTTATGCTTTATCTGAGATCATTTTAAAGTAATGTAAATCATCTTACATTTGCATATGTTTAGACATGCGGCTATTTCATTTACATGTTAGAGGACTTTACTCCTTTATATGGATTATGAGCTGTTATTTTTTTCTCTTTAATTTTAAATTACATTCTGTAAATTCTTTTAACTTGTAAACCATTTTATTTGGAAGCATTAAATGTTCTATATGAATGAAATTGCTATTATTGTTGTTATTAAATATGCATTTTTAAATCAAATTTGCGGTAAGTTTTGACTTCTTTTACTGAATTTGCACATCTTATTGCCAACATCAATAATTTTGTATTACTAAAAAATACAAATATCCTCAATCAGCTCTATGTAATACTAATCTTTATTCAATATATTCTATTTCCCGAAGGATTAGTTGATCATTTTGTTTACTACAGCCATTTTTAACCTCTTTCACAGCAGGCTATTAATAGTGTCAGTGATGAAAACTCTAAAAATAGACTGACGTTGTAATAAGATGCAACATGCACCAACACACATGCATATGAACATAGCTGCCTGCACACAACACACACAGAAATGCAGACAACAACACACACGACCTTGACCTTGAAAGCGCTTAAACCCACACAGACTAGAGCACCTTGAAATCATTGATGGAGAGCATGAGCTCTGGGAAGCGGGGCAGCTGGAAGAAAAAGAAATGACTGGATTTCAGCAGCTGGCTCGGATGACGCAGGGCGTAATCTAGAGGAGAACAGAGGAGAGAGAAGTTTAGTTGTTCGATACTAATTAAAGGGCACATTTGCACACACTGCGGGGTCGCGGTGGCGTTAACTCTCAATGACTTGGCTGCTCTGTCTTCGCCAGTCGAACCAGCTGTTCAAGCTTCACATTAGCCTCCTGTAATTAGCTTCTCATCATTTTCCCCTTAAGGCAAAAGAGGATTTGCCAGATGGATACAAACATGGAATTGAAGTAATAATACTTCCTAATTAATGATAATAATTATGGTAACAGCCAAACCAGAGCCTCTGTAATTAGTATGCAGCAGAAAATTGGTTTTCTTCCACAACATAAAGAACAGTCAGAGGATCCATGCATTTATTCACAGACAAATAGAAAGTACCTGTGAATACAGAAGGATGAGGACAGTTCAGGACGATGAGTTTTGTCACCATCTCTGGGTAGTGAATGGCAAACAGCCATGCAATGGTTCCGCCCCAGTCATGGCCAACTAGGCAACATCTGTTGTATCCTTGGAAGAAAATCAAATGCACACAAGACCATTATTACCACAGAACACAGATACAGACAACTCTGAATGTTCAGGCTGATGTTACGCTGCTAACAAAACAATGTCACTGCCTTAAAAATCAATACATCTCATTGCTTTTATTGCTGACTTCCCCGTCAAAGGGATGTATTTCATGACCTACAGTCGACGCTGATCAAGGTCAAGGGATCCAGGCCCACAAACTAATCCCCTTACCTCTGGCCACACCATATTCACCATCTCAATACTGACTTATTTGTGCTTAAACAGGGATTATAAAAACAGCTGAGACTTTCAGCGTCTGCTGTAATGAGCTGTAATAGGTGTACGCTATCTGTAACTGGGTGCCTGTGGTTTACATTTGAAGGACTGTAAAGTGGAGCCTGTGGGCTGATGGCATGAGAAGGGTTCAGTAGTTCAATTACAGATTAAAGACCAGCAGGTATCATTTGATCAATGTGAGCATCTATCCCACTTCCACTGAAATGACCATTAGGTGGATCATTTACAGAGTTACATGCTCACAAGTGATTTAGTTGGACACGATACACTTAGCTCCTGAAAGCCTGTTAAGACATTAACGACAACACAGCAGCAGAAGAAGCTTCAAAAACATCTGCTGAAGTCTGTTTTTATCCAAAGCACTCTCTTGGACAATGTAAATCTTTTATGAGGAGTGTTGAGAATACTTCTGGCCATTATGGTACCTTTGAGCTACATGTTCATTACTTTAAAACCATTGAATACAGACCAGTTATGGACTTAATTTTAACATTGCACTAGTCATTTTTTAAATGTTTAGTGTTTTAGCAACACTAGAATGGTATATTATAATGAACAAATGCATTTCAGCCTCTGTATCAAGATCCAACAGAAATATAGAACAGCCTTAAAAGCAAGAAATTCAGAGAAAAACAGACTAAAGTACTGAGTATTTAGTATGACCCTCCTTTGTACTTGAATTCTTCTGCATAGACATTATGAGATTTACTCACTCCTTTATGTAATACTGACTGTTTCCTGTAGAAGCTTATACTTTATAATTTTTGTGAGTTTTTGATGCTATGCACAGTATTCCCATCTATAAACATGTTGTATTTTAATAAAGAGACTGAGAAATAGATATGATGCTCATTGCAACCGTGTAAAAACAACATAGCTTACAGTGGCCTAAGCCTTCTGCGCAGTTCTGTATATGTAATAATTAGCATGGGATTTCATGTGAAATGCATACATGATAGTGATGAACCAGCTCTTATCCTCCAAGTGCAAATCCTTTTAGCTCATTGTACTACAATTTTACTATTTTGGGTCTTATCACTTTTACTGGCACTGTTTCAGACCACAGAATTACTTTTTCATAGGTTTTCTTTACTATAATCTTGTATTGCCAACACAAAGCAGTTTGATTTATGTAGTATCATTGCTGCTCTAAAAACATAATACTTGTACAAGACACTGTAATTCCAGTATGTTTTTACTTTGGCTGTTATTTCTATTAGTTACAGTAACATGAAACTTGCTTAAGTAATTTCTGAGTCCTGGGAAGTAGGCAATACCAATACAGAAAGGCTCAACATTTTAAGAGATATTTGCTGCAGAGGTTGTAAATAGAAAAATAAGTATATAGGCATTATGTTTTAACAAATAACACTGAGCAAGTGAAGATAGTGTGGTTTATGTATCCTGCATTATAGAGATTGTGGAGAAAATGAAGATATGACCAATTTAATTAATTCACTTTTGATATAATTAGTACCAAAATAGTAGCTCTAAGACCTTTAAATATGAAATGACAGGTGTGAAAGAGAAGACAAAGAAAATGCTCACAGATATTATTACCTACTGCATGGTTAATTAGAGCATTTTCACCAATCTTTCAAGTGCTGAGGCAGGTTGTCGTAGAAACCACAGCTAGAATAATTCAGGAAACCCTTATGCGCTTGGCAGTGAAAGAGCAAAAAATTTCTTTTTTGGCCAGAAAATCAGTGCTGGTGTGCAGACAGCCCCGGGTCACCATGGAAGCCCCCCCCCCAGTGTTTGAGCATGTAGTCAGCATTCTGCAGGCCCTGCTTCTACACAATGCCCCATGTTCTGTGAGAATGAGTCACAGGAAGTTTGTCATGCCTCGCTGCAGGCCTGAGGGCTGTCCACAGCTTAAGACCGATAAACAAGTTTATTTTTGACTCAAGACGTTGTCAAAACACTGTCCACTTCTTGGAGTCATTTCACAGTTACAGACACACAGCTCCGTTGTGCTTCCCTTACCTAAGTACTCCACGATATCCTTGACGTCAGTAACCAGGTAATCGAAGCGGTAACTTTCGGTGGAGAGCGGTAAGTCAGACTCCCCGTAGCCTCGCATGTCAATGGCCACCACACGGAATTCACTCTTAAACTCTCGAAGCTGGTAGCGCCAGGAGAACCTGAGGAAAACAAACACAACACACACATTTTTGCCCCAAAGAGTGTTGTGTTTACTTGGAATTCAAAACACTCTGGTTTGTAGCTTGTCATCAACTCTAAGCTGAAACTCTGCAGACAGTTTCTTACCAGTTAAGATGATGTTTCATTTCTACTGCAGTGTATGACTCTAATGCCTGCGTGCATCTGAAGCAAGTTCAAAGTAACTCCACAAACTTTTATTTTTAAAGCTAGGACTCAGCTCTCTTTCCAGCTGAGTGAAGGTCACCTCAGCATAATAAAAAAGCTGTTTTAGATTCTAATCTGCCCACTGGTCTTGTGGCCTAGGATGGCTTCCTAATTGAAGATCTTGTCTGCTGTAGAGGCTCCTCATCAGGACCCAAATCCCCCTCCTCCTCCGCTGAAGCAAGATGCAGAACCCTGACTGTGATTCTGATGAGTCAGGATAAGATCCCAGTACTGAACCCTCAGATCTTAGAATATAGATGAGGTTTTAACGCAAAGTAAGCCCCTCAGACTACGCCGCCCTACCTCTGACACACACACACTTACACTATCCCTCCTCATTTCTAAGCAGGAATTAGCACATTTTAAGAATGACTTGAGTGTTAAGAGTTCTCACTGCTCTCACTCTCAGTCCAGTCGAGTTCATCATTCCTGTGAAGAATATGGCAAGTGAAGCAGAAACGGCTCCTCTCTACCATTAATTACTCCCTGTCCTGTCTGCAGCTGAGATAGCGTGTTAGAGATATGGACATCCTTACAGCTCTTGACAAGTTCTTTGGCCACTATCCAGGAGCAGTGCTCACCATTTTTCATTTCATATCAGGAGGAAGAGACTGGCATCGCTTTGGACCATTTCCCCCCCCGATGGCGATTTAGGTCCGTGTCTGAGATCGACTCACTGGGTTGTTTTTGCAAGACAATGAAATGGTGCGGCAAAGAAATCTTCAAATTCAGGGGGAATGTCAAGAGAAGTGGCAGACAGGGATTTGAACCACATACAATAAATATCTGGCTGATTGCTGCAGGGCGTAGTAGAGTTGTTATTGTGTGGTGTAACCCCACTCACTCCACCCCACCCTCACTCCCTCTTTGACCTACCAGAACTCAGGGAAGCCGTGCAAAAACAGCATGAGTGGCTTTCCTCTCTCTCCAGCAGCAACATAGTGAAACCTAAGGCCAGACTCCTGCATGGAAGGAAGACACACAACCATTTACACATAAACATCAGGCTGACAGTCGTGGATACAACACAATAAGTCCATCATTCTTACATGATTATTGGAGATAATATAATTAGCAATGAAACAGGACAGGAATTTTTTTAATGCAGAAAAGATACTTAGTCCATGAGCTCAGCACTTTGACTGATCATTGATCCTAAGTACTGTAACTACTACTTAAGTATAAAGAGTTATCATGACCATGGTAATCCATATAGGATTATGATAACCGGGATAACTGACAATGCACAGAGACATGGTGACCACAATAACTACAACAATACTCTGCTATTTTTATTACTCCTGCTCTACTTTTTTTACAGCTGGTTGACATCTACATTTAGAAGGAAACTGCAGATGATACACAATGATGTGTGTAATGACTGGATCTTCTAAAATCATGCCGGTACAGATGAATATGACAGCTGATTAAATGATAATGCTATAATGCAGCATCTGTTGAAAAGCTTTCTGTTAAGTAGAGCAAGGTTAGAGCGATTAGACTTCACTTGAGCTATGACAGTGTTGTATTTACAGTGTGCAGATAAAGCTATTTGTACATGTGAGGGTTTGAGGGTGAATGAGGGGTTACTGGGATAAGAAGAAACATAAATGTGAACAATTTCAGTGTTAGGTTTTGTTATTATGGGTGTTGTTGCAATCTTTTCTTTCAATCTTTTCAACTTTTTGCCCTTTATTGATGTTTGTGTTTGTTAATTCATCCATTTTTTTTTATCCTTTCCCCCGTCTGCAGTGTGCGGTGTGTTCATGTTCAGCTAGTGATGGGTTAAAGACAGAGGATTGGTTCCGGTGTGTGTTGCATGTACAATACATGCTGACAAATAAAGATTCTTCTTTTTTCTTGGTTACATGTAAAAATAGTGTCGCATTTTGAGAAATAATCAGAAAAATATCATCTGTTTCTCAGTTTTATGAAAAAAAAACATGCCTGTCTCTAGAATGTTATGACAATGTTGGAAGTAACACGCACTTAAATTGTTCTGCCAGTGTATTTTTGACCTCTACCTTCAAACAAACATAAATCCTTAAGTCAACTTTCTGCCTCGGCTATATCTTTCTGTTATTTCCCTGATGATGCAAACACATCCAGCGTATTGCTTTTAGAAAAACTTTGAGGAAAATAAGCAACTGAACGTTAGGATGCAGAGAGGTGCAGGTGTCCGGTTGGTTAAAAATCAGACTCCTGCCTTTGTGTTTCTTACATAATGTTGTGCATACAGTTGGACCTGCAGCTCCGCCGCCGTTGCCCTGGTCCTCGGTCCGCCTGCACAGACCGGAGGACCAGAGGGCGGAGGAGAGGAGCTGTTCTTTCAGCACCACCTGAGCGCGCGCCGTGCGGACCGTGACTCCGCCATAAACGTCTCAAAAAAATAAACACACGCCTCATGATTTGCTCAAAGATCAGGCCTGTTTGGCTTCTCACGACGCGACACCGCAAGCAAGGTGTTGTAGCGTTTCACAGCTCTCCCATCCGAGTCGACACGCAGCCTCTCCTCCTCACACACAATGGGTTTTTCTCCTCACAGACACCCCTCATGTCCAAGTGCATGTGTGCGTGTGCGTCTTACCTTGATCCTAACATAACAGTGGGTTCCCAAGGACGTGTCATTCAGACAAGCCGGGGGAGTTTCACGAATTGCCCATTGGAAGATTGTTGTCGGCCTCAAGATGATGTTCCACCAAAGTTTCAGCAGGGCTACGATGGTGCAAAGAGCACAATAACCGTAGATCAATGACCAATACCCCAAAACTCTGATTTTCAGCGCAAGTCTGATTATAAATATCAGCAAGTTGTGGAGCACTCTCGCCATCTTTACATTGCCGCAAGAAATCAATCCGGATCAGGTTACCTATTGATTTCTTTCTGTTAACTGGTCGTTTCTGTTTAAATACTGCTCTGACAATGCCGTTGTTTCGTTACCAGCGCATACGCACGACTGTCTGAAGGGAGGATCCCAACAAGCGGCTGAATGGGACGGTGGCAAAAGCATCACGTCAGATTTCACGCTTGCGTGTGACAGCAGTGGTTGTTTAGCAGGAGATGGTGTTGTTGACTATACAAGGCAAGTCCGAAATCGAGCAATAAGCCACTCATTGCAGTGCTTCACAGGGATTTCAGCGCAGCTAAGAGGCGCTGTTAGACACAGTGAAAACCTCAAATCATTGCAAACGACCGGGGCATCAGCCGGTGTTATGGCAACATGTATTTATAAAAAAAAAAAAAACAGTAGGTGCAGTTTGGAAATAATGTCCCTTTATTATTATTATTATTATTATTATTATTATTATTATTATTATTATTATTATTATTATTTATAAGCTATAACTAACACATCCTGGAGCTATTACTACCAAGAGACACAGGTAGGCAGTATTAGTGAGCTGTAATGCACTCACAGGTGTGTCAGTATCAGGTACTTGAACGTTACAAAGCTTACACAAGATAATGCTCGCAATAATACTGTTTCACAACTGCACAGGAGACTAATCCCTCACATGGTTCATCAACAGATTAAGCCCATAAATAGGCTACTCGTCATTCAAAAAAGAAAAAAAAAGCACATTGCAGCTGAAATTAAACATTATTATTTATTTATTATATTAAGATTTCTAATGTAAGTTAATACATTTGACACCCCACAGGAGACTGGCCATCCTGTCAGAGGACTGACAGCTGGGGACTTCACCACACCCTCCTTCATGGAGCAGGGGCGGAGCCATGGGGGGGCGGGGCACATGAGGACATGTTATTAAAACAGGTTTTACTAAGGAGGTGTTTGGATACCACATGCTGCCCGCACAGCTTCAAAGCATCTTGACACTGATCCACCTAGTCATCAGGATGGCATGTGGCCGTTGTAAAGTCCTGGCACATATGTGGGTTTTGTGGTTTCTCGGGGTCTGGGGAGCGGTCTACCAGACAAGAATGGCTGGCACCTGGGTCACTGCCAGTAAGACTCAGATTTATCTTTTGTTTTCCTACATCTGTACAGGTTCAGACATTAATGAGGAACTTATTTACATATTTAGTTTTCTTAAATAAACATATTTTTCATTTAAAGTCTTATGATGTTTACGTTTTTTCCCCTCCTCTGAGTCAGTTCATGACACACATCTCTCAGCATATCATAGCCAGAAACAAGTGTCACATCTTTTTTTACGTATTATAACATAAGATTATAATATAAGACATACAGATACAGTAGCTGCTGACTTTAATAGGTAGGAGGAAAGAAAATCCACAAAAAGTGGATCCATCAATGACAAATTACATTAATATTAAACTTATCTGGGTTTTACAGAAACATACAATGGCAAAAGGTTATTTTGGTGAATGGATCATATTGATTCCCCAAATCTGTTAATTAAACTTGAGGGATGAACATCGTTCTCTTAATGGACATTTTCTCATTTGGTGTTTTAATGATGTGGTGGAGACCACTGACTACCATTTTGGAACAAAAGTTCTCAGGTTTTACCTTCAACTTACCTTATTTATGCAGACTGTAGGTAAGAAAACACATTTTAAGTCTCAGTCGAGACTAGAAACATTTACCAACTGTGATCATTATAAAAAATGATAAATTTTTTGAATAAAACTCATGAATGGCCTGTATTTGACTACATGTGAATTCTTAACATAGTAGGTACTGTATTGTATTTAGATTTATTAGATATAACATTATTGGAAATGTGTTTGTACAATATAGACCTGAACACCTCTCATCACAGTTGCCAAATTTGTTGTATTTATGATTGAATGTGAAACATTTTTCAGCATTTCTTAGTGGTTGAAGTGGTGGCGCATTATGCACAAGCATTATTTCCAAAGCTCTTTCCTTGTGAGAGCAGCATGTTACATTGAAATTCATTTAAAACTTAGCACACGTTTTATAGTGGATTATTTTGGAGCACATTGTCAGCATTTGTCAAGGCTATTTAGCTTTCACAAAGAAATATGACCACGCATGGTTTTAAATGGTAGTTATGATTCATAAAGGACAGAAGGCTACAGGTAAAAGTGCCGAGTGAAGCCTTGAATCTGATTTATTTCAAAGTGGTAAAGAAAGGTCAAAAGGTGGGCAGAAAAAGTCAAGCATAAATATGAGGCTTTGAGCTTCAGCTGCCACTGGGAGTCAGTAGAGAGGACAGAGATGGACAGTAGATGTCACGGTCAGTGGGAGGTTGTGGTGTCATATCAGACACTGGCTGGAATGTGTGTGTGTGTGTGTGTGTCTGTTTTCCACCTTTTCCATTTGAGGCTGAATGGGGGAGAAGCATGGACCCCAAAACTAACAAATAAAGGAAAATGCAAAATATACAATGAATATAAAATAGTAATGTTTGCATTGTCCTCAACAAGAAAATACTTTACTGTCATACTGTAGGGTTATCATGTATATAAGTAAAGTCTACATTTCTATACAAAACAGAAGCAGTGCTTAGATGAGAATGGAGTGAATCTGTTTCACATGAATTGCTGTGTTATTTCTAACATCTTCAAGTTTGTAATGACCTTATGTCTGGTCGACTGTTGCTACGGATCACACCATTAGAATGATGCAGATAGCTTGGTGAAAAATAGTTTTAATATTTTACGTACAAAAAAAAAGTTACATAGCTTATACAAACTAACATATAGGATATGCTGATAATATCCAAAAACAACTTTGGAGCAGCCAGAGCTGTATGAAAATAAAGCACAATTTGTAACAAAAACAAAACAATGTATAGTATGGCATTTTCAAGTACTGACAAAAAGAAGAAAAAACATGCGACATATGAAATACAGGCAAAATCCAACCTCAACCTCTATTCAAAGAATTTTTTTTTGTTCAAGAGCATCTCCAAAAGAAAAAGTCAGAAGATGAGGCTGTAACGAATACATTCAAACCAGTGCTGTGTTCATTCAGGTCAGGATTAACCAGAACATAGTGATGATGATTAGAATGGTTCACTGAGTAGGAAAACAACAAACACCAGAACTAAACAACAGTGAAAAAAATGACTTAATATGACAACCAAGTATCAGATTGGAGTTGATGTATGTAAATTAACTTGCTTGCTGCACAGAATTGTAAACTGTAGGATGTCTCAACCAAATGTGCAAAGAACACCAAACATGCAGAAAAACTTTCCATTAATGTCACTTTCACCCTATCATCCCAAATTCCACAGTGCAACCAGTGCAAATATTAACCCATTTAATAACAGTTACAAGTCAACGGCAAGATCCATATATTCAGTTTTACTACATTTCCTTTATCACTATTTATTTTCGAGTTCCAAGAATATGCATTAGGCTGTTTTCAAGATGTCTTTTGATGCATTCAGTGTCCAGGAAGACTGTTAGAGTTATTCAGAGACAGCACACCAAAGTCCTGGACAGGAGACTTGTCGCCCCCCCCCCCCTTTCTTCAGTCCAGGTTGAGCTCAAAATTAGTCATGATGTCCCGCTGCATAGTCATGTCAATGCCAGACATCTGTTGAGGAAAAACAAAACCACAGAAACAGACCACATAAGCATGCCCTTATGGCTGAGAATAGACAGAGGAAGCCCAGCCGAGGTACTCACAGCCTCTCTACGGCGACGCTCCTGCTCCTTCTTGCGGGCCATCTCTCTGTCCCTGTCCACAGATGACGGTGCGGCTACGCCTTGTGTTTCCTTGGGAGAATTTGGCTTTTCCACTTCAGTGTCTTTGGGAGCATCTAAAGCAGGCTCTGTGCAAATGTTCCCCGGTGATTCAGGTTCTCCTTTAATTGACGCTGGAGGATCTTTTTCCATTTTACCTGGGCCTGGCAGGCTAGAGTGAGAATATATTTATTACTTGGAAGTCTGTCTTTTTTTTTTTTTTTTTAACTACAGAGAAATATCAATATCATTTAACACTGCAGGTTTCAACAAAGCCATTGAGAAGTTGACAAATTTTTCCAGATGTGAGTCCAATTTAAGAGTCTGCTAGAACCAGGTGATGTTCCCCATATGAATATAGATGACATTTAGCAGATTATACAGGGGCTTTTTGGTTTCCCCCCCCCAATGTGACTCTTCACAAATTTAGTAATATGAGTATTTTCTTGCAGTGGCATCACATTTTGCCATGCACCACTGATTTCAATCAACCTGGGAAAATAGTTTTTGAAGACATTTTAATGCCTAAAATCTATCTTGGTTTATGACAGGCCATCATGATTCAGATTGAAGCTTACTGTACACATTACTTGGATAAGTAAAGGAGACATGAGGATACATACATTAAAGATGCCATGTGAAGCACTAAGGAGTTTTTCTATGAGTGGGTCACAGGCAGCAGTAACATGTCAACGTGTCCAAAGCATCAGCGAGGGCTGGAGGTTGTAAACATGACTGGAAACCATACAGATTCTAAAATAATAACTATCATTTTTGAGGATAGCTCCTGACATTTCTATATGCCCACAGATATGCACAGAATACGTTTTCTAGTAAGAATCACTTTTTTCATCGCACATATTCAATTATTTAGTATACAAGAATAAGTTAAACCAGAATGAATATTCTTCAAAGTAGCCAAGCACATTTGCACACTTAGTATTCTCTCAATCAGCTGGAACAGTCTTCAGTTAACAGATGACGATCAGTTGTGTTGTGTAGAGGAAGGGCTGGTACACAGTGTACTGCTCTATTTGACTACTGTTCTAATCCATATTATGGCAAAAACCACTCAAATAAGGAAAGAACAATGACCGTAGATCATTACTTAAGACAGCACATCTGGAAAATTGAAAGAACTCTGATTGTACAGTATCTTACAGCATCTTTGCAAAAACCATGAATGTTGAAACTGGCTCTCACCTGGAAAGGTAGACTAAGAGTTACCTCTGCTGCAGAAGGTACGTTCCTTCAAGTTACCAGCATCAGAACCCACAAAATTAACCACAAATCAGATTTGACCCATAAATGCTTCCCAAGTTCAAGGAGCAGACATCTCTACACCAACTTCTCAGAAAAGACTGCATGATCTGACCTTCATGGTTGAACTGCTGCACACAGAAAAGGTGAGCGGGTGGTTTCTATATGTGTGGTTCATACTGTGAAGCATTAAGGAGGTGTGATGTGTGGGGCGGCTTTGTTGATGACACTGTTGACGATTTATGCAAAATTCAATGCAGACTTAACCAGTAGGACTACCACAGGACTCCGGGACATACCATCCTATCTGATTTGTGCCTGAGGACTACCTCAAGGTAGTATTGGTGTCTTCAATATTCATTTAAAATAAATAATAATAAATAAACAATGGAAGTGTCCGCTTTTGGCTGGAAGTGGCCATTTAATCACAGAAATAAAACATGTTCATATGTGCAGTGCATCTATTGCACCCGATTTCTCTGTACCTGCTCTTTCCCAGAGTTTCCCTCTCCTTGTTTCCTTCCATTTGTTTCTTCTTCATTTCTTTTTCACGTTCTTCCTTCTCTATTGCAGCTTTACGGAACTGCTGGAAACTCTCTTTTGAGGACTTGATTGTGGCTGAAGTGAGTGACTGTCTCACTAGTCGGGCCCAGGACTCAGCATTTTTCAGAACAATGTCCTAAATGAGACAAACTGACATGATAATTTACAATCTAATAATAATAATAATAATACTAATAATAACAACACATTTTATTTATAGGTGCCTTTCAGGACACTCAAGGTCACCGTACAAAACTGTTAAAATAAAACACAACTCTATTTTACATACAGAACACCAGAGGTCTGCACCAAATATAATGGTCTTTAAGGCTGACTCTCTGCGTGGATGGCACAGGAGTAATCATAACAGTTAACATAATTCCTCTTGGGAAAACAAACCGTCAAAATGTAGGTTTTTTAACTGGACATACTGTATTTAATCATTTTAATTCCAATTTAAATGCTTTATCCATGACCCAACAATGTATGGACAACTATATGAATACTACACAAAATCAAAATCTGTTTTAAAAAAAAAGTGAGAAGTACCAGATATTAATTCTTGAAAATGAAGTAAACCTGAAATTGGAAAAAAAAAATCATCCCCAGATATATTTAGATGTAAATCATGCAGATACTTTCATATACAGAAAACCATTTTAAGTATTAAGTATCTATTTAACAGAAACACAGCTGATTAAATTAAAATGACTTGACTCTGGTCCTTTGTTTAATCTAAATCTGTTTTAAAAAAAGTGAGAAGTACCAGATATTAATTTTTGAAAATGAAGTAAACCTAATTAAAATGACTTGACTCTGGTCCTTTGTTTAATCTAAATTAGTGCAATTAACTCTAAGCATCTTTTTTGGGAATTGTTAATAGAAGCAATGCTTACCTTTGTTGGAATTTGGCGTTTCTCTTCTTCAGCAGACTTATTTTCTGTGTTGGTGTGAGGCATGTTTGACACATGACTCTCAGGAAAATCTTCTGGATATCTGAAATCTAAGAGGACAATTCCTGAAATCCACATTGCGCTAAATTTTCAATGAAATGATACAGACGTTAGGATGAGGACTTACTGGACGTGGTCTCATCCTCCGGCTGCAGTGGGCTCAGAGGGGACAGCACTGGGCCATGCTGAAAGACAAGATGTTGGACATCATTATGTCCTCAATGCTAAAAGCTTTGGTGCATGAAAACCTGCTTTACAACTGAGTGCACAAACCATTTAAGTCTGAAAAAACAGACATGTTATCTGCAGCATAATAACCTTTAATTCAGTGCCTTTACAGATTACATGTGCAGTGGCCTTTATGTATAATTGGACCTGAAACAGGTGCCAAATTAAATTACAGCTTGGTTATAACAAGGGAATAGCAAGGTAGTAGTTTGACAATAAAGACCATTAAGCATGGTTACATAGTTATCTATTATCTATTGAAGAAAAATCAATATTCAAAATAGTTGCTCATCGTTTACCATTACCTGCTGTAGCTACATCCTCAATATCATTACTTTGATAATTGCATGTTTGACATAATGGCTTTAATTATTTCCTTTTTACCATCAACTCTCACCACATTATCATTGAACAGTACGTGTGTACCTCTATTTCTATTCTATGAATGGATCATTCTTTAAAGGTTCTGAATTTAAGGCAGATGACCTGTCTAATTCATGTTAATACCAACCTATTGTCTTGTAATCGCTTTAATAAGTGTATGAGTTTACAATGGTATTATTTCATTATTAGCTCTTTATTGTCACATTATTACCAAGCTGTGGTGCTACATAAATATAAGGCAACTGTGCAACATCCAGACATTTCTGCTGTGAAAAACACCAGGATATCTATCCCATCTATTTAGAGGCACTTTAAAGCTAAATGTACTGCATACACTATTAAAATGATCTGTGTTAGTAGTGTTTGAGATGAAGTACCTCAAATTTGTTGGCAGTCCAGTCCAGTAAAATCCCTGGAGACACCATGGGGGATAAAAGTGACGACAAATCTGTCAAATAGTAAATGACAGACAAATGAGTAGATCTGCAAAGCGGTATGTGTCACGCATACAGAGAACAGTTAAGATAACGGAAGCAACGGGAGGCAATTACTTTAACTGGTTCTAACCCTCCCATTCACCCGTTAGAGCTGAAAGTGAACCAGTTTCCATGTCCTGAACATGCGTTTCTGAAGGACACTGACAGTATGGGGGCAGTTAAAGGGGGACAGGCAGCCTGGGGTGATAGGGGAGGGTTCACTGGACATGATTGTACTATTTAAGAAGTGGCGCCACTGGCAATGAGAAAGGCATTAACACGGCAATACAGATATGTGTTACCTGGAGGTACTAGAGTCAGCTCGTCACAGGGCTTGCCATTAGTTTCTGCTCCTGAGGACTGCACAGCAGGAGAGCAACAAGTCTTGACCGAGGCTGGGCTCAAATCTTTTGTCTCCAGTATCTGCTTACTACTGCCTACTGCATGTAACACCTTTGACTTAAGAAAAAATTCCATTCTTATGTTGTATTCTAACCAACATGGCTGTCTTAAATGGAAGCGCTTCTGATTATAACAAAGAAGTAAAGGTTGTATTTACCATTGTCTTATCTTTGTCTTGACTTTTCTGCTTCTTTGCTTTTGGCACTGAAATACATGCACAAGAATAACAGAATAATGACTATAAAGCACTATATACAAGTACTATATTGACAATAAGTATTTTTGTAGTGGGAAGTTTTGTCATTTTTTTTCATTTTACCACATAGTCAATAATGTTACTAATGTGACAAACGTTAAAAAATTAAAAATGATTTGTGCAAGTAGCATTTAAATGATGAAGGTGGTTGAGTCAATGTTGTTAGGATGGTTAATTCTACAACAACGCATCATTTGTATATTGGCTGTTTTATGTTAAACCTTAAACAGCAAAACAATGCTTAAGCAACAACAAAGATGAATAGAGAAAATATAAAAGGTATATCATCCAACAAGAACTAGAGTGGAGAACCCACATAAATCAGCATGAAAAAGCTGCTAGCACTATACTGCAGTAAATGTACTTGGATATCTCCATTGACATTAAAAAAAAACAAAACAGCCCAAACTATATTATATTACAATACATGTGTAGTAGGTGTTGTCACAGAAAATTGCTCTCTCATTGTTCTACTGAATATAAGTCATGACATCACAGTATCTATTCACAACCAGACAAACTGAGTTTTTTCTAATAAATACAGTTC
This sequence comes from Apogon talboti, assembly GCA_037367365.1. Taxonomy (NCBI): domain Eukaryota; kingdom Metazoa; phylum Chordata; class Actinopteri; order Kurtiformes; family Apogonidae; genus Apogon; species Apogon talboti. The sequence goes on along the minus strand of JAPQRQ010000019.1, from coordinate 20,848,767 downwards.
CCCACGTTGAACGGGTGTACAAGAGTCAATCGAAAACCTAGTGTTACGCACGGAAAATGGACTCAACTGATTTATTGTCTCAACTCGCCGCTGTGACGTAAAAAGGGTATTTAAGGTGAGTCAGTACATCATTACATCAGCTCAGGGTGAAGTTCCAGGGTCAAAGAGCAAACCTCTGACGCAGAAGGTAGAAAGACACAAAGTACAAACTGTGTGCCCTGTAATTTTTCATTTAGAAGTAGAGAATTTTTCGCAAGCAGTGGAATAAACATATAGATGTACATGTGTAGATGAACATAAAAATTAGGTTAGATTATCTATATATTAAAAGCCAAGTGGCCTCTGTGTCTGTGCATACATACGTACAGTATCTGCTTTCTACCTCAAACTCAACAACTCAACAGAGTTGTTTGCCGTTCGGAGTATTTCTGCATTTTGGATCAAGGATCACATTGGCGAAAATGGCAAGTTGATAGGACCAATATTTTGGGAGATATTAGTCATTTTGGAATACAATAGCCTTACTATCACGTTGAATATAGAATTATCATTGAGGTGGGTTACCTAGCAACAGATAAACAAAAGGGCCATATTGCCATAGTGTCAAATTTCATGTGCAGAAACAGACATGCCAACAGAGTTTATTCCACAGACATGTACGTATATGTAGACGCTGCATTAGCTGTTGAAGGACGTGCCTAAAGCGCTGCCATTTTGGTACAGGGCTTACAGAGGCGGAAGTGTATGTACATCTATGGAGGTAAGAGGCGCACCACTATCTCAATTTACAATTATTCACTGAATTTTTGGCTGATTTCCAAACGGTTTGTTTTGTTAAAAACATCACACGTAGGTATGATACAGGATGGTTGGATGTTTTAAAAATGTCGGTTTTACTACTCAAATACAAATTCTATATGTTTCCAACAGACAGTCTCCTGACAAAACTGTAAAATAAACAGAAGATCTTGCGGAATCACTTTTCACAGGTAAAGTGTAAGTAAGGAATAAATTGGAGGGAGCAGATTGTTAGATAGTGCTATAAATCAAGACCGGACAGACAGAAACCCTTTGCTCCGCATCCGGGCTCTACCAGCTCTATTTACGTTATCCCGAAGCTGCTTACAAGTGAGACAAATTTAGGTTTAAATATTATTTATCTATAAACTGCCCCTTGTTCGAAAGAAAACAGACCTTAGACAGCAGTGACTGATCTGTTAGAATACAGCATTTAATAGATGACAATTAATGATACATATTGGATGTATTGAATATGTAGGCCTATGTATTATGTACTAAACCTTAATGTGAATGGTGAAAATTCTTTTTTGTTGTAGACAATTTTTTACATCTCTGGCTACTGTTCTCACATTTTTAAGGTTTCCCAAAGACAGTTCTTTGAAAAGACAGGTAGAAAGGCACATGTGCCATTTGGCTGAATAAGCAATGTCTATGGTTCATATATCTTTGTAAGTATTTGATAACTACTTCATGAAACAAGCTTGTAATTTTTTTTTCTCCCCTGTCTACATGTTTAGGAATAAAATACAGTACACTTCCTGATGCTTCAAACTTTTCTTAAATTTTCTATTATGTTTCTTCCATTTTAGCAAGCACTGTCAAGGACCACAAAAGCTTGGAGGAAAGCTGAAGAGAGCCTGCCAGTGGACTTGGCTCAGCATTTCCATGAGGCTGACCCTCAGCCTAATGTTGTAAGTATTTGCATGTAGTAATTCTCAAACACATGACAGCATCAAGGCCCTGGTCATATTCAAACCTCCATCACAGTTGGTTTGTGCCACTCATTTTAGGCACACGCAAATACACACGAGCATACATTTAAACCTACTGTTGTTGTTGAATATGTGTCCCTGACACTAAGATGCTCATACCCATGGTGCCAACAGTGGGATTGAGGGATGAAATGAAACATGTGAGCGAGCAGTGGAAGTGATGAGTTAGAAACATCACTCAATATTTTCCTCCCGTTCCACTAGGACCACAATTATGCTTTATCCGCTTCTCCCACTGCTCTAAAAGCCAGACTTAGTGAAGCTCTGGCTAGAGTGGAGAGTCTGGGGCAGGAGAAGGGGGACAGCATGATCCAGGAGCCAAGGGCAAAGAAAACTGTGCATACTCTTCTTCAGGGTCTGAGGGAGAAGAACCTCCTAAATGAAGAGCTGAAGGACAGACTGGAATGCTACTGTGGTAAAATGGAAATACCTATTTGAATATTTAATACAGGTGTTTAATATTTACACTGTTAAACTCCTCCTTCCTTATTATTTAAAGGGTCTTACTAATTAGTATGTGCTAACTTAATTTCAAATCTTCGGGTATACCTCTTGACAAAAAAACAAAAAAAAACCAAACACCATGAGTACAGCAGAGAGCAGAGAGTTTTCCCTCACGCATGGTCCACAGGCATATGCTTACTTGAGTCTCTACATTTTCCTCTGCCGTATCCCCATACATTGCAACAGTATTCATCATGTTGCCTAATTCTTAATACATTAACTACTTTAGTCCTACAGAATTACGTTTTGTTACAAAGAGTGAAAATTATGGATCTAAAAGCTCATATAAAATCATCACATAATGCATTCTGTTACATTTTGAGGTTTCAGATATTTCATTTTTTATTATTTTTTTTTTCTATTAGGGTGGTGAAAGCAGCAGAGTGGGTGATTCGCCAGGTCCAATTAGGGCAAACTCCCAAGGTGTCAGTGGTGACGCATGTTGTCCGGGAAGAGATTGGCACAGAGGATGTGTTTTTGCTCGGGGGAACATATTGAAGAAACACAACTTGGCATTGACAACCACCATTCAGACCTACTGAGATTAGTAGTGTCTGTGTTTCTCAAAATCAGGCTGCACCACATTGATTACTTCAGAAATCAACTTATGGAACAACCTCAATGATGAATTGAAGGCAATTAGATCAAATAACACATTTAAAAGGAAAATCAAAACCAAACTGTTAAGAAAATATGATGAAAGTATTAGTTAAAATGTGTTATAGTATGATCAATTTGATGTATAACACTGTCATGAAATGGACAGAGTTTATTTTTGATATGTATAGCATTTTTGTGTTTTGTGGAGGCTTAGTCAAAATTTATTTTGATATGTATAAGATTAGATAAGCTTACTTATGGGAGCTGACATGGGAATTTATGGTCAGTAAAAAGATAGGGTAAGGGGTTGGGAGTAAATAAGCTAAACTTCATCCTGCTCCTTTTCAAATAGGTTTTCTTTTTTATATTGATTTTTCTTTGCGTCAGCCACAGTATGTCCGCAGCAGCAAAAAACACGGAAAAGGTTTCATTACTTCTTGCTGCTGCATGGAATTACCATTCCCACAATGCACTTTGCGACAAAATTTCTGAAAAGGCCCGAGTGACACATCGGTTTGGTATGTAAACAAACAGACGGCTTGTGATGGAATACACTTCGAAGTTGTTCACCGTGAGGGAAGTGATGTAGGTGCCTGAGCACCGAAAGACTAATGAATTAGTGATAAGTTGGCTATCACTCGGGTTTTACAAATTTGAAAAAAAATTGGTGATGAAAGTCATATGCCGCTTTAAAATGTGGGTGAATAGCAAATGCAAAGAGCAAACACCTTATGAATGTGCAGAAATATAAAACAATGTAATATTTGCTATGCAACTAGGAACAATAGAGTGTGAAAAGTACTACAATCCCCCCCGTAGGTTTAGATTTTACAAAGGAGAGAGCAGAGCACTGAGGAAAGCAGCTAACCTGATTCACAGTCACTGCTATCAGAACTGCTAGAATGACAACTACTCCGGCTGCTGCTGGAGCTGGATGAGGAGCTGCTGCTGCTGCTGCTGTCACTGAGGCGTGACGTGTATGGGACGTCTGGGCCTGTTGTGGCTTTGGCTGTTAACAAAAACAAGTTGGTTTTTTTTCTTGCTCCACCAAATCCCTCATATGTGGAAGGTTAATTTTGGTCACTTCACTGTCAAACTGACTTCTTACCAGCTGGATTTTTTTTCTTACTTAAGAGCTCTTTACTGACAACCTGAGATTTCCCGCCATCCTTTAAATTCCACATCTGAGTTGCTGTGGGCATTACAGGCTTCTTTTCTGCAGGAGAGAAGAGATGAAAACTTCCATCTAATAAAAAGACTTAGTCACTCAGTAAATCTTTAGGGGCTTAGGAGAGAGCTAAACTTACTAAGTCTCTTGTTGCTTCTCCTCAGACACTTTGTCACAAACCTCTGCAGGCTTCTCAGCGTGGAAGGCTTGAGTATTTCAAAGTCAACCTCAACCTCTTCTAGAGTAGAGTCTCGGAGGTAAGGCTCACAGGAGTGAATGATGTTCACCAACTTGCCTAGTTTATCACCAGGTAGCTTGTCGATGTCCAGTTTCAACTGCTTCTTCTCCTGGTATGTCATGGGTAATGATGAAGGCTCATCCTTACTTTTCAAAGGCACTCCAGGAATACTGTGTTTGCTGTCATGCAAACAAACATCTGACATTAGCATGAATTGCACAATATACAGTGCTAACCATGTACTAAGTAATGTAATTTGATTAAAGTACTACGTACATAGTAGTGCTCTTGTTTTTGGCCACTTTTTCTACAACAGGTTTGTGCTTTGAGGATTTGAGTTTTAGATTGGCATTATTCTTTTCTTTACATGTTTTGTCCTTTTTCAACTTGTCCTTCTTCGGTTTCATTTTCTTCAGATGATCACTCATTTCTTTCAGCTGAAAATCCAGCCATTAATAAGATATTTCAGTAAGTTGCACTGAAGTGAATACGGTCTTATGGTACCATTGTCATTAGTACTGGTGTGTATACCAACCCACTCCTCCAGATTGGCTAGCTGCACCGCCACATCTTCTGTGGCGCTTTCCAGTTCAGAGGAGTTTTCACTGCCAGAACTTTCTGATGCTGATGGACTTGTATCTTTGTCTCCTTGTCGTTGGTCATCTTGCTGCAATGGAGGGCAACATTTTTCTGGATCCAGGGGAACTTTCAAATATCGGGCCTCAAAAACTTCCTGTTAATAACAGAAACATTTGCGCAGCATTAACTGTATTTATAATATTATGTGGTGTACAGTACAGTATATATTACACCCTTTGTTCTGCTATACTACTATTTGCATGTGCAACAGCCTGGGGGGGGGGGGGGGGGGGGGGGGGGGGGGGGGGGGGGGGGGGGGGGGGGGGGGGGGGGGGGGGGGGGGG
>JAPQRQ010000019.1:20826755-20842707 GCA_037367365.1 Apogon talboti | reverse complement strand
CTTCTCCATTCTTAAGTTACAGCTCCTTGGGTCCTCGCCTTGACTCCTCAGCCCTCCCACCAGAGATGCAAGTGAAGAAAAAAATAAATAAATAAATGAGAACCGGAGGTGAGAAGAGGTGAGGTAGACAGCATTTAACAACATGAAATATTCCTACTTTCAAGCCATCATTTTTACAGTCAACAGTCAAATATAACATATGTAAAAGCTGTCACTTAGTTATAATGTATTGCTGTATCTGATCTTAGTTAAGGTTTCATGTAAGATTATACTTAACTTTCAATTTGACTCGCAATGTGACATGTGACAGTAATTGATGTAGGGATGTCATACATGTTTATTATATGCATTTTAAATACCTAATACAACTTCAGATTCAAGTGTTAAGATTTACAAAAACCTTCATGTTAGATGGTTCCAGTTTTATCCTAGTTTGACTTGCAAACTGTACCCTGGCTGAACAAGCATGATTATTTCAGTCAATGTAGCAAGATATAGGTATAATATTTTCCTTCCTTCCACAGTCTGTGTGCTACATTTGGAAAGTCGCCCCTTGTTATGTGAAATAACATCATCCTACGAGCTGCAACCACCAACCTAACCATGGGAAATATTGACAGACATCTTTTTCTGCTGCAATTTACTTTGTAAGAATTAAATCATTTTAATACCACAACACACATCCTCATGCGCACACCAAAACAATTTCTGTCCAGTTGTTATTTTGCAAAGACACTGTAACTGTATCTTGTGCTCAATGTTGTGCAAAATAAGTATGATTGGTTTAAAGAACTACCCTAACAATCTAGACAACTTTTACCCATATTCCAGAATGACAGCTCTAACAAAGACTGCAGTTAGGTCTAGCTATGTGTTTATCCAATTGTGTCTCAAAGCATTTTGGTCTACATCTGTAAATCAAAAATGCAAGGTTTGAATTTGCGTTTGAGAAATCAGTCTGACAATGCTGATCTAGATGTGTAAGACAGTAACAGAACATATGCATACCTGTAGTTTTCTTGCCATGTAGACTACTTCATGTGAAGGTGGATTGTACTTGTAACAGTTTGAGAACATAAGTCTGACATCAGCGGCAAACTCTTTTGCATTTGCATACTCTCGTGCATCCATTTTTTTCTGAGGAAATAGTACAGCATGTGAGTCCAGATTATTTTCCTTATATTGTAAACATTCTTCAAAAAAAGATGCTATAGACTCACCTTGATAGTACTCAGGTCCATGGGCTGCTTGATAATGTCATGATAGTCATGCAAACCCAAAGCAATGGCATCGACGGGGGTGTAAAACGGCCATGCGTATGCACAGTGCCTCTTTGAGAACATCTCCTTTAAGATGTCGTTGCAGTACCTGAGCTGCTCAGACAGCCTGACCCTCTTTACTTCCAAGGATGGCAAATCCTTCTTAGGAGGTTTGATGGGTCTTCCACTACCTCTTCTGGGGAAGAATGTACAAGGTGCTGAATTTCCTCCAGCGGTGAAGACTTCACTACTTGGGATCACCGAGATGGTGGATGGTGCAGGATCTGCTTTTCTTTTTAAACCTTTTTTAATCTGAATGGACATGAGAAATATTACAATAAACAATTTAAAAAACCAAGACAAAAAAAATCTGCCAAACAAAATCAAATCTCTAAACAGCCAAAACCAAAACTGTGAACCTGATCATTTTTTGTCATTGACATTTCATTATAGTATAAGCATTAAGAAGCAGCAGCTGTTAGCCAACGAGGAATGTGCTTACGGATGAATCAGCTTGTTTGGTGAGTGGGACAGAGGGGTGATTGTGATGCACATCAGGGGGGATGACTGTCACTGTCTGTCTGAGAACAACTTCTGACACAAGGGGTCTCTGGGTCACTGCACCTGTATGACATGCACAAAATTCAGGACAACTTTAGATAGATAGAAACAGCACAGATACAAATGGGCCATTCTATAACAGGGTTCCTCATGTTTCTACAAGTTAAATCTAAGACTTTTTAAGACCTTTTTCAGACTACTTAGAACAGAATTTAATGCCTATTTCATGGCCATACTGGCAAAAGTTTGTGACTCCTAGAATTCCCATCATTCTGAGGTATTCCTCATTGAGGGCTGATTTGTAAATTCAAGACTTTTAAGACTTTTTAAGACCCCGTGGCCGTGGGAGCCCTGTATGACAACCCGCCCATAACATCCAAGTTTATGTCATAAAATGTCTTGAAAAATGTTCAAGGGAATTTTTTTATGAACTTCAGGGGACCTCACATAACCTTTTAGTCACCCTAGAAGTCCCAAGTATAAACTGCAATGTGTGATCACGGAAATAAACACAAGCTCAACGTAAAATGAAGAACTTTAGATTTTCTAAAATTAATATTCTCAATTTTTTTTAACACCGACATTTGCCAGAAAATCAGTGCAGTGAGTTAGATGAAGTTCTGACTTCTGGTTGTGTCTGCACAGAACAACCCATATAACATAAAAGACAATGATGTATTTTTAAATTATTATGTTTACACACTGTCATGACAGAATAATTGTGAAAAAATAAATACTTAAAATAGTAACAAATAAAGATACCTGTACTGGCCTTCTTCCCTTTGACTTGATCTTTAGAAGTACATTCTGTAATCTCACACTCCTCTTTTGGCATTTGGGAAACTTTTTGCAAAAACATCTTCTCCAAGGTCTGTGCCATGAAAACAATATCATCTCCAGGCTACATACAGAAAAAAAATTCAACAAATATAACATTCTGCACTGCAAGAAGCAAAACTTTAGACAGAGTAAAGCTAAACAATACTGAATGAAGTCATACCTTCTCTTTTGCTTAACAAAACTTCTGGAAGTTTTCCCTTACCCGATTGTACATGTAGCAGTTGGTGAACATGGTGTTGAAGTCTTGAATACAATCAAGTGCTTTCATGTAGTATTTGTTCTGGAGACGCTTCTTAATAGTGCCCAGATCCATAGGATTTGTAATAATTGTATAATAATCCTACAACATAAATGAAGCACACCAACACATGCATTCAAGTCCTTTCTTCACAGCTTAGTGGCAATCTGGACAGAAACAAGAAACATCCATTCCATCTCAACAACATTCAGAGTAAGTGATGTCACAGCTGGTCAACCAGTGACAATTTTCTACTTACTGGGATACACAGAGCTACTGCATCAACAGGCTGGCGAAAGGGCCAAGACAAGTGATGCCTCCATAAACTTTTGACTACCACCCTCTCCAGATAGTGGAGCTGATTGGTCAAACGTCCAGGCTTCTTGGGATGTATGACTTCTGGTGGAGGAGGATTCCTACTCACAGTGGGACACACTTTCACAGCAGCCATTGTTTTCCAAAGGAGATGAAATAGGAACTAATCTGAACTATACTTGGCGGCAATTTAATGTTCATCACACGTTTCCTAAAGAAAAATAGAAAGGGGGAAGAGTGAAGAGTAGATTCTAGAACTTAAGTATAAACATGACTGTGGGATGACATGTAGAACAAGTAGACAGTGCATCTGTCTCTGTTTACACCTGCAATCTCAAAAATACACAAAAGAAAACTAACATTGTTAATGTTAGAAACATATCCCTGACTTATAATCAGTATACAATTTTCTATAACTTTTCATTTTACAACCTCAACTAATGAGATGTAGACTGAACATTAAAACTATTCAAAAACTACAAATTTCACATTGATTACAACTTCATTTGTAAAAGCTTATGTAATTTCTGAAACTCACGTATTGAATCAAAACACTACCAGTCAAAAGTATGGACACACCTGGTTTTTCTTTATTTTCATGACTATTTTACATTGTAGATTCTCACCGAAGGCAACAAAACTATGAATGATCACATATGGAATTATGTAGTTAAAAAAGTGTGACATAACTCAAAACATGTTTTATGTTTTAGATTCTTCATAATAGCCACCCTTTGCTTTGATTGCTGCTTTGCACACTCTTGGTATTCTCTCAATGAGCTTCACCTGAAATGTTTTCCAACAGTCTTGAAGGAGTTCCCAAATGCAGAGCACTTGTTGGCCCTTTTGCCTTCACTTTGCGTCCATCTCATCTCATTTAAATGAGATGTGTCCAAACTTTTGACTGGTAGTGTATATCAACCGCTTCAAACTAAGTTAATCCCGAAACATTCAGACTTAATGTCTTATTTAATGAGTGGATCATTTATATCTAAATGCACTTTAAGAGATCACAGCAGACATAGTAAAATGTCAGACATAAATTCGTCTGTAGCTGCAAGTCACAGATGTTGTATAAATATTACATGCTTAACATAGTTGAGGCTGCCACCTACAGCCTCTCAGAAAAATGCAGCATTCAATATAAACAGAATATTCCACACATTGCACATAAAATCTTAGTGCAGTGAATCTCCAATATCGACTGTTTACAGACACCTTTGTCTTGATCTATACAATGCACGCTGTCAGCACCTAACTGGGTAACATTACTAGTGTTTGATTACTTCTGCTTATAACCCACCCAAAATAACACTGCCAGTGCTTTTTTTGTTTTTACCTTTATTTTCTAACAATGGTGACAAAGACATTCATTTCATATTTTATGAACATACTGCAGATCATTGGATCTTATTTTTGTTGCTTTGTAGGTGCTCACATACTACACAGACATTATCCAAAGGCTTTGGTAGTTTCCAAACAGTGGCCTCTGCTGGACACAAACATGGCAGCATGCTAGTCTCTGTTGACAACATTAGACCAACACGTGAAGCCACCGTCACGCCCACCGGTTAGCTTAGCGACTGGACTAGTTAACATTCACGTCACTGGGGGAAGAAGGTGTAATAAGTACAAAAAAAAAAGAGTTTGACTCGTGAATTACGTTTGACGGGGCAGTGGTGCCCTATACAGTTAGAAAAATATATATTAACCTCGTTACCTTCATAAACAGATTTAAAAATGCTAGCTTTAAACAGTCATTTTCGACCGCCAGAATTTTAGCATGCTATCCAGCGGTTACTTGGTAAAACAGTAGTTCGTCATTTTAATCCCTTTGCAATTTGTACAATGAGATCCGTTATTGGCCTAATAAAATGCGACCTGTAGGTGTAGTTTTGTGCAGTTCTAGGGAACCGCTTCACGCCGATATATACCTGTCGCTACCGAGCTAACGTCTTGCTAGCATGTGCTGCGTCAACGCTAAAACCGCCGTACCAAGTCTCGCTTTCGCCAACGTTTGAGTCCTTGGTTACTTTATCTTCAGCACCAACCGCGAGTAAAAGTTATGTTTTGCAAACCTAGCGTTCACTAAGCGAACCATTATTCTGCTCGCATTACCTTAGGAGATTTCACCGACTCCAGTGTTCAGCTCTTGGGTGGCAGACGTCTCTACGGTAACCGCCTCAAATTTATACCCCGTCTGCCCAAGACTCTACAATTGATTGGTCAAAACACTATATACACGTGCTACAACCGGTAGTAATGCTAAAATGCACTCGGAAAAACCCAGTGAACCACCTGCAAATGTTTAGCTAACTAGTTAGTATTTAAACCTTTAAATGACTTTTTGTTAAATGTTCCTAAAACTGTGAGAAGTCGAGGTCACGGGAGAATCCTGACACATTATCAGTCGATGCGGGTAGTGTATCAAGAGCAATATTTCCCAAACCTTGTAAATAACACAAGTCAGTTGTTCGCCTGTGCAGAAGGCTGACAGGCAGCTAACTGACTGGCAACAGGATGTGTGTCCGTGAATCGCTCAGGAAGGCACAACCGGTATCTGGGCGGAGCGACGAGTTCACGTGCTGATTCAGAAACGGAAATTTGGCTTTCATTGAACAGATAAGGTACCACTCGTTAACTAAAAAGAATAATAATAATAAATTCTACACCAACCAAATACTTCACTGCGGCTATTTTTATGTCTTTGTAAGACGCTCCCCAATATTTCCAGATACTGCCAGCAATAGCGATAGTTGCAACAAGACAATTGGATTGTCGTATTTTACCCATGGTACCTAAACTCAATACAAGCCTACTTCCTGTGGCAGGCTGAAAAAATGTGCAGTTTTGATCAAAATGTTGATTATTTTTGTTGCAAAAAATGCAGCATTGGCGTTTTAAGTAAATATTTGTATAAAATATGTATCTACTTGGATGATTATAATGGGCATTGAAATATTATAATGGATGCAATAACAACATGTGGCCTAATCGGTAATTCTTCCCTTTACTGATCTTGCCACTATTTTACAATCAACAATTTTGGTAAGATCATAAAATAGTGTCAGATTTTTTTGCTATTCAACCTTAGGAAATTATTTGTTTGGCTTGTTATGCATTGTCTATATCACAATAAAACAAAAAGTTTTTGAAAAAAAAAAGAAAAATTATATAATAAAGACATATATTAAATCATTTTTTGGTTTAATAACCATATCAGTATGATAAGACATAAATAAGATTCATAACCGTAAACACATTATGTCCTCAAGGTGGAGCTATAGGCAAAAATGTGTAGTAATCCAATCCTTAAAAAGCAACAGAGGTTTGTTAGAAGTCAGAAGAATGCTGTTGTGATTGATGTCCTTAAAATTTTGCATGTTCTTCTCTGTCCCCGTGCAGCTACTTCAAAGTGATTGAAATGTTTGCAGTTTTGTATAATTGTATTATAAATTTATCACATTTTTCTTGAGGATTGTGTGAATGATTTGGTTTGGATCAAATGTCAAAACCTCTAAGAGTTCTATTACTCACAAATTTTCCTTTGTAAATTTTTTAACCTATTCACTGCAGGTTAAGTACATTTTCAGTTCAGTAAATGCAGGGAACTTTAGAAAGGGAAAGGAGTCAGTCAGTCAGACTGTCAGATGTCCTAAATGAGTTTTGAATGTGAACATAAATACTAAGGTAGTGTCTGTTCCCCTGACAATAACAGGAAGCTTGTTCAGTAGGGAGGAGGTCATAAAGGAAAAGGCTCTGCCCCCTGATGTCTCAAATGTGAGGAATAACAAGGAGTATTTATTTTTCAATGAATAAATATATACTCATGAAAACAGTGAGCAAAGCAGCAAGGTTAACGTTACATTTTTAAAATAATTTAATGGTATTTACTGTCACATGGTTGTTTTGTATATTGTGAGCACTACAGCCTAAGGTAGCTCAGTAATTGTACTAGTGTGCTAACCGTCTTACATTAATAAATATGCATTAATACTTTTTTTTCTCCAAATGTTTCTGAATCCTTTAGTACTAAAAATACAGAACACAGCATCTTATTTTTCTTTGACTTGTCTTATCTTATGTCGTCCATTAGGTGGCAACAGAATCCAAATATTTTTGTTTACAAAATCATATTGCTGTAGTAGTGTAGAGTGAGTATTTCACATTTTTATTATATGATTTATTTTGTTCTGAGTTTCAAAGCGCATATCTGATGGGTCAGCCCAGAGAGACTATAAAGGTTACATACGTGATTTTACAAGTAACTAAAATGTCTTTGCAAAATCTTGTGATTTTAGTGGAAAACATAAATAGACATAGGCTGTCGTGGAGATGTACAGAAATCTGTTATCAACTGTTCAACTGTGAAGATTTTTTATTGGTAAAATATGAGGAGTCTTTTCAAATGGCTCAAGATGTTTGGAGAGGTTCAGTGACATGTGGTTTGGTTTTAAATGAGTCAAAAGTCAAATCGTCATTTTAATACCATTCAGATGTTTTTTAGAGCGTAAAGCCCACCATTACAAAAAAAAGAGCTATACATCAATAAAAAGTCATCTCATCTTTCCTGCTACTGATATAAGTATTTGAATATAAAGTCCGAACATGTGAGAAACTGTCCCAAGTCAGGATGTAAAGCCAGCAGCCAGCCTCTGTAAAGCACTAAGACATTGTTATTCTGCGAGTTTGCCTGTTTTGGTGATTCTTCTGTGTTTGAGAAAGTATGAGGTGGCACATCTCTTCATTCTGGCCATCTGATAACTCCCCACAGCTCAAGTCACTAATGATCCAAGAACAATTTCGTCCAATGCAAACATTTACAGTGTCTTCAAGATTGTCCTGGAAAAGGCACAAAGGAAAAGGGACTCTCCCAGTGATAAGGAGTTTTTCCATCCATGACAGATCATTGCCACCTGACTGTAGTTGTTGTTAGTTTCAACAAGAATCCACAAATCATGTGGACAGAGAACACGTTTATTCCTAAGAATGATTGATCCCCTTTTATAAATCACTGCATTTAATCACATTTGCTATTGTTTTTCCAGTGATTTTGTTTTTTCATACCTTAAATATCATATCTGGAATTTACATCAGTGGTGCCTGAGGAGATAGTAGGAATTCACTTAGATTTATGTCTCCCACAAGTAATCAGGCATTCATTACAGTGACGGCGCCCACCTCTCTTTGATTTACAAATCTACAGAGCTGTCAGTTCTTTGGATTTAATAAAATGGTCTTGAACAGTTTTAGAGAAACTGAAACAGTCTTTAATAACTAACACACTGTGCCTACTTTCTGAGTACAATGTAAAACATGCGTGCTTGAATTAATTCAGCTTTAAGCTTTATTTATCTTTCTGCCTGAAACTGTAGTATTATAGACTCTATTGAAATATTTTGTATTGATCATATTAACAATGATAAACACTTTGTTGTCTGTATTTCTTATTGAACAGTTTTACCAAAGAACTACAGCTGTTACTGTGCTATAAAGCCAGATTCATCTTTCATCACTAAACTATACTCTTGCATTTTGTATCATTTCCTTTATGAATAAATACATTTATTTTTAATTTCATTTTTATCTAATTTCACTGCTTTAATTACATATGAGCTCTCGTCTTTCCTTGTACAGTCTGGAGTTAAAATGCATTTCTATGCTTAACACCTGACTTGCTTCTGTGTATTTGGTGTATGTGGAATGCTATTCAATGCATCTTTCTTGTTGCCCTGCATCATTTAGGTCTGGCTTACTTCACTGAATGGACCATAAAACTGAAGAATTATCTTATGTGAAAGATATATGTGCCTCAATCAACGACATACAAACTGCATAGAATTAGGAAAAACAGCTGTCTCTTTAAAACAATATAAAATTGATAAATGTGATCCAGGTTATTAGATTATAATGTGTATGTTACTTGAAATGCAAATGAAAATGTGTGCTGTAATAGAAATCAACCAACTAAGGAGCTCATTTCTTATTAAATGCAGTAACACACTGCTGCATTTGCACTGAGTATAGGGTGATATATCTGTCAGAGCATTGTTGGCCCTGACAGCCCTGACAATCAGCTAGGTCAATACTAGCTCCGGCAGCTGAGTTACATTAATGGAATGTGAAGATGCTACTGATTGCACGGATCTTTGATGCACCGGTACGCTTTCTTCTCCCCTTCATCTCAGCTGTATTCACAGCCCTAACACAGTGTAAATAAACAAAGTGGAACACTTTAACGGAGACATGCATATGTATGAGATGTAAAATAATTTGATCCCTTTGAGCGCTTCCTTGTCAACTCTCAAAAAGCAGCACATCAGTATTTTTGTGTGTTTTCCACAACAAAAGTTTCCTTCCCTCTTGTCACAGGTGCCATCTCATTAGCACTAAATCACTAAACTGACATTTGTGTTGTACCCAGTCACACAGCATCTCTCTTTCGATGGAAGTCGGATCTCATATAGTTTAAAACTTCGAGGTTTCTGGAACTGAAAATAACTGGGAAATAATTTTACACTCTGATATTAAAATGCAAACTGAATTTTAAGTGTGTGAATGACTGAATTAAAACACATCTTCTCTTTGTAATAAAAGATGTGAGTGTTAAGAAGCATGCAGACATTTAAACCTCTAAGTTGTATGTTATATGGCTCTATTACTTCGGTGCTACTGTGCAGTAAGTCTCATGGTTGAAGCATTGTGTTTGCATGTCTACATGCTCAGATTTGTTTCTCTAAAAGCTCCAAAGACATTTATAGGTGACATTTAAAACTTTGCACTCTGCATAATTGGCTGTCTGTTTTAGCCCCTGAGATCAAGTGGTAACTTGATTCAGTTAGTTTAAGGAATAAGTGACAAAAGACTTTGCTGTGTCTTAATTCAAAAAATGCTACTTGGTGGGATGCAGGAGGATCAAAGCGCCGCAAGGGATGTGATGATTTACAGGATATGCAATAAAAGAACTGGCACAACAACAGGCATAGTTGCTTTCTAAAATTTCCATTTGCAAATATGCCATTGCTGTTGGATCAAAATAGCTGTCGAGATGGTGGACTCTGTTAACCCTTTAAGCACCGGAGTTTGTTTTTTTTTCATTCAGTTATGTTGCTTGTTGCAATATTGTGACTTTGGCGCTTAAAAGGTTAATATATTAAATAAGATATCATTTCACAGGTCCTCTTGATCAGATTGTATTGACACATTTCAATTATAAGGCAATGCTCACATGCACAAATCATAAATAAAGACCCAGATTCTGGACATTTCTGATGCAGTGCACTTTTAACCAGACTGCCAAACTCGCACCATTTTGGAGTTTGTTCTGGTCTGAGTTTGTTTGAAACCTTCCACATCTTTTACCCATTTTTCAGCCTCCATTAAATCAAATTAAGTATGCCTTTCATGCTCTAAATATCAGATTGTTTTTTTCTCAATACAAAGCTTAATTTTTTTTTTAAAATGTGCATATTGATGAATATAGTTAATTTTTACTAAACAGTTTCTTGAAACATCACAAATAGTATGGCCTATGAGAAAGATCGTCAAGAATATACAACTGCCTAACAGCTGATGACTTTTAGGGAGAGACTGAAAATGTTTATTTTATGTAAAAGGCTCAAATTTTCATATAGTGTGTAAGTATAGAGGGATGTTAATAATGGTAATAATAATAATACTATTAATACGACTACTACTACTACTAATAATAATAATGTGATGCCTTTGTGGGTATTAGACTGATTACTTGGCCTGATACGCTCATCATCAAGGACCAGACACAGATAGGGATATGGCCATAGACTTTGGTTGAACATAGACACCTTATATCCTACATTCTGGAAAATTAACATGCATTAATCTATCCCAGCTTTGTATCTGTTTATAGTGGGAAAGTCTTTATTTATGTGAGTGAAAGCAAACATTAGGTAAAATATGACAAATTCTCAGGCATTCTATATCATTTTCAAGCATTTATTCTCCTGTAGATCAACTTACACTTAGTAAGTATTCTATTCTATTCTATTCTACAAGCAAGTTTTGAACATGCACAGAAATCCCTGCTGAAAAGCAATTTTTGTTCATATTCAAAACTTGTCTTCACACATACCCATATTTTGGGATGATTTTAGGAATATTGGACCAAACATCAACACTGCATTTTACACACAATCAAATCTAATAGAGTAATGAATAAGACCACTGCGAAGTTCATATTTTTATTGGAAGGGAAATGGATAGGGATCATTTCCTGAGTTGGAGTGACTTGCAACAGTCCAACAATGACGGCTGAAATATTGACTATATGCTTCCACCTTTGTCTTTATGTTAGGATTGGGTACTGAAACATGTGCACACCAAAATGCATTCTTAAGTTTGGATTACTTTTTCTAATGTTAGGAACTGATGCACCTCAGCACACTCAATGCCTGGGGAATATCTGAATGCAGCAACAGTGTTAACCATTTGTAGACTATTGTTGTAAGTTTGCCTCAGTGTTTCACTGGTTTTGTAATGAGTGAAATGAAATGAATGAGGAAGGTGACACAAATGCACAAAACATTTAGCAACAGGCATGATATTGTTAAAATTGCACTTATTTTTCTTAAGACATTTCAGGTTATTCATATTTGTTCAGGTTATCTATTCAGGTATGCTACCTGGGTGGTTCTCTATGATCCCTGATGTTCGTGGATCTACAGTATTTCAACAGCCTGTTTCAATGATGGATTTATTCATTTCATGACATTCTACTGTTTTTGGATCATTTTTATTTTGTTTGGATTGTTGACTGATCAAACAGTGAGGTTCCGGGACAGGACTGAATAAACATCAGAAATCAAACACACATATAATATTAGAATTAAATAAATAAATAAATGCGATAAGCTGAGTAGATTTCATCTACAGTATACTGTGTAATATTGACTCTAAGACGGACTGTACAATATTTCTACCATACTTAGTGCAATACAGCAACATAAAATGCAGTATTGAACATGGTACAGTTTTGCAGATTTCACTATGTGCGTTATCTATTCATGAATATTTATACATATTTTTCCACTGATTGTTTTTACCCTGTTTACTGTCTTCATAATGTTTTATCTATACGTTTTTATCGTGGCCAAATACAACGTAATTTCGTTCTGCAGTGCATCTATGATATAATGTCTAAATGACAATAAATAAATCTGAATCTGACTCATTAGTGACATCAATAAATTAATCTGCATACTTGAGTTTGGAAAATGTGTTTAATTACTATTATGCCAATTGTGCCTAATGTCACTCATTTGCATCATAATTATTGTATGCTCTCTATTCAACTTAACAATCTCCACTTAATTAAGAAGATGCATCTGCTTGACAGTAACAACAAAATATTTTTTTTTATTGTAAATAAATGTAGGCAGTAAAGGGTTAAGTAGAACTCAATTGTAATTTGTTATGTACTACCTTTGTTATGGAGCTCATCATTGTTGACAGCTACTTCTCCAGATATTTGTGCAATTTATAGATGGAATGGTGTGCTGTCCTACTTTAGAGTTTCAGGTTTTTGGTTATGAAGGCTGCACACCTATCTGCACAGAATGTCTTTGAGCGGATGATTTATCATGTCTCTCCGTCAGCCCATCACAGGCTCAGCTCAGCCTCCCTCCACAAGCCCCGCCCACAGATGAACCACTTAGTAAAACGGCAGATATTAAACACTTAAAACTTTCAGCAAGAGGGACTGTTTGTACACTTTTTGGTAAAATAACACCTCAACTGCTGTTTCCAAACCGGGAAGTAGAGTGAATACCCAGAAGAAGACAGAAGGGAATTTTTTTATCCGCATCGGCAACTTCTACTAAGTTTACTTGGGCATTTTCTGGAGACTCTTCATGGTACGTCCGCTCGTTTTCAACAGCTAACGGACTATATAACTGAACGTCACGCTCAGCTAGGTTCTTAGCCGAAAGGGTTTTTTTTTTGGTCAAAAGGCATGTCATTGAACTTCAGTGTCTGTGAAAACTGTAACGATAATCTTTCCCTGAGCTTGCTGAGTTAACTTAACCGCCCATAAATCCACAGCTGAACATCTGTCTGTTGAATGCGTTGACATGCAGCTCCGTCTTTTCTCTCCTGAAGCAACAGTTGGTTAAGCTAGCTAACTGACACTTCAGCTACACACGTTTATGCCCACATTTCCATCGCTTTTGAAGGGTTAATACGAAAACAGGAAGCAAAAAATGACAGGTAAACACACTTTGACAAAAATATACAGAGGTGGTCCCTTCACGTAGAGAACAGCATGGTCTGTATGAGCCTCAGTAGCTGCAACTGTGGGATGAAACGTGACTGACAGTAAAACTATAGGCAACTTCAAGAAGAACAATAATAATGTTGTTTTTATGCAGTTTTTTTTGCACGTTTAGATCTTTATGCTGCTCATTGTTTTGTGACAGATTGAACTGCCTGAGTTTAGATTCTCTCTTTATATACTTATTTATAAAACAGCACCAGTTCTATGCCTTTTTACTGAACTCAGACACAGACTGTTATTGATCTAGGGTTAATAGTATTGCCTGCTGGTTGCACATGCTAGTATATGTTATTTCATACGTTTAGATTTTTCTGTCAACACATCACTTGATCTGGTGAGGTGATGAGGGGTCATAAATGTCCTACACCTACTGTAGATGTTTAACTAATAAGTCACATCAGTTGTTACTGAGAAAATTATTACTCATGAATATTTGGAGTTCCCACATGAAATGTAAGAATAAGGAATGACTCTTTCTTATATTGGTCACAGACATAACCAAGTAATGTACACTGTTGCCCGCAAGGTTGGAATAATTGAGTTTTCAGACACATTCCTCTTTTTTATTCCTATTTATACACATCAGTATCACCTTTAACAAGGTACAATGATTACGTACACTTTATCTATCAAGAATAAATCACACCATCACAGTAATTTTATGAGAAGGGGGAAAACTGTTTTATTCCAACTTTATTTGCAACAGTGTACATGTGTTTTTAAAAAATGCATTGTAAGGGTGGTATGTTTAGTATTGTCACCATGTAAATTGAATATTACAACAATGATAGATAGATAGATAGATAGATAGATAGATAGATAGATAGATAGATAGATAGATAGATAAAAACTGAGTCTGTAGGTCATTGGAACTCCACCAAATGTCTGTGCCAGGTGTAGTTTAACTAATATTTTGGATAGCAGCATTTTCTTATGGGTAACTTGATAAAATGACATGAAATCCTATCCAGTCCAAGCCATGGATTGTGGTAAAAGATTTCAATGCTTTATCTATAGCCAATAATTGCATTTAATAACAATTTATTGATTCTAAATCTTACTATTTGTTACACACACTTGGATCTCAAAGTCACATAGTACAAATATATGGATAACCTGTTAAATGTTTTGCATTTGTTTATCTCAGATATACTGCAAATACAAAAAAAACTTCTCCATGGACTCTTTGCAAAGTGCATCACATTCAGGTGTCACAGTCAGGATATTTGCAGCACCTCAAGGTGTTGCTGCATACTGAGGGCTTCTAACTCTGCGACAAATGTACACAATGGCTTTAATCAGTGAATGAGATCTGCATTTTTGGAAGGAGTAGGAGGTGTGGTGGTTTGACAGTTGTGAGCCTTCACACTTCGTTACTGAAACAAGAGCTTGTCTAAAATAATTCACCATGTCATTGAACCACATGCATATGATCATATGAAGCAGATTCTCAAAGCAGTAAGTGTTAACATCTTAATCATGTACCACACAAGACAGATAGACAACACCGCAGCCTTTTGTGTTCTGCACGTAAGGCATATGTGATGAAACAGATATAACCCGGGCCTTTTAACATTGAATTGACCACAAGTATGCAGCTTGGTTTCAGTAATGCACGGTACATTCAGTCTGGGGTCTGCATGTTTTGATGTATTTTCCAGATCTTCTTTGGGGTGAAATAGCTGCTCGGCTTAGACGGTCAGGGTTGAAGAGAAGTCACATGAGGTGATTTGAGTGTTGCTGCAACAAAACCAGCACCGTGGCATAAAGTATTTGGAGTAAGACCTATACTCTGAACCCAAAACAAGTCACCTTGATAAGGTTTTTAAGCCAAACTTAATAGAAATACCGCATCAGACATTCTTTGAGTCATCCCCCTCACTCTAAACCAGGCTGAGATTTTACACAGGGGTAAGATAGGTTTTTTCCTTTTGCTCCGGAAAGTCACTTCCCTTTGATTTGCCTCATTGAAGGTATTGCAACACAGTTTACCTTACTTTAGTCAGTGAGGATTGGAAGGTCAAGGAGGTGCATAAATCAAAGAGAAGGTACTGCCCCTCTTTCACTAGTTGAAAGTGTAATATTTGTCACAATCATCCAAAAAGACTTCTCAACCTGTGCAGCTGCCAAACAGTGAAAGCCCCTTTTGTCCTGTGCAGCTGTTTGCACTGCAGAGTGATGCACCTTAGCAATGTGTGCATCACTTCCCATACACTCTGTGGTTCACCTCAAGTGAAATAGGGGCACATCTGTTTCTTCCAAACTCTACTGTTCTCACTACAGGGCTGCATCTACTCCTTCAACAAATACAATTCCTGTCACACTGCAGGCCATTCAGTGAAAGTTCCAGTTTTACATATCACTTAAAGAAGCAGTTTACATAACTTGGTCTGTGGAGCAGATGTTTTTTTTTTTGCAGCTACAGCCAGT
>JAPQRQ010000019.1:20810764-20826655 GCA_037367365.1 Apogon talboti | reverse complement strand
AGTTCTCTGGCTGTAGCTGCAAAACTCAGCTGTAGTTCTCTGGTATTAACTGTTTCCATGTTGAACGTTCTATAATCAGATTTTGAAACTTGATGTAGTCTTTAAACATTTGTGGTATTCATGCATTATTGTACAATAAGCCAGATAAACTCCATTCAGAATATCAAAAATCTCATGTAGTTTTCTTCTCTTAAATATAAAAGACGTACTCATTTGTATTCTGATCTTTACATCTCACCACTTTGGTGCATCAATATCTGATATCATACTAATTGTTGCTAAGCTTTCTGAAGCGTAGTAGCCAAGAAAATTAACTGAACTGAAGTGTATGTTTTATTTAGGATGTATGAGTGCATGTGATGAGATTAAAACGTTAAATGATCTTATATTATTATTATTATTCCCTTCTATTGATCATATAACAAAACAAGGCTTGTCAACCAGTGAGGTTGTTCTAATGACAAAGCCTGTCTTTTATAGTAGAGCAAGGGCAGTACGTTGTCAGGGTTCATCTATCACCAGGTAAAAGTTTCTGATAGATTTTTCAGTTATTTATTCAGGAAACACTCCTTGTCAGGTGTCATCTCATAATCAAACTTCTTTAATCTATGGAGTAAGTCTTTATTTAAATGAAATCCATGTTTTAGTGATTTCTGACCATAGATTACTGAAAAATATAAAAGAATCCTTTATTTATTTGTGCTCAATTCCCTTCAATTCGTTCCTTAATCAGGATGATGTTACAATTAAAGTTAAAAACAAAATTGTAATTCTTATTTTTAAATTACATTCTTGACTGAGACAAGAAAGTAGCATCTCTTAACATGTAAGAAGGCAAAACCAGGAACAATCTGCCTGTTTTTCATAAAAGAGAAGTTCAATCACTGGTTTAAATTCAATGTTACATCCATGTATTATTTGACATTATTTACATTACACACCTTACAGTACCTATATTCAATTTTCTTGTGAGCGCCAACATCACCAGAACTACTATTTTCTTGACATCATTTGTAAAAACTGATTGTGAAGATAATCAAATGGACAACCTGGCTGTGATTAGATTGGGTTATAGAGATACATGGACATTCTATAAAATGGTTAACTATTACTTTATCTTCATTAAACACTTAGAAGAATGTATTGTTTTGGTTTGTTTGTATGTGTTATTATTTGATTTTATTAATCTCAGTTAATAATTAATTGCCCGAAATTAAATGAATTAACTGACAACTATTTAAAACCGATTCTTTTGTGACTTTTGCTTTTTCTCGTGGTGAGTTATGAGAAAAGGTGATGTACCAGGATTTACATACATAGATTTTTCACAGTGTCATAGACAGTCATGTTAGTGTTTAGGGTTATGTTACTAAAGTTAAGTCTTGAGATGAAGTCATGCTGGTTAGTGTCGTGGTACTAAGCAGCTTACTGAGGACCCCACCAGCGTTCCCTGATGCTCTCAATTAAAGTGTGTTAATAACCTGTGGCATGTTCCACAGTGTTTCACACCCAGCGAGCCAGTCAACCGTCATACACTCTTTACACTCTCAGACTGGCCGTGGGCACAGGAAGGTGTGTGCTGCGAAGGCCTTTGAAGCATGCATGACCTCAAATTAACCCTCCAAGATTAATCCCCCGCTCACTAAACTACTGCTTCTCTTGTCTCATCTCATCACGCCCTCAGAGAATATTAAGCAGAGCCCAGTACCCAGCTGTTTGTCCATCCTACAATACAATGCCCAATATCCAACCTGCTTCTTCTGGTTGACTTTCTCTACATTTGTTCAGTTTACAGTTGGAGCTTGAAGCTGACTTCCTGAAGACTGCCCAATAGAAAAGCAGCATAGAGGCCTGTACACTGACCTTATTGGAGGCTGCATGAAAATAACACGATGGCTAGAAGATCCATCATTCTCGTGTTACTTCTTGCAATATGTTGCTTAGCATCTGCAGGTAAGTTTTTTCTGTTGTGTATATCTCAAAACTAACAGACTGATAGTAACTTTGGTTTTTTTTTTTCAATACAAAAAAAAAACAATAGTCAGCATTCTTTTTGGAAGTTAAAGTTGACCCTTGCATCAACAAATATATGTAACAACAACAGTAATCTTTGTGTAGCTGTTGTCAGACATTCAAGAATTGGCCCGTGGTTTGGGATTTTCCAGTTTCTAATGGATCACTTTTAAGACTACTGAGTAAGGGGGATTTACATTTAAGAAAGTACTGACAAGTTCAATCTACAAAATAAACACTCAGCAGGCCTTCATGTCACAGTCTGATTGATTTGAATGAGACTCCCATAAATACTCGCCAAATACTCAGTAAGTTACAGTTAAACAGACACACCAAAGAAAGAATAGAAGGGACACTAACCAAAAAGGATACACAAATTAATTTATGTTAGGCCAAAGATGATGTGTTTATTACTTCAATCCATTCTAGTAACTGAAATACAGTCTTGAACCTCCCCTTTTATTAACTTTTATGAGTCTGGCAAATAATTCATGCCTTTTTATAGTTCAGCAAAACATATGTGAATAACATAGGAGGTTATTGATACATTAATACTTAATTACTTAACCTGTGACTGTCGGAAGCTATCAGAAACACTGACCATGTAAGCGATGTTCTCAGACAAAAATCAGGACAATCTTAAATGTTTTCATGACTGGCTGTCCAGTTTTAAAGGTGATTTTGCTTTTTCACCCACTTCTTTTACACGTAACTAACTTATTTGTGACCTATGGTGGCTGCTAAAACACAAAAGGCCTCCTCT
The DNA here is from genome assembly GCA_037367365.1 of Apogon talboti. NCBI lineage: Eukaryota > Metazoa > Chordata > Actinopteri > Kurtiformes > Apogonidae > Apogon > Apogon talboti. Next base: position 20,823,879 of record JAPQRQ010000019.1, on the reverse strand, counting down.
TGGGCTAGTGTTTGGTTTGTTCTTTCTGGGCTACTGTAGAAACATGGTCAACATGTGTAAACCCAAACCACTGTATTCATATGCTCATTCTAAAGTAATGAAAACTCGACAATTCTTATTTTTATGTGATTATACACAAATTAAAACTTAATTAGAAATACTATATTACATTTCTATAGGTTTAACTAAATCTCATACAATACACTTTTTTTATTAAAAGAATAACTCATAAAAGATTCAGCTCTCATCACTATGAGCTTGTAAAATAACTTTAGGTTTGCCCTGGACAATATGGCAGAAGTATGGTCATATTTTGTCTCACACAGATGAATGTGTATTATGACATATAGGTTGATAATGATACCAGTCTGAGGACTATCATGTTATACAGGGAGCCTGAAAAAATGGTTCAGAATATTAAAATGGGCCTTCATTTGCATACTCTTGGGTGTAATAACAGATGTAGACCAATATATTTGAATTTGATTTAATGAAATAATTAACAGTCATGCATTTATATATTGCACTTTTCCACTAAATTGACACTCAAAGTGCTTCACACTATCTCAAATTCACCCATTCACACACACAAACACTCATATACATACATATACAGCCTCTAGAGCAACTTAAGTATTAGTTCAGTATCTCGCACAAGGACACTCAGGCATCTATGCACCAACCTTCAAACATTGGATAAAACCTTGTTTTACTTACTCGGCCACAGCCACTATTGTAAAATTGCCCATTTTAATCAGCCTTCTCAGTTATTTATGTATAGAATTCTGAAGTTACAGGATACACCTGAATGCAACATGAAGTCGTTGTTCCTGTTGCTGTGTGTCAGACACCTGTATATGACTTAAAATCATGGCTCCTCTGTGTTATAGGATGTTAGACATATGTATAGTTTGTAAAAATGTATAAAGCTGTGTATATATTAACTGATAATGACAATGTTCACATGCTGATGTTTAGCATAGAACAGTTATGACGTCTTGGTGACATTAGCACTAAACACAAACTGCAGCTAAGGCTAATGGGATTTATCATATGCTTTTAGATGTTTGGTTGTAAATCAAATAATCTGATAAATGGAATGTCAACCTGATTACGAGATGAAAAGTTACATAGAGCCATCCTCTGTACACCATAAATCTCTTAAATTGCTTGTTAAAGTTGACATTAGCCACAATGGCCATCATCTAGCCTTGCTATAATTTAAAACGGTGGTGACACAGTTGTTTAAAAATGCATATTCATGATTTGATTTGATTTCATCTCTTACTCATTTTGGAAAGTAAATGTTGATCTTATGTTTGTGTTGGATGTTAGATTGTGGTCGTATGTGTGTTGGCCAGAAGTAGGTGGAGTTTGCAATGGCCATTACATGTAATTAGAGGAAGTGTCAGTGCAGTGATATCCACATTGGCTTTGAGAACCAGCAGCGGTTTGAGTCGCTTGGTAACTTGGACAAAATATTAAAATTGTGGACTGAAGCCTGACATGCTGTGCCACAGCCTCATGGAAAATCTGTCAAGTTGGCAACAGTCTGGCACAGACCAAGAATTTAGTGTACATTCCTTTTTTGATTTTTCAGATTGTGAGATGTCCTGTTTGTAAAGCTTGGTTTCACAATGTACATCATTGGAATTGAACTAACTCCAGCTTTAATCTGCAACATCCCATGTTGTTTTTCTGCGGTAGCACAGCAATAATTACCCGGTGGGAGTCATGCTAGCTAGCATTCAGAAAAGTGCGGTTCGTGTTTTTCATGCTTTCAGTCTGATTGCCGCCATGGGTCATTATTTCAAAAGTTCTTCTCTATTCTCTTGAGGTTTGAACCACACTCAAGAGAGCTGACTTTTCCTAACACAATAGCAGTGTAGTCAGTAAGTGCTGTGGGTAGAGCAAACATAATTTCTCCCACAATGCCAGGATCTTGGACACAATGCATTCACGTATGAAGTTTTCCTCTAAATTCTTCCTTGTACAGCAAGATGCATTGTTGTGCCTTGTCACAAGGGACAGATATTTACAGTTGGTCAGCCAAATGCCCTTTCCTCCAAAGTGTACTGGCAGCGAGAAATGATTCAAGGAGAAAAATTTATCCAAGCGGTTGAATAGGTGATATGTAATCCACTTAACACGTTATGATCAGTTATCAAGGTTAAAGACATCCCCACCATCTACATTTTCTCAAGTTATTTTTCATTACAGCTGTTACAGGAAATGTTATCAATTTTTTGTTATCTTTTTATCACTATCGCTTCATCTCCCTCTCTCTTTTTCTGTCTATCATCTCACAGCATCTGTGTAAACAGTCACATCTGCCCTCTAAACTTTTCAGGAGAGCTCTTACGTAATGTTTAGATTAGTCGGCAATGAGTCTTTTCTCAGTGTAATGCAATCCAGGATCTGGGCCTCCCATTACTCTTAAAAGTCAGACTGAAAGCACCTTGACGTTCATATTTCAAATCTCTGCTCTGCTGCTTCACTCGTCATTTTTCTGTTTACAACGTTTTTTCCACATCTTTACTACCATTTTGTGGTCACCTCTCCTCATTTTGCCAAACGGGCTATTTAGTAAAGGATGTATTGTGGACATTTGGGCAGAGTTTCGGTTTCTCTGTGACATTTAAGTCATGCAGAAGCCATGCCAGATATTAATTTGAGGCACTCGCCAGAAATTACTTGGGCAGGATGCTGGTTACACTAGAGGCGCACCGCCGGGACGGTGGCTCACTGAAAAACACACCATCATTATTAAGTGTACAAGTACTTTCTCCTTCTCTCATAGCTTTTCCTGATTCTACTTATGGGGCAGCTTGATGAGTGATGAGGCAATTAGTGTGAATCTGTCTTCAGCTATTCATTGTAGAAGTACATAGTCTTAAGCATTGTGCAACAAAACAATAACTGGAAAAAGACTGGCGCTTATAGTTACAGTCCATACATTCAACTTGAGGATTTCTAACCATAAAGTTTTACGGTAAAGTAAACAACTTTCCCTCTGTCTGCATTTTTGTGTACTCTTGGCAGACAGGAGTCATTGTGCAGCCAAAAGTGGCTGTAATGTTTTTTTCCCCCCGCAGTTGAGCAAAAGGTTTGTCTTTATATCCACAATGCCTTCACAGGGCCAGCAAGAGGGGGACTGCCAAAATGCATTGTGCAACCGCTGTAATCTGAGAGGTGGGTTAGCCAGGGGGAGGAGAAAGGCAGGCGCAGGCGTGGGTTGTCTGGTCCAAATCGACACACTCCACACACGTACAGCGTGCCAAACCGACAAAGTCCCTTCCAGCACGCTAAACCAGATGTTGCCCTGTGATTCATGCGAGGAGTCAGAGCAGCGCAGCACATAGGCAGTGTGCTGCTAGGCAGAGTGGTTGGGATGTTTACATAGCAACGGGAGTCCTGTGTGGCTCTAATTACAGGTCTGTTCTCCCCACATGGTGAGGCCTTTATCGTAACTGAACTGTCAAAGAGGAGGCAGCCACTCTGGCCCTGTCTGCTCATATTTTCTACTACTTCCAAGAAGCTCACAACTATTACCCAGTTTAAATAACAGCAATGAATAAGTCAAGAAACATGGATGCACACAATCCTTGTTTCTCTGTTGTCGTGAGAACATCTCACTTCTTTTTAATATGCACACCATCTGGTTTGCTTTTCCATGGGCTGAGAGCCATCATTGAGTCATGTCATTGTATCGTCATGTCACAGTATAGGTGAACCAACCATAGTGAGAGAGAGAAACAAGCTAATGTTAACAAGTTACAGAAATGTAAGCTGTAATTTTTGGATTACAATTTTTTTAGGTTGCAGTATAATTTTATTTAATTATAATATAGTTTCAACATATAAGTCAAGAAAACATCAAAACTGTGGTCAATTTATCGAGATGGAAGGTACTTGAAAATGTGTGGTCTTGCTGGAAGCTCCGATTAGTGACTAGCAAGCGGCACATCTAGCATGCCTGATCAGCTATCAACATTTAAGACTTAGTGGTGAGGCCTTGTGGTATTGTTTTAACAGTCTTTTCTTGGTAAGTCCTTTTGAAGTTTGTTCAGCTTCAATTTAAAGGGACAGGTTATGTTCTCCATAGTTCCTGGTCCCTTGATTCCGTGTCCATATTGGGATTAGGCAGACTAGACACTAGTCAGTTCTGTTTCTCTCAAAAATGAAGGTCGCAAAGTTGTAGTTGACCTTATTGGCCACAATAATCCGGCTGTAAGCCACCAACATAAACAATTCTTGGTTATGACCCATCAAAATGAGAACCAGTTCAAGAAACACTGGATCTAGCCTGGTGGAAAAAGGGGTAACACATATGGACTCTTACCTTAACCTTAAATATTACTGGGTTTCTATGACTGTCAAGCCAATTTCAAGTAAACTTGTGAATTTAGTGCTTTCCCAAGAACTGTTTTTAGACCAAATGAACTAGGCTACATTGAGTCATTAGAAGATGGTGGTGGTATAGGTTACATTACACATGGGTCTAATAAACAAAAGTACAGCATTCTGTTGATCTTTTTAATCAAAATGGGTCTGAATTTTGACTCACATTTAGGATCAAGTAATGCTTTTTCCTACATATTTGTGACTACTGATTGTCGTCATACTTTATGAGGATATTTAAGAAAATGGTGGGGAACCAGCTGATTTGTCATGTGAATTTGACATGTTCACTACATTTTGATGTTTCCATGTCATATTGGCTATATTAAGATAAAAACTACCTCAACTGCAAATAAATTTTTTTTTAAATTGAGGAAATTTGGTTCAATTTTTGCTGCTTTCACAAATGCATGTTAAAGTTCACATTGATAAAACTAGCTTTAATCACAATTGCATGCCTATCGCTAATCTTAACCCTAGTCTAATTCTAAGCCTGAACCTAAAACCTACTCTTAATGCTCACAGTGTTTTAAGAACCAACTGCAGTGTCCTCACAAAGATAGCTAAATACTAAAATTTGTCCACACCATGACACAAAGACTTTTACACACTCATAAAAAGCATGACTGAGTGCAGTATCTTGGTCCAGGTTGGCTGTCAGTCTGAGTTAAGAGGACACTTGCGTAAATCTACAGGAGTAAGATGAATCCTGCCCTCTTCACTCTCTCTCTCTCTCTCTCTCTCTGCTCTCTTTCTCCATAGTTCCAGTAAGCAGGCGTGTAAATAATTTCGGTCAGAGCCAGTAATGAGAGACAGCTGTGGTGATTGTGCATTTTCCATTGTGTTTCACTGCACTATGAAGAAAATGCCACTGGAGTTAGAGTAAGGGAGTTATGAGGAATGTGACTTCATTGAAGAAAGAGAGAGTAATAGTAAAAGAATGAGCTCCCTCTGTTGAGATGGCCTTTGGAGGCAGTGAGAAAAAAATATGCACTATAAAGTTTTAATGGAGATTTGTAGTTTTTATTTCTTAACTGTTACCAGTGTGAGTTTGTCTGAACTTTAGGTGCTTAATCTCCTTGCGTAGGTGCCAGACTCTTTTTCTGCAAATGTGTCCTAATATGGGATTCAGGCTGAAGGTTTCCAGGTGGTGTCTTTCGTCAGACCGTCCCCTCCTGGGGCCTCACCTTCTCCACTCCATTTCCACCAGACGAGTCCCACTGAAAGATCATGTCCCAAATTTGGAACGGTCCTTTGGAAAATAAAAGCTTTCATCCAGAGAAATGACAGAATGACTTCACTGAGCCCCAAAACACTATTTCCATCCCATCACAAACATCCAGATGAGGTTTGAAAATATTTTTAACAAAACTCTAGCTGTCGTCTTCATATTGTAATAGTAAAATCTACTGTCGTCTTTGTATTATAATAGTAAAATCTACTCGTGGCTTGTTTATTGTCTTGTTGCTGTTCAGACTTATTCCATTAGTTAACTGTCTAGTCAAGAGGTCTTCCCACCATCCTTTTGTATGTGTTAATACACAAGGCGGCATGGCATTTGACAAGTCATTCTTCTTTGCCCTCCCTTTTCCTGAAGATGAAGAGCCTCAGTGGAATGTGGTTCCTTATAGCTCATGTGAAAACGCTCTGTGCCCTGCCCTTTCTCACCTCTGTGGCTCCTTCACACTGGGCTCTCACTCTGGCACAAAGGCCTGCCATTGTTTTACCCTTCGCTTTCTGTTGATGGCAACCTGCTGGTTCTCAAAAGACCCCTGGTATCACATCTGAGTAAGGTTTTATAAAATATCTGAAGAACAAAGACAACTTTTGAAGTCAAGTTAGTGTTCTGAGTGCATTTGTGTTATTGATTTAGTTTAAGACCTTCCTCATGCCCAGAAAGAACCTGAAACTTATTTGCAGATTTTTCTGTGGGTATATAAGGATGTGTTTTTCAGTTTTGACATTAAAGCAGATGTTTATCATGCACACATTCGGCATACTATAAGTGAGACTGTTTCTCAACATCTGCTGACACATGATGAACGCATATATAGCTTTGTGACATAATAGCTAACTGTATAATAATAGTATGTCTTAAGAAGAGACTTAAAAGTGGACACTGATTCAGGTCTGACACTTGATCTCCTTTAGTTGTCATCCTGGACACTGGTACAGATAATAGACCACTGCCAAAGGATCGCAGATTGCACACTGATATGAGGATTTATTTGTTTAAGATGTAGTGAGGAGCCAGGGCATGAAGAGTTTTAAAAGTAATGAATTAAATCTTAAAAATCAATCCTAAAACAGGGAGCCAATGTAAAGAAGCTAAATCCAGCATAATATGTTTGTATCTTACTGCAATAGTCATGTCACAGTGTAGAGCTCTTGCTTCCTACATGGCTGAAACAGAATTAATTGAAATAAAACTAGCAACTATCAGAATACACTATATAGCATTTACTGTGTATGAATTATTGGGTTATAACAACAGAACATGAACACATGTTATCCAAAATTTCAGCTGTTGTGTGATGCTGATGGATCCAGCACGAACAAAATGAAACCTATATTAAGTAGGACAAGACAAGTGACTCTAGGGCAATCTCCCCATTCTTCACCTCAGCTCCCCCTACTGGGTCTGAATCTCTGTGAATGTGGATAAAGAACCCCTGGAGCTGCTGGGAAAGAACATGGCTTTTGGAGGCATTTATGATTGATGAGCGAGATGCCCTTGAAGCAGCAGGACAGACATTACTCTCAGTCACCCTGTAGAACCAGTAAAGACACTTCTGCTAGGATACTATAAGCCCTGTTAAGTACCACATCGCGCAGGGCGAACTGTTGGCTCCTGCACTTCACTTATCACCAAAGTCATGTGGCTGCCTGCTTAAAAACATCTCACACTGTCACTTTATAAAAATGCTGCTACATTGTTGTTACTCCTGTGTTGTTGAACCAGACTGGTTTGTGCAAACAGTTCTTGGTCAGTTTTAAGATGTAGCAACAGGCCGTTCTTGTGTCATCACTGTGTTGACAACTCTTTTGTTCTTTGATATTATTGGTCCAGACAGCACATGTCAGCACCCATCACTAAAGACATACTGTGGTAGCAGCCAGTAAAGTCTTTAGTCGTATGAACACATGCTCGGTCACTCCCAGCTGTCTCACTTTACACAGTGGCTCCTGAGTTCCTCTGGGAATTAGCCATGTCCATCCATCTCCCCAAAGCCCTCTGATTTATGTCTGCATTTGGAGGTAGAGAGAAATGTGTCCACTTCCATCATCTCTCCTGGTCTGTGGCTTACTACGATGCTGATAATTGCACAACTTCTGTTTTCAACCAACAGTGATGGTTTACCAACAGGTGTCAGCATCATCTGTCAGTAACAGATCTTAAGTAATGGATTAAACCCACATTTATGCAATATATTCAACATCTTTATTTAAAAAAAATCTTTTATCTGCTTTTAGTTCAGCTCTTTCCAGATATGTTATCCTGTACTTTTATGTGTCACTTTGATTTACTAACTAAAATATGCTTCAAATGTGTCCCATCAAAAGAAAACTGAGAGAAGCCTGGAGTTGATGCATTCATCTGGGTAACCTTTAGCTGCTACAGTGTGCTCATAACAGTTAAGTTTTATGAACAGCAGCAAGTGTTATGCAGATGTTTTGCCCAGTGTTTTGTCTCTCAGGCTGCAGACACAAGTCATACTCAAATGTCTGTTATACCTTCCTTTTCTGGATAAAGTTTTCATCTGTGTTATGTTATATTCTCCTAAGAAGATGCTAAAATATTATTAATGATCATAAATAGTTTTGAAATAATATAACTACATCTATGATATCAATGTTCAGTATCTTATTAATGAAAAAGGGCTAATTTTACTGTTGAAAGTAAATATTGTGAAGGTGTAGCTCAGTGGTCGGTAACTGGCAGCTTGCAGGACAAAATTTGCCCGCCACCAATAATACCTGGCCCACCAGATGACATTGATAAAAAAAAAAAAAACAAAAAAAAACAAATGGATTAATAAAAAATATGTAAGAGATAACAGCCGACAAGATGTCCTGTTATACAAAAATAATGGACGGGTGGAAGCTAAGAACTCCCCAACGCGAAATGCGGCATCATCCAACGAGGGGATGGGTTTTTTTAGCCAGGGAGGTGAAATCCACACTTCAGATAGTGAGTGGGTCACGGACAAAAGCAACATTAGTCAGGCTCAGAGAAGTGTTTATTATTTAAAATGGTAATTATTTAACTGTTAATTCTTAAAAGACAGTGTGAGTGGGTGATTAAAGACCTTATTAAGACCATATAAAGGCCTTATTATCGCCAGGTTACTGTCTGTTTCATAATGCAAGCACAGTGCAGAGCCAAAGCAGCAACACAGTAATAGCCTAACAGTCTGTAGCAAATTCAATTGATTTTAAATAACTTTATTAAATTGTGTTTTTGTACAAGATATAATATAGATGAGAAAAAGTTTTTATGTACTAGAAAACACAAGTTTTGCTTGATGAAGATGTAATTTTGATTCAATTGGTCAGAAAAAATTTGGCCCGAGGCTAAACTTAGTTGCCGACTCCTAGTGTAGCTGATCATGTTTTGATTGACATCTTGTAAGCAAACAACATTTAGCAGCACCATCACCATCACTTAACATGTTAAACTCAAGAAAGTTAGACTTAAGTACAATGAGTTATATATAAGGCATACCTTATCTGCATTGTATCTATGATTAGCTACTTACTTTCTGATTTCACAGTCAGTGAATTTTGATTGAATTTCTAATATTCTTTAGATTTATTGACTCTAAATCATATAGTTGCAAGTGGGGCCGGGCCAAAAGATCGCTTTTTCATAAATCTTTTGATGTTGAATCAGAATCCATTGTTTGAATCATAATTTTCTTACCTCTTATAAAATGTACTAAAGTTACAACCAAATGGTAACAAAACACAAGGTTATATAAACTCTGTAAGTTACTGTGAGTTAATGTATTCTAAACCCAACAGTGCAGACAGGTGTTAAAATATTACAAAAAACACATTGAAATTTACTAACTGGTTTAGTGACCTGTGCGAAGGACATTAAAGCATCAAACCCATTGGTTAGTTCTCTAAATCATAATTACATTTGACCTTGCCATTTAAATGTTAGCAGAGTAGGAAAGTAGATGATATACGAAATTAAGATCGATTATGGTCTAAGATTCTAAGATTGTCCACCCTAGTTAGAAGGTACAGTGTTCTGAGGTTCCCAGAGGCTTTAAGTGTACATAAATGAAGGAAATAAGATTAATTTCACTAAGACTTGGCAGTATGCTGCCTCTTGACTTCAATGCTTTCATTGTTGCTGATGTTTCTACATCCATGTGAATATAATTTATTATGTGAACACCTGTTAACACACTTAAAAAGTGAAAGAAGCTTGACCTTCATATTAGTATGTAGATAAAATGTAATCCATTGAAACTACAGTCCTTCAACTGTTCCCTCAGTTATATTCCATCTGACAACTCTATGCTAGATGAGTCTGCCAATAAAGAGTGTTTTTGTGTGATATTGAATTGCAAATGGATAGGATGTCTGACTTCAGATTTCAGACTTTGATGGAGGAGTTTACGACTTCCCTAATGGAGTTCGGCTCACCCATTCCCTCCTCCCTTCATCCCATTCCAGCTTCCTCCTCTTATGCCTCCAATTTTACAGTCGGCAGATAAATCCTTTTCATAGGCAGGCCAGAGAAGTGAACTTACACTCCCCTTATGAAAGGCTTTCCTCACTTCCTGTAGTAGTGGCTCAAGGTTCAGGGGGTGAGTGGGCTGTAGTAGTGTCAACAGTGCAGAGCTAGTCATTCTTTAGACCAAAGCCCCTTAGGAAAACAAGAGCGGGCAGAATATTACGTTTCCTAAACGTAATATGGGAATAGTTCATGGGAATCATGCCCTGCAGTAGAATAGAAAGGAGACCAGAGGATTCATTTAATCTGGTGGTTCATATGGGATGGAGATATCTTAGGTAGGTTCAGATATTGAAACAAAGAGGCCTCTTTGTGCTACTTTCAATGTATTACAATAGAATTTGCCTTAATATAGCTTGGCATTATTGGACAAATCTTCTGAAAATGGATGAAATGGTAGTATATTCTTCAGTGCTTATATTTTTGTGCATAGGACCAGTGTATTGACAAACTTATGTTCCCTGCAATACCTTTCCTATCCATCTAACGAAACACAATATGAGACTGGGAACAAGACATGTGAGGGTATGTACAAGCACACACGGGGGGAGGTTCTGTTTGTTTATCTTCGGAAATGGCTTTGTGGGAATATCAGATTTGTCCCAAACTGGCACACAGACTGACATCACTTCCTGTACCCAAACTCTGGCACGGTGCCAAAGTGTGGAAGGCAACAAAAAGCATTCTTTGGAAACGGAGGCATTTATCTCTAGTCAGATAGGAGAGGACCGTACTGATAACCAACACGAATCTATTTATGAAGTCTGTCTTCATTGGAAGTTGAATACACACAGCCCGCCTGACAACTGCCATCCTTTTGACTGGAACAGATGCATATTCGTATTCAGGAACTGGTTCATGTACATACAGTTTTTTAACTGTTGTGATTTCCAGTGTAAATACTTTTAGGCAGATGAAAGATTTGCACACAAAGAGGTTTGTTAAATCTGTGTGTTCGTATTGCCTTCTTGTACAAGGTGAAATTTTGTTCAGTAAAACTTTTAGGTCATTTTATCTCCTCCGACGTTTTCTCATGGTTGTAGTAATCAATGGCTGCATTCAGACTGCAGGCAACTGCGGCCCAAAATCCGATTTTTTTGCCCATATGTGACCTGTACCCGATCTGTTAAAGACAGTTTGAACAGCACATATCTGACTTTTTCAAATCCGACCCAGGCCACTTTCATATGTGGTCCTAAATCCAATATGTATCTGATATTTTGCAATGCGACTTCAGTCTGAACGGCCAGGTCACATTTATCTGACCTTTACCTTATTGAAATGCGACAAACGTCACAATTCTGCATCCCAGGAGGAGGAGGAGCAGCAGGAAAAACACCAACAACAGCCACAACACACACGCCAAGACGAGATGCCTTCATATTTACTTCCGTAAACACAGTGCATGCCTGCGTGGTCACGTATTATGTTAGGACCTCTTTTACGCATGTGAATCACTTCAGGGTCGCATTCAGTTCATACTCAAAACGGACTGAAGTCACATTTAATGTGTAATATGAACGAGCACACAAAAAAATCGGATTTCACGAAAAAATCCAAATTGTGCATTAAGACTTGCTGTCTGAATATAGTGAAAGACACCAAGTATGATCTGGCATCAAAACTGATGTTTGCAGTTATTTCTAAAAATAGCTAGTTACTGAATAACTAGTTCATCTAGATCCTTTTTAAGACAGCAGTAGTCTGTGCAGTTGCATAATATAATGAGATTTGGTTCTTCCCTTCACATATATTATCACTGCACATGGAGTAGCTTTTAGTCTGACAGCTGTGACAATCTTCAGTAGAATAGTCAATAATTTTTAGAATGACAATCTGCTGGGCTCTTAAAAACATATCTGAAAGAAATATAGTTTCCCCTGCTGAAAAATATGAAATGTGTCTGGTGACACTGCAGCGTGGGTCTGTTTAAGTATGTCAAAACTGACTATTTATACATCTGAATCCTCCTCAAGTTCAGATGAATTATTTTCACTCTCTGTCTTTCCTCATACACTATGACATTTAAACCTAAATGAATTTTCATCATATAATGTATATAATGTAATGTATAATAATACAGTGGGATAATTAATATATTTTTACAGAAAACAAATTCCTCCTGCACATGGACTGCCACATCCAGAGTTACTTTTAGAATCAGTCTGTCTATATTATGTGCTAATCCCCAAAAAAGGCATAACTGAAAAAATAAACATTTAACTGGGAAGAAACAGAAGTGGGTCAGTGTGTATGACACTCACCTGTGTTAATCTTTCATGTTCCTTTACTGGATGTGTATAATGAGTCACACTGCTGGAAACCCCAGTCATGAAATGTGTAGAAATAGACTACCATTAAATAAAGGTAACTGCATGGTGCATATTAAAATACAGGGACCCTGTTTAGACACTAAACCTTAATGTCTAACATTTGTGAAATTAAATCTGCTAAATCGAAAAGATGAGTCTTTTCATGCAAGAGCTGAAAAGTAAATTTTGCATTATACTGAATATATTCTTAATTCATAATTCCTGATACTCATTTCCAAATGGTAAATAGACTTGCACTTAGGGCCTTTTGACCTTGAAGGTTCATAAAGCCTTTTACAACGTGCCACATTTACCCATTTGCACACACAAGCACTCACACATTCACACACCGGTGAAACAGTCACACAAGTTCTGTTTCTTACTCAGGGATGCTTTGACACATGGACAGGAGTCAGGGATCGAACCACTAACCCACAACCTCCTTTTTATTTGATTTAGTTTATGTGTAACAAGTAAAATTGACATGGGTACAGTCTTACTGCCTTCCTGAAACCATGCCCGCCTACAGACGGAGTTGTTAGAAGTACTGATGAAACATTCTGACATGAGTATGTCTGATGTTTTTCCTGCCTAATAAACTCCCACTCACATCTCACTCTCAACCACTGGTACATGTGGTTTTTTTACAC
>JAPQRQ010000019.1:20787828-20807333 GCA_037367365.1 Apogon talboti | reverse complement strand
TGGGATAGGCTCCAAGCGACCCCCGCGACCCTAGTGAGGATTAAGCGGGTTCAGAAGATGACTGACTGACTGACCTTTCTGTGAGGAGTTTGCATGTTCTCCCTGTGTTTGTGTGGGTCCTCTCTGGGTACTCTGGCTTCCTCCCACCATCCAAAGACATGCACTAGTAGGTTAATTGGTTAATCTAAATTGCCCATAGTTGTGACTGGGAGAGTGATTGGTTGTTAGTCTCTATATGTCTAGGTCGTTATTGAAAATGAGAGTCAGTTCTCAACTAACTTACCTGGTTAAATAAGGATTAAATAATAGAGATCCAATACTACCATATTGTCTGTCTTTAAAGCTAGCATAGAAAGTATACTCTTATACAGAGCTGAAACCTGGATCATGAAAAAAGGATCTACAAGTGTGACTCAATGGTATGTAGACCAGAGTTCTTATGAGAGGACAAAACGTCTCCTGGTGAGGCCAGCTAACTAAGACAGACATCTATGGGGACATTCCACCAATCTACCATTGTGGCACACAGTCAGCTGTGCTTTGGCAGATGCTGTTTCACTGCCAAAGACCAAGTGATTACTGATATTTTATGAAAGAGAGCCCTAGCACAAGGAGATGACCCAACTACTGTACAATATGTGGTTGATGTTTTTACTAACTTAATGCAACAAAGGGAAAGCTGAAGATTCCTTTAGAAAAGTGTAACAATTTTCAAAAGATAGAGTATTAGCTATCAGTCACTTTTAGGACCAAGTTTTCATGTCTTCTGTCTATCTACCAATAGTCAAGTGATTTAAGTGTAACAGTTGGAAATAAATGAGAGCCTTTAATAGTACACAAACTTACGATTTTGTTAGACACAAAGGAGGTGCTGGATCAAACCTTGATAATCCTGTTGTGGAAAGCACAAATAAGGCCCTGGTCTTGGGGATTCATTTGACCATCGATCATTTGATAGTGGGGGCAAGATGAAAGGCAATTATTTCACAAGAATTGTCCAATTATCTTCGGGGCAAACTGATTCTCTGTATCAACTTCCATCAAACTCAAGTTGGTATTTGTCAAGTTATGTGCTCTGGATCAAAATATCAGATAGACCATTTTACCATCTAAGGCTCTCTTTGCTTTTGTGTTTTTTTTTTCTTTGGTGCCTCTATTCTGTTATATTTTAAGCAATAAAAAAATATCAACTTGTTGCCCAATACGTATTGTAATCTTTTGGCAGTCTCCCAAAAATGACTGCGTTTTTCTTTGTTTGTCTGGCAGTTGTTTGTTATTCTCCATGTGAGAGGGGGAAAAAGTGAGTTGCCCTCAGACGTGTTTGTGGGAGTGAGGCGTGATGACATGGCTAGAGAGGGAATAGGCTCTCGTCCTCTGGGAGGAAAAGGGAGGGGGTGTGGGGTAGGCGGGGGTTGAAATACTGATGCACCACAGGTTTTTGCCATTAAGCCTGGTCCTTTTATCACTATAGCCAGACCTTACCATGTTTTATATGTATGCTCCCAAAAAGCGTTGCAAAGAGTAATGTCTGTGGTCTCAGAGTGACTTCATAAGCAGCAGAAGACGCGCAGAGTCCAGGTCGAGACATCTGTTGAAGGTTCAGGGTTTGTCTCAAGAGGCAAATATGGTAACAATAAAGCATCTGTGTTTTTCTCACAACAAGGACAAGGGAGGTTTGCCATACATGATCTCCGGGTTTATGCTGATCTAACATAAGCTTATTGCACGGTACAGAAAGGGAAAACAATAGCTATGTGTTCTGAGCAAAAAAAAAAAAAATCTTTCCCCCTTGCTGTACCCCACTGCTGAGACACAGTGTTTTTGGAGTCAGTTGGGGAGAATTTAACATTGTTATCTAGCTGTCTTTCACTTAGCCTTTAATTATTTCCAAATGTTCCATCTGATTGCTATTGGCAACCTTTGCGTGTTTAGGCATGATGTGTTTGAAATGTGAGCAGGCCTTGGCTGGCACAGACCTGTGGGGTAATATACAAGGTCTGACCTCTTACAAAAACACTGGCCACATCTAACCCATGTAGTATACATTACTTTGGGAGGGAAAGGAGCTGTTTGGAGCCTTCATTAAACCTTAGACCTGTGTTTTTCAGTGATATTTGGGTGTGAAGTCCCTCTGTGAATGTGTTTAAGTCGGTCATACTGATGTGAAACACAAATTTCATTTGCAGGATGAGAAGCATCAGGATGTGGTGATGCTTCTTAACCACCTGAGAGTCCCCAGTTGACTAAAGAAACATCATACATCTATAACACAACAGCAAATATGGATGTTGAGCACAGACCTGTGAACATAAGTAAAAGTGTTTTAGCCAAGTAGTCCAGATGTGCACAGATCGCTGAGCTGTTTATTGCTGCTTACTGCGCTGTCCAACAGGCCAGCAGACAAATGAAGCTGGAAATACCACAGAGTGTCCTTAAGTCCTGCTGAGTGCTGCTCTATGTGAGTGACCAGACTCACAGTCTGTGCAGTGGTGACTGCTGTGTTGAGACTAAACGAGAGCATCTGCTATGACAACAGAACGTTTTGATTTGTTTGTTATTGGTAGCTGTCAGAGCAAATTTGTTTTTCTGATTTTCCCTTGAATTTAAATTCTTTAGCTAGTGACTACTACTGCTTTAGCTCTTGGCTCATAGTAGACTTGATGCTATGCTAATCAAAACTAGTTTTTTTATTTAGTTACATTAGCTGAACTTTCATCGGCACATAGATTACATGTGGATAAATTTACTCCAGACCTTTATTTGTAGTTTACATTCGAACCAAACTGATCAACGGAACCAGTCAGTGTTTTGGCTAAAATCAGTTAATATGCACATACTGTATATTTGTAGTAACACCATGCCACAAATTAGTGTACACAAATGCAGAGCTATTAAAAACTATTCAAGGTTATCTTGACTAAAACATTTATTCGTGTTTTAGATTATGGGGAAGAAATCAGGAGACTGATAACTGATATTTAGAACTGTTCTACTTTTTTCTGTAAATTTAAAAATGTCAAATTTGAATGCTGACTGAAATATCAAACTAAAATTTAATTCAGTAATCAATTTTCACAGTGAACTGACAGTCTTATATATAATAGGTACTATAATTTAATAAATCTTCTATTCTCATTTATTGCTCATGACATATAACCAGTCAGATAGAGCTGTGGATGTCACATCGCTTGAAACCACAAAACAGAGACTACAGATAGCTTGAGGTAGCTGCATCAGAATCAAATTTCATCTTATTTTATCTGATATTGGATAAAAAAATAATAGTAAAATTAACAGTATTGATTTTTAACCAATATCGCTAATAACAGTAAGATGCTTGTGAAATGGGTAACACTGGAAAAACAAAAAGAGCATAGAGCACTGACAACTGTGATAGTCAAGAAAATTAAATCTGAATGGAAAGAATGCAAAGAGGAAATGTAAAAATACCCACTGGTGGCATGTGACCTTTCAGAAACATTTGTGGTTTGCTCATTGGAGTTTCAGACATTTTAAATGAATTTTAAGTATTGACAGTATACAGTATGAGTTGGATCATGGCACTCAGTGGCACACAGTACTGTTACACCGTTGTGTTAAAAACAGCCAGGATCTTGCCCCATCTCCAAGATGTGTGTAAATGACTACTCACACGATTTACAACTCATTATGCACTTAGAAAAGGTCGAGTCTGACCATACAGGACAGATAAAAACAGTGACAGTATACTTTAAATAAAAATAGAATATTATACAAATCGAACATTGTATGATGGTTACATGTCTCAAAATACTCAGTTTACAGATTTTCAGACTCTGTGAATAAAAAAGTAAAAAGGAAATATTCATACGTGATTTTCACAATAATGCCATTACATACTCTATGGTAATTTTTTCATTTATCGTTGCTCTTTTTTCACTTTTCACAGGGCCCTTGTTCCGCAGCCCATGTGAGTTGCTGCCAGTAGGAGTGGGACACCCAGTGCAGGCCATGTTAAAGAGCTTCACTGTTCAGGCAGGTTGTTCAAGCAGGGGCACCACCGGCCTCCCCCAGGAGGTCCACATCATCAACCTGAGAGGACATGCTCCCGAGACTCCAGACAACACCCCAGCAGAGGTGAGCATCTTTTTCAACTTTATATATGTTAGATTAAACAAGAATTTCAATGTTATGAACTCGCATATGCAGATATTTCCAAATAATCCGTCAAAATAATATGAAAGATAATCTACCCTGAAAAAACTATGCTGTGACTCATGACACATAACTCTCTTCAGGCAAGTAGTAGCAGTCATTAAAGCAGTACTATTTTCCATCTTTCTTTTTTTTTGAGCAAATCTCTTTGTTTCTCCCCTTTAAATAAATTTAGACCTCTTCTGATACCTTCTAATGGTGTTTTGTGGATTGTCAGTGTTAAAACCACTCCCTATCTATAACATGGTAAGTCTCGTCACCACTTGCCATAGTTGTAAGATGAATCATGGGCCCAGAGCCTTCAGAAATCGCTGTGTCTGGATTTTACACTGTGTCCCACGTTCCCATCCCCCTCAGTCACAGCAGTGTGAAAAGCAGCATGTATGGACTTGCCATCGCAATTTTGCCACTGATGCTGCTCAGGTTTAAAGGTTGCTATGGCCAAATATACAGACACACAGTCAGTATGACTACTCTGCATCAGCAGCTGGCTCTGTACTGAAGGTTTACTACAATAACATAAATAAGATATCTGTTGTCAAAACAAACAAAAGGATGAATCTTTTGTTGTAGTCATTCATAGTGTCTCTTTCTGCATTTTAGGGGGAACTTCAGTTGAACTTCATTTGTTGTAAAAGTTGAGTAGCTAAGTAGTATAAACCCTGTAGTTTTCATTTACTTGCATGAATACAGGTACATTAGGGCAAGTGGTCTCAAAAATATTGAGTGCAATTACTGGATAAGTATTTCAATAAAGTATCTTGTTTTAAAGATACAGTAGGACCTTCAGGGGATGTAGTTATCATAAGTTGTTAGAATTCAAAATATTATGGCCTCATATTGGACTGTTGGAAGAAACTGGGTGTGTCAAACCAAACGAGAAGGATTTGCTGTGTTTCATCTTGATACCAATATACCTGTGTCAAGGTGAATTGTGATTAGACACAGATTTCAACAAGTTGGTTTCAGGTTCAAATTTCAGGAATTTCTCAAACCCAGAAGGAAGTATTGAACTCTACAACAATCAACCCTATGAGGTACTGTTAAAGCTTCCTATAGCCTGTGAGATTCACTGTCAAAATCTTTACTTATTCTCTAGAGTCTCTACTACGGGTACTGATGAGAAAAGTAATGTTCATTAATACATTCAAGTGACACTTTTTTTATCGGGCATTAGTTTCTCAGTTGTGATCTAAAGCAGACAAATCCATGTCGTCATGACTAAATAGGTTGACTGAAATGAAATAATGTTAAGCTCCACTGACCTATCCATGTTTTACAGTCCAAACATTTGTCCTCCTTCTATACCTTTATTGTTATTTCACAAAATGGCACATATTTTTTCTTAATTCTTTCTTTATGTTTAAAATAATTTGCTGTGCACATGACCCCTCACGGTATTTTTGTTATGGATAGCCTTGTGAAGTCTCTAGTGTTGGATATGTAAAATCCATCTCACCACATCGATTTATCTTGCTTTTGGTATCCCATCACCTCACTGGTCAAGTGAGGATTTATGCAGAGGAGGCAGACATCCAGCTGTCTGTCTCCCTGCCTACAGCCTTGGCTGCAGAAGGTCAGTCCAGCTCATATTGAGATTAGGTATGGCTACAGAAGCTCCTTGCCTGACTGGAGGTCGCTGCTTATGATTAGATAAGATCCTGTAAAGGACAGAGGGACACGGTGCTTACTCCAGTTCTTGATGGGCTTTACCACCTGTGACACTGGCACAAACTGTCCCCCTTTTTTCTGCATAATGTTTGGCCTTCATGAGGACTTCGTGGGAGGGCTAAAAGGGCATCAGATTGTGGCCACATTGAAGCAGTCTGTCCCTGATCTTTTGGGAACACAGAGGGTGATAATCCATGTGTGATAAGCTGCATGTACTATGTTTGAAATTAAAACTTGAACCACTGGTGAACTGTGGATACATCAACACATCCATATGTGACATGTTAAAGGTGGCTAAACATATCATTTTACTTTTAATTAAACACAGTAGTTCAGTATTTATCTGTTATTTTAAGTCTGACTCAGTAAAATTAGCCCCAGTGATTATTCAACAATAACAGTAATGCAGTACAGTAATAATAATGATTTTTGCCACAATATGATTTTATATTATTATAATTAGCATTGTAACGATACATTTTTCTTATGTCTTTATTTTATTTACATTGCTAAAGCACAAAACGTTTTAGCGTTTTGTTGCTTTACTTTGTTGTACAAATGCATATTTTGATGATCAAACATTATATCTTCATGGTTTTTGAATGTTCTACATATAAATTCATGAAATTTTCTAATGCTTGGTAAATGTTTGCCATGTTCTTTTTGTGCAGAGCAGTTTAAAACCACAAACAACCATCTGGTTTCTTCAGGTTTCACTCAGGATGAAAAAAAATTCAGCCATCACATTGTGTTAAATATCAATATCAACTCATTTTTATCATTTTTGGCCATATTGGCCAGCTCTAATTTTAACTCAACATTGGTGTTTTATTTTTTTTAATCATCTCATTTGGATGTGTGTAAATTCACTCTGAGAAATTGGTCTTTTCCTGTGTTTGCTTTGGCATCAGTATCCTTTGCTTATTTTCTAAGTCAGCAGTAAGGTGCCTGGTCAGTCTGTGATTATGTAAATCACAGTAAGTTCTCGCTCTTCACCTCTCCTGATGGGGGAGGAAGTGGTGTCTGAGCCACAGAACAGACAGTATTTGGATGTTTTGAATGATGGCCTGCAGTAAAAGAGGTGCCTGTGGCTGAGATTTGGCCGTGCGGGGCTGACTGTCTGGGTCGAGGGGCTGCTGGAGAACACAGTGTGCCCAAGTGGCTCTTTACTAAGTGACTGCAAACCAGGGCCTTGACCAGGTAGAGAGATAAATCTGCTTTTACACAGAGTCTGTAAACCAGACGTTGGGAGGTCACACAGTCAGTTTTGAGTCACTTTTATACACAAACAGGCACACACATCCTGCAGCTGCAGCGTGTGAGGCCTGCTTCACATCTCTTTCACATCCATGTGTGAAAGTCGCAGCTCGAAGTTTATCCACATTTTCAGTAAAGACGTGAGAGGAATGAATTGTTTCCTGCCTGAACCAGTGAACCCATTTCGTATGGGCATTAACTGGAGGGTATGAACTGTTACTCAGAGAAAGAAATGCACAGCTGGACCTGACTCAAAATACACAGTTTGGCTTCTGGCCAATCTCTACACCAAAACTGACTTATTAAGTGCAACAGAACACCTCAGTAGTGACTGTGCATAGTGCTTCGTCAGGGATATAATCGTACACAGTAACCATACCATAAGGGATCAGGAGGAGGAACTATGTCACTCATTCATTAAAGAAGTGTTAATGTAGAAACACCACAATAATATTTTGGAAATCCTTTCTAGACATTTCTAAGCCATTTGTTGAAAATCCAACCAACTGTTTTATACATGATTAAAAGTTTTTGCAGCATGATTGAAGCTGAAAAGGAACTTAGTATGAACCTGGTAGATTTGGAGGATTTGTTTTCTAATTGTTTCATGTAATGATGATATTGAATTTAGGTAATTAATCATTTGGTGTACTAAGAATACTCACTTGTTTTGTCAGAAATCACAGCTGAATCAGTGGCTGTTGGATATTTTGGGTCACTTAAGTTACTTAAACTAAGAAAGAGAAGTGACTTATTTCCTTTCTTTAGTCATTGCAAAGTTACACTGCAACTTTTAAAAGACAACATTATACCAAATAGAAAGCTGGTTCCTATTTTCACTTTTTTTTTTTGTTAAATCGTACCCTGCTGTTGCTCAAAGTTTCTATTACAAAGTGGACTGGTGGTTTTATGGAATAATATATCTTCCTGTCCATAAAATAAGCAGTTCTGACACTAGTTTGTCTAGACGCTCACTTCTGTCTTTTAAAGTATTATTCACTTGGACTGATGTAAAGAGTGATGATTTCTTCAGCTCCAGTTTTTCACATCAGAGTAACAGAAGCCTCTTTGCCCGTGTCAGCCTCCAGAGGAGAGACATGAGGCGAGACTGGAACGACCGTGAGTAGGACTAGTAAAGTTACTTTTCTGTGCCAATATGCAAGTCCCAGATTGTGGCGGTGTGTGTCAGACACTAATGATTTCTTCAGATAATGGCAGAATGATTTTTTTATATTCTAACCAGCTATTACATAGTATGTGAAGGATCTAATTTTCCAAAATAATAGAACAGATGAAAGTTACGGTCAGAGTGAGTTGTATTTCAGCCTCGGGCTCATATATCATCCAAGTTTAAAGCTCTTGGGATCTGAAACAAAATGTGTTTTCTTGGGTTGACTACTGACCTGAAGGTGTTGGTGTTTTGCCACTTAAGCCCTACCAAAACAATGACCTCATCCTGAAGTGCTTATTGCTGCTACCCCCACTCTGTTTCGACGGTGTAGCTATCAGGTTTGACCTTTTTTCCATATGCCTCTGTCACCTGCCCAAGTGGCCTTTGCACCCTGCTAACAAGGCACACGTTCATCACGTTGGCATTACGGCAAAGTCCTGCCGTTGTTGTCGTCCTTTCATTGTTGCTACGAACTGCTGTGCAAAAATAAGCAACTCAAAAAAGGGGCCTGTCTGGGCATATAGTTGAGTAAAAAAATAAACAAAACGGAGCAGCCACATCTCAAATCAGCCAGCTTTCCCTAATCAGTTTACCAAAAGCAAACATCGAACACACGCATTGGCTCTGAATGAGGGTGAGGGAGAGCAGATGATTGTTTTATCAGCTGGAATTCATAGATATCTCCGACTGCGTGAGTCACTAGAGGAGCTCACCAGGCACAAACAGCTGGTGAGAGCACACTGTCAGATATGAGACAAACTGTAATACCAAGTGCTCACATATAGACAGCAGCTTTTTTATTCAAACTTTGTGCTTTTTTCAATGTTCCACCACTGTTACCAAATGTAACACAGGTTTGGGTCATTAGAACTATGCAATTTAATATTCATAACTTTGTTTTAATTAGAGTTTCAATACTTCAATATCCAAATCATTGTGTTTTCATTACTCTAGAATGAGCCCTACTATATCTACAGAGAGAGTGGTTCCTCTGATGCTCAAATATTAGTTCTAGAAAAGGCTATTCATGCTTTTCATGGGTTTTAGTAAGGCACCGAAGGAAGTTATTAAGAGGTAATCATTTGCATTTTGCATCCTCGCCACTAGAGGCCACTAAATTCTATACACCAGAACATTAAAGTCTAATAATAATGGATTAGATTTATATAGCGCTTTTCTATTAACGCATACTCAAAGCGCGTACAATGGATCCATTATTCATTCACTCTCACAGTCACACTCTGGTGGTGGTAAACTACCAATAGTTCTACCTTTTGAAATAAATGTTTAGTGTTGACTTTTCCCCTGTTGTCTTTCCATTTGTCCATTCCATATGACAGGGAACAGAAAGTTTAGCATTAGTACAGTTATGACAAATGTACTATGTCAATGATGAAAACCCTGCAGTGGCTTTATACTCTAGTAATCCATATGATAACCTGTAGTTTGACTTACAACATGGAATAATGTAGGAAGTAAGAAAATGTTCAGGTTTGGGGAGGGCTATCTTACGTTACAGAGGGTAATCTTGTACCACACTCCCCACCTCTTGCCCCTGCCTCATTTTATTTTATTTTAGCATGTCCTGCCATTCTGCCGTATCACTCCAAGATTGTTATCCAGAGGTCCCGTCTCCCTTTGACGTGTGTTCTGGCTTTTTTCTTGCTGTTTGCCATTGAGCTGAGTGCAGACTGATTAGCATCACAGTTCTGGGGGAAAGGCTCCAGGTAGCATCCCCATCGCACTCAAAAATGTGGGTGGCGGCTGATAAGAGCGGTCAACAAGTGAAGGTCCTCTTCCACTCTTTTGCCCTGGCCGCTGTTTCCCTCTGTACACCCTCAGTGATCCAGAAAGAACCAAGATCCAGACAGACAAGACACACGCACATACATGCACACATCAGATAACGCAGTATGATTGGTCCCAGGCAGTGTGTCTCTCTCCTTATGTAACCAGTCCTCTCCGTTTTCAACTTTTGTTTTAAAAATGTTCCAGGGTTAAACATGCGTCTTTTTTCCATTCACTTTAGTGTTTTTTTTTTAGAATCTGGGATATATTTTAACCCTCCATTTTAAACCATGAAAACTCCTTTCTGTTTTTTTCCTGACTCTGTATTGTATTTTTGTGTTTCATGTCTTGGAGTACAGTGTGTTGTCTTTCTTTCTCAAGCTGATTATTATTTCCTGAGAGGTAGAGTGTTTTCCTAGATTAGTCTTACTTTTTGGCTAATTAAAGGATGTTGTGGGTTTTCTCCGAATCACTACGAATCATCAAGCACTTAATTAGCTCAGTCAATAGAGGAAACTCCCTTTTCCTGCAAGGACACTGAGCCTCACAAATCCTGAGCTCTGACAGCAGGGCAAATACTGGTTACACATAATATTCTACTGCAGGTATCACATTACAGTGTTGATCTAAAGTGTTTATGAAGCACACTTGAGCCTAAGTGTAGTTTGGTTGACCTGAAAAGTCATGAAATTGCAACCACATGCTCAAGACAGTGCAAACAAATCACCCCTAACAATTACAGTGTCACAACTAACAGTAGGATCTAAATCTAACCATGTGGACTTGTTATACAATAAAGGCTTGAGAATGATTTATCATTTAGGGATTCGTTCCAGTTGGTGCTATGTTTGTTGTTGGAACTGATTGAGAGCTTAAAGTTGAAGCTCTATTGTTTTTTCTTTATACATTTCCATTGTTTACACATGCTACCAACACTAATGGTATGCTCTATGACAGACCTAGCTTATCCTGCTACAGCTGTCGTCCCTTGTGTAGAGTTTTATTTCAGTAACTGGATAGGTCTAGACAAGCTTCCATCCTTGACTGCTGGTAAATACGCCCCGTAACTGTAATGGACACTGGCCCACCAAATCCCTGTGCCAACCTTCTGATAATCAATCAGGCGTGGCCTCCCGCCCCCTCGCAGTCATTTTTCTGCTGGGACCTCTGAAGGTAGCTGCACCAGGGACGACTCAGCGCCACCTGATCCTTGCAAACACATTAAAGGTACTTTGATGCGTGGTGTTTCTGCACCTCTTCTCTCCACACCCTGGCTGTGTGAGGAGGTCTGTTGATTCACACACTAGTCTTAAAAAACCTCTGAGCAGAGATGCACAGCAGCTGCCGACAGCAGCACCACTTACGCTGTGCAATGCAGCTCCAGCCTGATAGAGACTGGCATTATCACTGTTTACTTTTAAATCTTGAATAACAGGAGATAGTTACCACACTTTTCCCCTTTTTGCTCTCCGTGCCTCTTGGCATTTTGTCTCCTTAGCGCTCTGCTTATGCCTGTGTTTTCAGGTGACTCACGTCTTCTGGAAATGTTTCTGTCTGGGTTTAAAAATTCTTCGTCTTTAACAACTCTCCCCCTCTCCTTCATTCGTTGTCCACCTTTCTCTTCCATCTCTCCTTCCATCTCTCAGAGCCAAGACCTCAAAGCCAGGCCAGGTATGATTATATCTGGGTTGTTGTTATTCTCATAGGAGCGATGCACAGCTTTTTCCAGAGTCTGGAATCAAAAAAAGAAAGCAGTTACTCTCACTGATCTGTTTGTTTGGATCCGCATCCAGTTTACTTCATAGATAAGTGTTCAGTAATTTCTTCCATCTCCTTCTCTCAGAGGGACTTTTTAATGATTTTTGCAGCGCTTTCATGGACATCTTCACTAAACACTCCATTTGTGTTACTCTCCCTCAGGGCTTACATCTGTGGAGGACTGATAATTAGGCTTTGATGCCTCATCTTTACTCTGTAGATGCTGTCACCATCTTTCTCTTGTTAAATGGCTTCATGTAGCATCACAGTGACAAGCCTTTGAAGGCAAAGTAGCTGTCGGAAGATAAAAATCTCACTTCCCTGTGTTGAATCTCTGCCAGGACATTTTCGGGAGTTTGGTGAAGAAGTGTTTGTATGTGTAGAAGACATACATAGAGGTAAAAAGTGACGAAAGCATTTGCTGCTGGTTTTCTAACCTAAATTCATTAAACAGGACTGATTGGTTTTTAACATAAACCTACTGCTGTACAACTTAATCTTGTCTGATAAACAAATTAAGTTTTTATATCTTGAAACACAACAGGGAGCAAAAACTACTTTTCTAGGCATCATAATGGTGAATACTGGTGTGTATTTTACCATTGTATTAAACTGCAATACAAAGAATAATAAGAATAATGAGCTGCTAAATGATGCCTTTATCTCTAAGAGTTCTTTTCCTTATAGTGTGAGTTGGACTCTTACATTATGATTTTGCTTTATGCATACAACATATTTAGCTGAATTTAGAAACCAAGAGATAGTTCAGCTGTTCTACAACTATCAGTGAGTCCTTTGTTAATAAACTGAATTATAGAGCAAGTGCAAATGCCATTCACCTGATAAACTATAAGAGCTTCCATTTATCACTTTAGTCACGATTTTATACACACTGTAACCCCATACCAAGAAAATCAGTGTTTCCAAAATTCCGTACAGTTTTCAATTGTTTTAATTCTTCTGGTAATACGAAACTCCTACTCTGAATCATCTTAATATAGAAACTGTCAGCTCATTTTCCAATTGCAATCGTTGCGATTATTGAGGGCTTGTCTTATTATTAGCTTAAATCGAAGCACAAAGACTATATTTATTGTAAGAAACAAAAGCCAATATTTTGCGAGCTGAGAGTGGTTATGTTACTGTGGGGGTCTATTTTCATTTAATGTGGATCCTTGTGGGTTGAATTAGAGATTTACAGGCTTTTACAGCTGACACGCAGAATGGGGCTAATGTGATTAGTCTGGGAATACAGATGAGCGGAAGTTTGAAGTAGTGTCAGACAGACTGGCAGCTCTCATCAAAGGTGACAGAACAATTGGATTGAATTTTTTTACAGCTTTTCAGAAAGATTTGGTAATAGCAGTGTAGAGTACTATTTAAGATCCTTGTTGGATTTAATAGCTCAGATTTTTGCCACCTGACGAAATTTGGTCCAAGTGATCCGAGCAGTCGAAACACGAAAACAACAGTTTAAGTCCCAAAACATAGAGTTTGTTTTCCCTGTCTTACTAACAGACTGTGAAAATCTATTTTAATGGCAGTCTGAGAACCAAAGGCATAGTTGCATGCTGTAGAGATGGTAACAGCGGTCCGCCACTTACTATTTTTTTCACTGTTAACAAAGACTCCACTGTGTGAAAGTTCAGATCCCACTGAGGCTACATATCAGAGCAAAGCAAGTGCCTTTTAGGGAGAACACAGCATGCCGTCTTTGTGAGTTTATCAGTGAGCGAGTACATAAACAAACACAAAGCCTGATAAAGACTACAAAGTCTAAAGTCTACAACATTATAATGTTGCAATTACACAGGGATAGTAACAGAGTATCACTGTTTTTATTGTAATATTAAGGGAACATAAAAAAATCAAAGCACTGACATTCATGCAGTGTAGCTGTGTAAAATGGAATCATGTCATGTACAGTGACTGGTCTTGTATTGACTCTTACATCGTACATTAATACTGTTGTATCAGTGTATTCTACTTTTATGTTGCTACAATTTCTTTTGCCTTTACCAGGTTGAGCTGCATCTGAAACCCATCCAGTCTCTGCTGCGCCACCATAAACCCCTGGTCCTTGTGCTCAACTCCCCCCAACCACTGATCTGGAAGATCAAGACAGAGAACCTGGCCCCGGGCATCAAACGTACCTTTCATGTGAGTCCAGCATCAGTAAAAGCCTTCAAATCCTGCTTCCTAAAACCATGTATTCATTTCCTTACAGGCTAAACTGTATCCTTGTTTCAGCTCCCTTATGCTCAGAGTGAAATATTAAAGTGATGTTAATTTGCTCAGGAGGCCTTTCTAGCTCCAACAGAGGTTTCCCATGATGATGCTTTGCATGCAAACACAGTGAGTAATACATCTACAGCAGCTATTGTTAAGTGAGGCATTATTCTCTGTATACTCAAGCATTATGGGAAATCTGTGCATGGTTATGAATCTACTGTAGATGAATTCTTTCCATTTTTTCCTTCCAAAACAATAATAGTAAAAGCAGTGTTTCATAGTGTTTTAGGTAAACAGACCTGTATCGCTCTCATTCAGCATGGTGAAAAACACAATCATTAAAAAGGGTAAATGTACTTGTTCAGCTTTATTCACTCTCCACTACCTGACAGAAAAATTATAGTTTTCTGTGTTGCTGTTAACAACCACAGGATTGTATTCCCACTCCCTATCTGTAATAAACAGTTCTGTTGATAGACTGTCAGCTGTTCAAATCAGACATTACCAAACTCAAAGACAGAGTGTGATGTAGCAAGCAGTAAATGTCCGCAGAGGCAGGGTTTGATTGTCCTTACACCTGTTGATATTTGTTAAAGTACTAAAATACGTGGCTAATTAGTTTCAAAAGAATTTAAATATTCACTGTTGTTTTTGGCGACAAATGTTCCAGGGAAGGGGTGTGTTCAGATAAACAGACACAGCTTCAGATAAGAATGACTCATTACTGGCTTAAAGTTGGCTACACTATTAAAATAGCTGACGGAGATTCAGTTTAGGACCAGGGTACAAACAGGGGGAAGAGAAGATGTTTTGGTGAGGGGTATTGTAGTGCAGTGGGAGCCAGGTCCCCTGGAGAGCCAGCCATATTTAGTAGAGGGTACCAGGGGGCCTCGCTGGGAAACTTAATAAAAAATGTAAAAATGGACTGCCTTGGTTTTCTTGTTCAAAGGCTGTGAATCACATGAGAAAATCATAGCAAACTTAGACCCACAAACCCCAGCCGTGGCTTAACCATGCTACATTGCAGGAAAACCTTTTTCTTGCTTTTTCTTCTTTTCTCCGCTGAAGGCTTTTCCGAATTTTTGGCTTCCCAGAGGTAATCATTTTCAATTGTATGTTAACACCACAACAATCTGAAATAATGCCCTATCAGGTATATATATTATTACCATATGTGGCCGAGTATTTTCTTGCTTATTTCTCATGTGCAAAACATCCTGCTGTGAAAGCCAGTGTGACATGGAGAATAACATATATGAATTGCTAAATCCTTGCGTTATGCACAGGCTCATCCACACACACATACACATAGAGGGAATTTTATAGAAAGAGCTCAGTGTTCTTCTCATATATTCTCTGTAGCCCAGCCCCTTTGACATTTAGAGCAGCCTGAGTATTAATATGGCACTTCAAGGTCTTTTTAAATGGCATCTTTTTTTAGACATTTCTGACATATGGTTTTCATTAAAAAGACACATTATCATCTTCATTAAGTGTGATTACTGTATATTGGTGACTTAAAAAATCTCACTTGTAGATTTCATAGAAAGAACTTGACAAAATAAGATCTAAGTACAAAATGCCAAATGCATCTTTTCATTATTATTTCCTGTTGTAAAGAGAATGTTCTCATGTCAAATGAAACTAATGCATGTCATACAGATGGATGTGCATCTGGCTTGCTTGTGTTTTCTTAAGCTGTGATAATGTGTGGCCGGCAAGATGAGTGTTTTTCTGTGCAGACCAGCAGGTCAGTATCACAGTAAATGTCTCCCGTTGTCAGTGGTGGCAGACAGAAAGCAGCTGACAGCTATCATTAAAGCCTGCGGTACTAACAGAGCTGTTGCTGTGTGTCTAATGATGTTGGATATCAGTGCTTTTGCAGAACAAGAGGTTTTTAGCTCTTTATTATGTCATATGCAACATGAAATGATAAGATAACTCTGTATTAAAGGCAGGTGTATATTCAGATTGACTACAATAACAGAAGTCAAGATAACAGCATTGTCTCTTCACCTTTCAATGTGATACTTATCTGAGATATAATTGCAGTTTTTCAAGTGGGGCGGGGAAAGATGTCAGGAATCTTAACAATGAAAGATGAGGTCCCTGGAGTCAGACAATGCCCAGGTAATGGCTTTGACTGAGTGCAGGGGCCGCCACTGAATTAGGTGTTAAGTATGTGGTGTTTGAGTGACAGCACAGAGCCCTCTAGCAGTGTAAGCTGTTGGTATCTTATCCACCAGCCTGCCTGTACTTGGCTGTAATCCAGAGGAGTCGCCCAGGTGACACTTCTCTTCTCAGGTTCTCGTCACAGTGACACCTGCTTAACATGCCATAAAACACCCTGTGTTAAGAAAAAAACGTATTTTTATGAATTCCAACAAATCAACTGACTGTTCACTTAGTACAGTCTCACTGCACCAAATTTTCATAGCTTTCTGTTATTGAACACCACATACTATATATAGTATGATGTATAAAGTATAGCTTTTACTATAAACAGACAAAAGCACCTTTCTTATTTCAAGCTGGAAACTATAAAATAACACAAACTAGGGTAATGTCATCTCTGATCAACCATTTTGTATTTGCTGCTTTTTTTTTGTAATTCTTAATTCAAGTCATATGCATTTAATACTAGTGCTAAAAGACTGACAGTAAAATTAGAGGAAATTGTAGGATAATGAGAGTGTAACTTGACAAACCTATTAACCAATATTGTTATTTATAGTAAATAATGACAGCCGTGATGGTCTGAAATAATACAAAATAGAGCATTTTTAAAACAAATGTTTTAACCTTACAAACTTATGTGGGCAGTGAATAATGTTTTTTTAATGGGGTTTATGGTTTCACAATCAGGTACACTTTTGTAGTCTCATGGGCTTGAATCAATGTATCGCAGTTTCCTGAGTAGTCTACATGCATGAGTCCTGCTGCTAGCCTGTTGTTATTGCTAGCCAACTTCTACTAACCAGACAGTCAACTACTGAACTGCAGTACAACGAGTGGAATGCCTCCAACAACATTAAGATACAGGTTTCATGCATTTTGGGGGAAACTCAACACGTTCAAGGATATGATTTTTCAACAACAATAACAACAGTCATGACAATTAAATTATATTCTATTTTATGAGTGTTGTTAAGGCACCTGCATAATGGTTAAGGGGGCATTGGTAACAAAAAACAGGTTGAGAACCGCTGGTGTGGAGTAACAGAGTCAGGAGGAACGAGCGTTGGGACCTAACACTTCAGAACAGAAACCTATTGCCAGACCTCCCTCACTCTGCCTTTCCATTGGAGAAGCTGTTTCCTGGGGCTAATTGGACTCTGAATCAGGCCTGCCAGTCCTTGTTTCCTGGTCCCAATGCTCTGGGCTCTGTGGACGCAGATGGGCTGCCTGGAAAAGCTTCAGAGATGTTGAGCACACTGTTGCTGTTGGCCACTGGACCTTGCTGGCTTTTAAAATACCAGAATCCAGACTTTTGTTGTAAAACATGCTCTCTGCAGTACAGCTTGTCAATCTGCAGCAGGCAAGAATCATCTTGGGTCTGAAACGACATGAAATATGTACACTGAAATCAAGCCAAATTTTATTTTACCAAGGGACAGTAGGGGGTTGAAATATGGCCTTTGTTCAGAGTGTGCTGTGTTTACTCTATGTTCAAATACATATATTTTTGAGGGAAGGGAAAATGGCTGTGTTGCATCTCTGTTTGAAAAGGCTGATCTAGAGCAAATGTTTTATAACTCTTGATGGAAGAACACTGTAAAGTTTTGCTGTTGGCTTGTGCTCCCTATTGTTTGTTTGCCAAGCTGTGCCTTTTTACTTTTTTCTTTCATTACTTGAAAGCATGTAGTATGAGATCCATCGCTTCACACACTTGAGTGGTCTCCTCACTGTAATAGTTAATGGAAACCACTATTGGTTTTTATTTGGAGACAGAAACGGCAGAGGAACGCTCCAGAGTGGCGCTGAGACATATGGTATTGTTTTCTCCACAACAGAGCTTGCCAGTTCACATGAACACAGGCACATCTGCAGCAAGCATCGTCATTAGGTCTCCATATCTCATTAAGACAGGGAAGATCAAATCAGCCTCAAAAGCATTTCTCACATTAATTACACCAGAGTTATTGCATGTTCATATTATCCATCGGGCTTTTCCGCACCTTCCATCATTCTCCTCTGTTTGCAACACCTCCTGATTTCCAAACAGCGTTTTGCGATTTCCCAGGCTCGGAGTATTGCTCAGTGCGAATGCAGTGGAGAATTACAGCTCTATGATAATTGATCGCAAACATTTGGCACGCCTTCTTCCCTTTTACTGCACATATGGCCATGATATGTTAATGCTTATAGGCAAAAAGGGCAGGAAATAAACCTTTTTTAAATGTTTCAGCAGCGCTGGCAGATGTGCTTTAAACACAAGATAATAAAGAAAACCACTATCTAACTATATAAAAGGTAGTGGATTAAAATTGTGCTGTCTGTAAGATGCCTGCCTGCAAACATCATTGCCAGTGAAGGTACATGAGTTTCTACCATTACAAACATGAAAGTATGGGTTGCAATCCCCACGGTATGCTTTAGCTAACATCTACATTCTTTGTTTGTCCTCAGCTGCCAAGTCTGAAGAATTCCTCTTAAGTTGAGGTAGTATTCACTTTTCATGTAGTTCAAACTCCAAACACATTACAAGGTCTTTACAGCAAACAAAATTTACCTTTAAGACAGTTTTGGCAGTGATGGCAACAGATTGCTTAAAAAAAAGAGGTCAACTCTATTTTCATATATTGATGTTATGCTTTGCTTGGCAATCGACTGCTGCTTACAGTTCAACATTAGATAGACATTTCAGGAGGCCAATATGAAACCAACAGGGAGATTTGTTAGATCTATTCTACAGTCTAACTGATTCACTGAAGGCCTGTGTTTGTTACATAGTTATATTTCAAATGAATGTATTAAATCTAATATTAATAGTCTTGTAATTGTCTTAGTCTGTTACCAATAGAGAGTAGAATCTTATAACAAATACTGCGTGACAGTTTATGTAATTTTTACACAGTGTAGAAGAGGGGCACTTAGAGATTGTCTTTCTTGTAAAGGCATCATATCCCTATAACCATAGTGCTTCGTTTGTCAGCAGTTTGAGTCTTCTCGGTCTGTCAACTTGGTATGCGACAGGGCAGAAAGAGAGAGAGTTTGTTAAAGCCCAGAGTGGGTCCCCCACTTCCCCGATTCAAATTCCTGAGGTTTTTCGGAGCTCTGGAAGGCCTGGAGCTAATTTGGCTTTCAGGCTTTCCCCCTGTAATTCTTTGCGACTAATTACAGTAGTATTCCCGCAATTAAACTGATAAACTGTGCTGAGCTTGGCAAGGTTAGCATAGAACCCCTACTCCCACCCACCCCCACCACCACCCCC
>JAPQRQ010000019.1:20757671-20787728 GCA_037367365.1 Apogon talboti | reverse complement strand
ACCACCACCTCACCGACTCAGGGCGCTACCTCTCTACTCTCTTCAGTCATAGCTATAGCTACTAAGTGCTACCCACCATCTTTCTGTCAGTTCCTTTTCGTCATAGTAAACACACTAAAAATAAAAATGGACATGGACTTAAATTCTTTGACAGAGTCTGTATCCTAGGCTCCAGTATTTACTGCCTCTGGTGACAATGCCAGGAACGCTGAGTGGAGCGTCCAGAGGTCAGACAGATGTTGCGTATGAAGAGATTCAAATAGTTATGTCTAAAAACCTTAAACGCCCTACGGGATACTATTCTGTTATCATTAAAACGTGATTGCAATTTACTTCTTCTGCTTTATAACATCATCACAAAGAATGGGTCTTACGTTTTCCTCTGGGATTTACGTGGATTTGTCAGTTTAATGTTTTAATTGTGAGCCTGCCAGCAGCATCTTAGCCGAACGCTCCAGCATACAGATAGGATACCTTGGGAGTTCGAAAAACAAGCCTGGAAATAAAATGAGGTAGGCTGTCTAGACCGTGTGCTTGGACTGATTTGGTTGCTGGGTAGGTTTTTCAGCACATGTGAATGTTTATCTCTCTGAAATGAAGCATATGGGCTGAGCTCCATTAAGTGCCAAAGGGGTGGTCCTTCCTAAAAATGGCAAGACCAGTTTCCCTGACAAACACACATCAACACTTCTTTGCCTTTTGTATTATTTATTACATGTTCATTTTTCATCTCTTTTTTTTATTTCACTGACTGCCTTAAAAGTCTGGATCCTATAGAGCAGCTACAACTGGTATCGCTGCAGTCTTTTGTTATCTAAAGAGTGCAAATGTGTAGATGTTGAAGTGCTTTTATACTAGTTTAATCCTTAGGGGCATGTTTTCTTGACCATGTGCTTAATTATGATTGTTACCTGTTGCATGTGTACGCAATGTCTGCCAGTTGTCTGTCTTCTCTTTTACCCGTTGCGGCCGTGTCAAAGCCGACCTAGACATTTGTGATGACGCACTACAACGTAGTGTACACTGTGTAAACACTGGAAACCAGACACCCTTATTGTGTAGAGGAACATGTGTAAAAATACGCAGGGCATATTTGTACAAGTTTTGAAGTAACAGTTAGAATGGAGTGTGAAGGATGGTTTTCACCGATGTTTAGAGAGTGGGTTTAAATTTGGAAAGGCCTAGATATTTTTTCAGTGTGCTTGCAGCTTCTGTGTTTTAACAAACTTTTTGGTAAAATACCGTAAGGATGAGTAAAGTTTATTTGGCCTCCATCTCGAAAGAGGGTATGCTCAGAGCTTTGATATCTTCATTAAAATGCAATTTGCCACAACTACTTCTCTCCTCTTTTTTCAGAGGACTGGTATCTCAGATCTCAGATGAAATGATGTATCTTTGTCTTTAAAACAATATGAAGGCAGTTAAATAACAATGCATACAACTGAGCAAACACTGAAGTACCTCTTTAGCCCTCTAACTCTCCTGCATTTTCTCCACCTGAAGGTATCCGAAGGATCAGAAGTTCACTTCCCCCTCTCCTGTCAAATCCAAACGGAGACCCTTCCCCATGGCAACGAGCATCTCCTTAACTGGGCCCAGAAGAAGTACGGGGCAGTCACCTCTTTCTCTGAGCTCAGGATGACTCAAGACATCTACATCAAAGTAGGAGAAGGTTAGTACTGGATTCTCAAAATTCCCAAACATAGCTCCAAAGCCCCAAGCCACATCTCCCCATTCCCCTTCAACCCACAGAACTTAACTTAGCTTTGGTGTTTGAGCATCAGCTAGAGGTTTCCATGTACTCCCTCTTCCCCCATCAGCCATTCTCCTCTTCACACTGTTAGAGGCTGCCTTATTGTGGTTGTTTACAGCAGCAAGAAATAGAGGAGTAAAGTATCAGTGCAGTAGTTGAGGACCCACTCAAAAATCTGTTTGCATTTTGTAGCTTCTCTGGATACTTGAACTTTCCTGGACACATGGATGTGCTGTATGTGCAGAGTTTTACACAGTCAGCCTGTTTTTCACATTCGCATGTAGAGCGGAGAAATTCTGAGCTTAGGATATCATTGTGAGGTAACAAGTACCATGTATTTTCCATTCATAGAATATTTCAATATTCTCAAACAAATGTCAGAAAAAAAGTCTCCAGTTTTATTCGTCACATATTACATCATTTCTGTTTTTATCATTAGACATGAAAATGTATCTGCCACGACCTAATTAGATATCCTGTATAGAGATGAGATAATGTATTAAAGTTTTGTTTATATTATATTTAGTGACATATATCCATGTTATTTTTTCCTTCTAATGGAATAAACTCAAGTATGTTGTATGTTTCACTTGATGCCCATTTTCTGGTGAAATTGGCTGCTATATTGAATAAAGCCACAGATTGCTCTGAACTTGAATGATATTGAAACATTTCATGCAAATTAAGTACACAAGTCAACAAACTACACCATACAGACCATAGATATTTTTAGATATTTTAATGCCGAAATATTACACATATATTACACCTTCCAATTTTATGAGTAAAATATAATTTTTTTATTGTGTCCTCATATTCCATATTGTCAAATAACCTGTGATATTTGTACATACTGTCATTTGACAGTACATTATTAGGAAAATTATTTTTTACTAAATAAGTGAATGACTATAAACTGATGCTGTAAAACATTCAAGTCATATCCAAGTCATCTTTGTTTCAAATCTGGATGTTAAACACAATACAGATTCAATGGCTGATGACAGTTTTTCATTTTTTAAGTTTGTTTCCAGTGAATACAGTCTCTGATGAATACTGATCATATCCAGATTTGATCCTGTTGATTGTCTGACGTGTTGTGGAATCTAAAGCACATTCATTGTCTCGGTGCTTTGGCAATGTAACTAATGTTTTTTCATAATAGTAACACCAATACTATGATTATTAAGCGTCAGATTTTGAAATGTCTAGTGTGTGTCTTGAAAAACTGAAAAATGGGCAACATGATGTTTTGGAAAAGGGAGTATATTTTCAAGACAAGATACAGGCGCTAACAGACAACATGTTATCCTAAGATCCAGAAGTGGTGTTACTCCCTTGGTTTGTGCACAAATTATGAGCCATTACTTCCTAAGCCTTTATACCCTTGTAAGGTGGTGTTAAACACAAAAAAATGTAAAAGTCAGGTGGAGGGCATGTGTAGGTTTAGTGGGGAAAAAAATCTGAGTGGTAAGTAGAACGGAGATAGATTAGTCTTCTCCAGTTTGAGTATGATAAGAGGAGTGTGTCTGATGTGAAGGAGCACTTGGGGATTCTCAGGAGAATCTGACTATGATTAATCCTCACACATGTTTTGACCATTTTCAATTTTTTTATGCTGTACTGGCTGCTCCGTACAATGAACAGACAACACGTCCAGCTTCTCAATACGTCAGCTCCCAGACAGGATATCTTGTTTTTAATGAGCATCCTTCACGAGATGGAAATAAAACAAAGTTGTGTCTGGAAAATCCGATTATTTCACTGCTGCTAGTGATCATTGTGTTGTTTCTTGCTGTGGAGAACAGAATGGTTGCTCTGCCTCTAAGCGTCAGGCCTGTGTCATTAGGGTCTGTGGTTTGGCAAAAGCCCAGAGTGCCATGATGTTTACTTCAAGGAGAGAGCTGTAGATTTCCTCTCCTTCACGTCTTTGGTAGTGTTTCATGAAAGTAGACAGATTCTCACTTTGCTTCCCATGCTCAAGGTCTCTCCTCAGCTCTTTAAAGTGCCACAAGGGTTCCGGAGAGGAAGGTGCCAACCTTCAGTTTACACTTTGTCCAGGGCTCTGTTTGCCAAATAAGGAAGCATCTGTCTTGTGTTTTCTCTGAGTGCTGAGAAGGGGCTTTAGTTTTCACGTTGTGCCCAATACAAAGTACTTTCTTTGCTGTTAATGAATATTTCATTAAATAATGTAGGAAGTCAGAGAGATGTGATTGCGGAGGAAATAACACTACAAGTACATTTGACTGAATGTATGTTTATGAATATTATTGTTCTGTTGTTGTGAGAAAAATATCTATCTGTTTCTCCCACGTAAAATGAAAAGATAATTTTCCCTGTTGATGGGAAAACCAATTATGCCAACCAGACCGCGCTCGATCTTGTTTCACACAGGGCAGGGCATTGTTAATACAGAGTTGGACGCAAGACAGATGCAAGGATGTGAAGTGAAGTGACCTGGGAAACTGTTCTTAAAGCTGAGCAAAGTGATTACACATGTTACTGAAATATTTGTAAACACTGAATTCCTACAAGAGGCATCACGTTCTGTACTGGATTCACTTCAATCACAGCATAGACTAAATGTAAATGTCACCATGTGATAAAGTTTACATGTTGCTAATATTTTCTTGTAATATTTTTCGTCTTCATGGAACTTTCAATTAGGGTTAAGATTAGACTCGCAACTAAAACAGCTTCAACTGTAATCTGTTCAGACATGATTCAAATGTAACCTTAACCTTTAAATGGGTCACTGGTAACCATGGTGACAACTTCAGTCTTATGCCTAACCCTATATTTAGATAAAGTCCTACGGTACCTGTTTGATGCAACATTTTGAAAGGTATAGTATGAGAGAATTAAATGGGTTATTTTACATTGGATGCCATTACATTACAACATTAAATCCATGTATATTTGAAGAAATGAATGCTAACGAAGTGTTATTATGTTATATAGAAAGCTGATAACCTGACAAATTTTGACATAGACATTACTGTCAGTGTTAGAAAACAAAGTCACAGTCGCAGTTTTATCTGCTCAGCAGTTGGGTACTGTTAAATTACCTTATATTGTAGTTGTTTAGTTGGTGTTTTGTGATAAATATTTTTAGCTGACAACATTTTGGCATTTATAGTACAATTACTATAGCATTTCTAGTTTAGCCTGTTCATCTGCATAGTTGAGATTAGCCTTATGACTGCATGGTATAATATAGGCATTGCTTTAGCATTAAATCAACTTGTTTCAATACATGATCAGAGAACTTAGGCAATGAGGCCACTAGTTGAATTAACCTCAGACTCTGACTTCCTCCTGTGGTGGAGGAATAAAAAAGCGGTTTGACTTCAGGAGCTCAAAATAGTAACACCTCTGCCACTAATACAAACATCTCTCCACTTTCAGACCCAGTGTTTTCTGACACCTGCAAGATAGACACCAAGTTTCTGTCTCTGAACTACCTGGGTGGCTACGTGGAGCCACAGTCATCAAAAGGTTGTGTTCTCTCTGCTCCTGACAAAGATCGAGATGTCCACATCATTGAACTTCAAGCTCCAAACTCCAGCAGGTGAGCAAGCCAGGCAGCCAAAGCCAACAGTACATGTTGTCATAGTTTATTTTTGAGGTCAAGATGCTCTCACTAATCTCTGTGGAGTTTGTTTTGGACTGAAACAGCCGTAAAGGCAGGGGGGAGAGTTGAGTGTTCAGTTAGTGGTGCTTTTCTGAGAAGCATTTTTCAAAACTGGGTCTCTAAGTCCTGGATGCCAAAAAATCTTCTCACTCCCCCTGTGGAGTGATTATTTTGTCCACCCAAAGGCCAAGTCTCAGAATGTAGTGGTAGCAGTGCTTTATCTCACTGCAGCGCTATCTGGTCTGTAGTGCACATGTCTGCTTTTTTCCTGGAAACACATCCAGCTTTTTAATTAGTTGGCCAGACTCATAACCATCCAAAATGTATTTTTTCCCTCTTCTTTTTGTAGTGCTTTCCAGGTGGATGTCGTAGTGGATCTGCGGCCTCTGGAGGACGATGCCCCCCTTCATCGTGACGTTGTCCTGCTGCTCAAGTGTGCTAAGTCTGTCAACTGGGTCATCAAGGCCCACAAAGTGATTGGCAAGCTGGATATAGTGGTAAGCTATCAGTATGACAACAGACAAAAGCTCTCCATCCAAAGATGTCTTTTTCCATCTACGAACTTCAACACTTCCAAATTTTTTACAGTCTTATCACACATCACAGCGACTTACAAGTCATGTCACAGACAGAAATGTCATCACTTTGCACCATCGACTGAAGAATTTGTCACATCAGGATATGTGTGTGGAAGTGGCGCCTGGGCCTTTGCTGTAAGAGAGGGTGGGGATAGCAGGTTAGAAGGGACTGTGAAATTTCATTGTGGCAGCTCCAGGGATTGTCATCGCGTTCAAAGAGCCAGTGGCAGGAGAGCAGTGGGGGTATCACATATTTCCAAAGCCGGGGCTACCACAGCTGCACGTAGAGCCTGAGCTGCTTCCTATCAGTCACAATGTGAATTATGGGTGGCACTTGCTTCAGGCTCTTTTTTTCAAAGCTGTGAGTTGTTAGGACCGCCTTACCACACACAAAAGACAAACACTGGGTAATTACTGCTATATATCAGAGCCCTTTACATAGAAATGTGATTTAACACATGTTGAGCCAACTGCAGGAAGCAGTGTATGAACAAAATTCTTCCTATTCTTTTTTTTAAGCCATGATTTAGTCCTGGATTATGTTTATCACAAATAACATTTAACCAATTGACTTTACATTTACAGTCATACTTAGGATTAAGTTATTCAATTTATGGACAAAAGAAACACAATTTTTCCATCAATCCAAATCAAGATTATTAAATCCCCAGCTTCTGAATGAATTTAAAACTGTCTGAGACTGACTGACACCCCTGGAGAGACTTTACTGTCAGGTTAATTTTTTGACTGTAAACTTGTCAGTGTAACCTCTCCAATTAATGTCTTGAGCTTTACACTACTTGTGAGACTGCTGCCTCCTCTTGTCCTCCTCCAGTCTGTTTTCATGTCCAGCTATTTTCTTTGTATTTCACTTCTGTGTATCCCTCTGCTGACACCACATTTACAGCATTGCAAATGCTTTTCCATTGTTAATTTTTTTTTTTTGCCATATCAATATTGATAAATGGATGTTGATTTCACAACTGTTAAAATTCTTCTTTATACAATTTTTGTTGGCCTCTCCGTTATTTGGGCGTGTGGCAGAATAAGGCAAAACCACACATTACTCATAATTTTTAAATGTTAAAAAAACATGTGACTATGTGCTGCTCAAGTTTCTCTGCTTAAGTGAATGATTCATTCCTTTATTGTAGGTATAGATAACAAATAAACTACACACAGGGAATAGGTTGTCACGTTCACACATGTACATTTTTATTTAATTAAATTGCAGTGTTTTGTGAGTATATAATTACACGGGTTGATTGTGACTAATTGTGCGGCTCTAATGCATTTAATGTCTTTTTTGATATCAGAAAATTCAATTATATTGCTGTATGAGGTTCCTTGTATCACTGAGAATCAATATACAGTTTTGATGAAATCTTCATTAGTGTTGTTCCAGTCTCTGAGGACCCTCCGAAATATGACACCTATGTAAACTTTGGAAGAACAGTTTAACTGTAAAACATGTAGACAGCAAATGGGCAGCTGTCCAACCTCATATTAGCTCCAGGGATGGAATTTTAAACCCCGTCCTTCTCTAAACTATGAGAGTGAAAGAAACTCAGCAACTGTTTAATTTGTGCTGATGACATCTATAAATCACTGTAGGACTGACTCTCATCGTCCCGGTTGTGGGCTTTTGTCTTGTATGCACCTCTCAGCTCGGGTGCTGTTTTCAGTGGAGGTGTGTAGGGGCTCTGGGTTTCCTCACTGTGTAATGCTGATACTCCTACAGGGCCGCTGCATACATGACACTGCATTTTTGCCAGGCGTCGTGTGTTTGTACAGCTGCCTGGTCACTGCTGTACAGTTAGTCAGGTTGTATGAGTGTAATGCCAGGTTGAAGTCTGTGGTACATGCAGCAGCACAAATGGAATTACCCATGGTGGAAATGTGATTCAACAGATTGTTCAACCGTTAACATTGTTTTCTGGAGCTGCAGATCTGTGTGGGTCATATATTCTGTTTAGAAAGTAACTTTCAGTTCTTGATGAATCTGAGGAATATTTTCATTCAATCTAGCAATCCATTTTCTGATTATTTTAGTTCAGAAATTTCTATTGCCTTTTAGATTGCCATACCCAGTTTAGATACTACATAGATCATGATGCCGTTAAACATGCCTAGACTAGTAGTGTAGTACTGTTGACTTTTACATGACCAACTTTAAGTAACCAAGAGGAATGCCTGTTTCAAAGGCAAACTAGCTGAATTGATTGCCACTTTTTCCCTTGTCAAACCATGGCCTGATACAGACAAAACTACTGTCAGGTGTCAGTCCACATTGTCATCTATGTTAAAGCACCGAAGGACAGTTTTATGGTCATTACAGTTTCTGAAACAGCTGACAGTTTCAACTTTTATTTGACGTCAATGGTACGCAGGATGCTGTGCTTGTGCAATGTGCATTTGGAACAGTGTCAACTATTTTTGCGATATGATAGCCTCATAAAAGTGAAGCCTCACTTTTGCCAGAGTGGGTTCTCCTCCGACTTGCTCAAGAGAGTTGAATG
Organism: Apogon talboti; assembly: GCA_037367365.1. Classification (NCBI taxonomy): domain Eukaryota; kingdom Metazoa; phylum Chordata; class Actinopteri; order Kurtiformes; family Apogonidae; genus Apogon; species Apogon talboti. The sequence goes on along the minus strand of JAPQRQ010000019.1, from coordinate 20,779,244 downwards.
TGTGGGAAATAGCTGTGAGAAAGAATCGGTCTTCTCACACTGGGAGGGTATGTAGCAGGGTAGGACACAAATCTTCGGAGAAAACTAAATGCATTTCTCGAGCTATGACATGTTCATTACCTCATGCACATTCAAGTGATTCACAGTTTACACAGAAGGACTGCAGGACTGTACATGAAGTTGAATATGTCTGATAATACCTGAACATTAATCATGTTTTTTGGTGCTGACAATCATAAAGGAGCTGACTCAGACTTTAAATCTTGAAGGAAAACATTGAGTCCTATAATGAAACTAATAGAACTTGTTCTTTTTCGCCCACAGGCCTCTGATACCGTGAGTGTTAGTTCAAATACAGAGAGACTGATGCAAGTGTCAAAATCACCCAAGCAGCTCTTGCCACTGGGGTCACAAGCGCTGATCAAGTGGGCTGAAGAGCATGGCTATAGCCCAGTCACTTCTTACACCAGTACTGCTGTGGCCAACCTATTCAACCTCCGACTGAGGGAACAAGGTAATCTAAAATCAGGGGTTCTCGAAGTTTGGGGCCGTGGCAAGAGCCCCCATTAACTGATTAAACATATGCTTGCTGTCACATGTACACTTACACAATTGGAAGTATTTGTAGTCCATCCCTTTGCTAACTTTATTAAATAAGACAGAAAACCATTTCAATTTGAATCATGTTAGTACTGCTTCTACTTTAAACGTGATGTTATTTTATTCATAATACATTTAGATTCAACTTAGCACAATTTATACTTTAAGTTTGCAATTTATCTTAAAAGCTATGAGAAAACAAATTGTAGCAATGCTGGCATAGTCCAAATAAGCACAGACATTTAAAATGGTCGGTCTACTGACTTTCAGTAAGTTCTGTAACTTTAAAATAATTAACCTATTACTCCTTATTCAATCACTGACAGAAAGTCCTGAATAAATCAGAACAGAAGTTTATCATAACAGTTACAGAACACATCAGAGTCGTTAAACTTCATTTCAGAAAATATTTCTCCGTGCTCCCCAGCTAGCTGGCTAATAAGTCAAGTGAGAGATTCATGACAGATTGATGTGTCACAATCACTTTGGAGTTTCTTTCAACCCAAATCTAACATTTGTGGAAATAAGAGGCATAGTATAAATAGTCCCTGTCTATAGAAATACACTTGTAATGATACAGCACAATTTTACATAGTAATTTATTGCGATTTATTTTACTGACCCCCAGGGGTCCCCAGACATTTCTATGAGAACTAATGGTATAAAAAAGGTGTAGAGAGATAATTGTGGGGAAAAATCCATTCCTGAAGCTGCTACAATTTTAATTATGACCAGTACTGAATGTTTTTCACTCTCTCTGTATTGAATGAGTGTGCAATCAAGTTTCAGGTAGTTTATTTAATCTCCTGAGGGTCTAACACTGTGTGATTTCCAGATGTAGTGGATCCTCTGGAGAGTATGTTACCTCCTGAGCTCTCCATCCTTCGTGAGTCTGGTCCCCATCCAAGACCTGGCACAGCTTCACGGCGCTCCAGTCTGCCCTTCCCCTTTCTTCCATCTGGGCCTCAGGACCTGCCCCACCTGCCGCTGCCCTCCGCCCTTGACGACCGGCCCTGGGAAAGTGATGGGCCTGAGGAAGTGCAGGGGGTGCTCAGTGTCGGCCTCAGCGTGCAGTGTGAAGACACAAAGATGGTGGTCAGCATCGACAAAGAGAGCCTGAAAGTGAGTAGAAGGCATGGCTTCACTTAATCAATTCAGTTGTTTTATTTATATAACCCAGTATTACAAACGAGAGATGCGACTCAACGGGCTTTACAATCTGTCCAAATTACAACACACTCTTTCTCTTGACCCTTAGTTCAAACGAGGAAAAATGGAGCCACAACTTAGGGTAGGAAAAATGTAAATGTTCTAGTCAGGTGGTGAGTCAGAAAAAGCAAAAAAGAGTTTACTGTACATGACAAGAACATGGGAAGAGCAAGGAAGTTTTGTTATATATTATATTAGTAATAAAATGACCTAAAACTAACAGCAGGGTCAGACTTGATTCGGTGATATCAAGAGTTTAGAATTGGATTCACACATATGAAAACTATTCTGATCAGTCAGATGCGTTTTTGGGTATTTCCATCTTACAATGCTGCTCATGCCACACAGACTGGATGTGACAAGCAAAAGAATAGAAAAGGACACTGAGGAATAGGATGCCAGTGTTTGGACCAATTAACAGGCTGAATGATTCTCTCCTGATTCGTAACCTAAACTTGAACCTCTGTGTCTCCAAGTTGTTGATATCAAGAACACAACCAATATGTGCAGTTGTATTATGACAACACATGCAGAAACTGTCCAAACTCACAGATCTGATTTAAGGACAACCAAGTCAAATTAAAAGCGTATTAAATAAAATACAAAATGTGGTCATTATTTTTTTAAACACAAGAGTCCCTGTTATACAGTCTGACACTGATGGAAGTAGGATGCTTCCCAACATTTGGCGTGTGAATGAGGGGGCAGCGCAGTTAGCCCACATCACAGAATGGAAACTGGCAGAGGCTGTAATTAGGAGAAGTTTGGACTGGAGCTAGACCACCTTGTGGGATTTGTTTATTCCTGGGAACTTGACATCTCACAAACCGCTTTGACTTTTTTCCTTTCCTTTAACAATTCTCAAAATGAGTTAATAAAGAAAGTTTTTGATCTGTATTCAATGTTGCATTTTTTTCATGTTTCCTCAGGCAAATGGGTTTTCTAATGCCAGCCTTACGCTCCAAGACCCAGAATGCAAAGCAACAGCCAATGCCACCCACTACACACTGGAGACTCCTCTGACTGGTTGTCAGACTACCATATATCCCATGCAGGGCAGCTCAGTGGCCCTCAACTCTGTGAGTATAATGCATATACTTAGACTTAAGTAGAAACATGTCCTGCATAAATCCTGTGTAGCTGGAATCATAAAAACTATCTAAGCATCACACTTTTCTTGTACTGGTTTACACCCAAATGCTTTTATGGATTCAGCATTCACATCTGACATCCCCACTTAACTTCATTATTATGGAATGCATTTGGTGTGTTTGTTCTAACAAGCAGAGATGAATCACTTCCTCACTGACCTATTGAAAACTTTTACAGGGAAAAATTTAGAACAACACATTTTCTGTCTCGTCTAGATTGAAAGCTAGGCACATGTTCAAGGTCGCCTTTTGTGTTAGCACTCGGAAGCAGGGATAACCTCTGACCTTTGGTCAGAAGAGATTTATTTTCATTCTCTCCTTCTCTTCACATCAGAGATAGTCTGTGTTGCTTGTTCCTTGTGATATGCTTTTTGAAATTTCAGCAGCGGTTCCAATAGCAGGTCAGCTAACTTTTACCAATGACTTAAATAAACATGAACTGTCACTGATATTTTCCTTTCACCTCATTAAATGAGAATTTTCTCAAAGCACCCTGTACTCATCTTAGACCTCTGACATGCCTCTACTCTGCTGAGAAATTAGAACCATGTTTCATTTGTGCAGGGTGAGTCCCACTGCTGAAGCCACAGGACATTCCCACATTTTAAATCCAACTCATTGGTTACAGAATGTTTGGCTCTCACAGATTGAGATCTCTGCATATTTGGCTCCTCAAATACTGCAAATTAAGCAACACTTCTCACATACAGATCTTTTGAAAAAAAAAAAACATTGTTTTTTATCCAAGTTTTCCTTTTGCATGCTTATTGATGTGGCTCTCCTCTGTGGATCCCAGGTTTTGGTAAGTCATGCTGAGACCAAAGATGGGAGTGGTGGGCCTGTGGATGATGAGGACCTAGAATCTGGAGATGTGGTGTTCCCAAGAGAACCAGTGGATTTAGAGAGGCCGCCCATAGAGCACCAGTCTGTCATCATGGTAAGACACCAAGCTCTTCTTTTCTGTGAGAGCAGGGTCAAAGTTGACGAGTCAAGACTATGATCAGCTACATCTGAACGTAAATCACGCATAACTAGAAGAAACTTCATTTCCCAGAGTCCCTTGTTGCTAGTAAAGCCTCCTCTGGCTCCTGCAATCTCTTCATCTTTCCATGATGTCTGTTTTATGAACTTGACCTGACATTTTCCATTTTGAAGTGTCTCCACTTTCTTTTCTCTGCTGACTGACTTTCCTTTATCTCATCCATTCCTTGTAACCCATTTATTGTTCTTATTTATACAGTATCTCTTATGTTTTTTCCCTGTTTGCTAGTCTATCTTAATGTGGTCAGACACAGACACAGTCATGTAGAGTGATGTTGCTTAGCAGTGGAATCTAATGTCAGATCCCTGCTGATATTTATATTGGCTTTGTTTTGTTCCCCTCCTAGTTCAACTGTACTTACCAGAAGAACGAGGAAACCTCAGAACCAGTTCCCAGGATTGTACCGGGACCGGCGAGGCAGCCAGGCGACGATACGACGTTTAACATGGAGCTCTATAGTACAATGCCATTCGACAACCCTTCACGTCAGGCTTTCTACACTGTTTCACAAAATCAGCAAGTCTTTGTACAGGTAGCCTTTGCATTTCTATTTTTTTCTCATTTTAAAATAGTCCTCCTCATCCATTTTTTCCAGGCCAATACACTTTTGTCTAATGAAAACAAATTCAGTGAGTGTGTCTTTGTCTCTCAATGAAGGTCAGAGAAACTGTTATGTTTGTTGTTGTCTGGGATTTTAATTCTTCCTACTTTGATCTCTTGGCGTGTTACCCAGAAGATCAATTTGTGTTTTGTCTAGTTAGGGCTTAAAAAGCTAACACCCCTCACACTCACCCTCTCGCCCCTCTGTGTGTCTCTGTGGCCCATTTGACTGGTTCTGAACACATGTTTCGCAACAGTAATTATGGAGGTCAGGTAAAAGATTGCACAGGCTCGTACAGTGATGTCCTTTGAAGAGATGATTTATGATGATATCAGTGGGAGATGCTTCTCTGACAGTGTGGACACAGAGCCAGCAGGTTACAAAGGGTTTTCTGTGTATGAGCCTTTGGCGCAACCCACTCCTCAGAACTCACACTGTGCTGAGACCTGACCTGAAGCTGGAGCCAAGAGGTGCATGAGTACACTTTGATGCACAGAAAGTGGCTTTTTGTTCATTCAAAACTTTCCCCACCATCAGCTGTGCACACATGATATATTGTTGTTTGTAAGAATGCATTTCCCAATGTCTCTGGTATAAGTCTTAACAAGCGTCATTTAACCTTTTCAACTGGCTTTTACATATTCCTTTTTATGTGTCTGTGCGTCTGGCCAATACCTTTTTAATGGTAATACCATCATTACAAAACAAGCACACTGACAATCAAGAGGGGGAAAGAGGAGGAATGATAGCTCAGGGGACTGTCTTGTGGTTATGGGTGGAAAGATATTACTGCCATCCTAACTGGAACTGAAATGCTACTTTCAGAAATTTGTTCGAGTTTCTGTCTTGTGTCACTATCAAGGTGGTGGTCCTCACTGTGGTTTCCACACATTTTGACATTAGCTGTTAGATTCTGGCACGTGGAGGTGCTAGGGTTTTTCCCTTCGTTAAATACTTACTATAACTGTCCTCCAACAGCAATGTAATGTTAATGTCTTTGCCCATTTGGCGTTTGTTCAGATTGTGATGACTGTTCAATATTCATTCCACTATTCAACTGCTGTGCAGAACATTTGACTCTTTACCTCTGTACCTTGCCTGAAATAGTTGTTGCATTGAGTCGAAAAGCTAGAAACTGACTGTGTTACTATGATCTTCATTGGATTTAACTGCTGAGCTTTGAAATGTCAATGAGATCATTGCAATCCAACTTAACACTAAACCTGTAAGCACAAATAATAAGCTTTGATGCTGTTTTATCTACAAAAATGCATTTTAGCATGCCATAGACTGACGTAATTATACTTTAAATAAGTAGTTGGACATAATACACTTGTTTTCTTGTCTGCTGCTTTGCCGCTGTCATTTCTGTTGCTAGCATAGCTTAGCATAAAGACTTCACACAGTGGGAAACAGCTACTTGGGCACAAGCAGAACCACTACACCTCTGTAATTATCCTGTCACATTGAGTTTGTTTTATCTGCACACAAAAGCCAAAGTGTAAAAAAAAACAGTTTCGTCTATGTTGTATTTTAGATGCTATAAAGATGCTGTCATTAAATTTGTGATGATAGGGTTTTAATTTCAGGATTTCAGTTTTTTCTTAGTTTTATGCGATTTAGTTTTTTGTGTGTATTTCATTATGGGTCATGTTGGAAAGTGTTTGTATTTTAACATGTTATCCCTTGGATTTAGTTTTGCGTGTGATCCAGAAATAAATAAATAAAATCAATTTAAACGGAATCAAATCAAAGCAGTTTTCCAAAAGGTTGAACTCTTCCATTTTTACCACTAAGCAGTACTAACACTGCACAAGAAAACTTAACAAGGAGTTAAGTATAAAGCAGGTTGAATGATTGTGGTGCGATAAAAGTTCACACTGTGTTCCTCCTCCACTATTATTAATAACAATTTCACTTAATCCTGCTTTCACCTTTAGTTAAACAAATAGATGGCACTAAAGAAAGATAACCGTTTCATGCCTTTGTAGAATAAACATCTTTTCCACTCTCTCATGTGCTTCAGGTCACATCAACCACATCAGATCCAGAACTGGGGTTCACAGTTGTGTCATGCTTCATCTCTCCTGACCCCAACCCCAGCATCCCCTCCGACTACACACTCATTGAGACGGTCTGCCCCACAGACGACTCCATCGAGTACTATCCTCAGAGGGACCTCCCTATCCCTCACACACAGTTGGACAAGAAGACTTTCAGCTTCACCTTCAACTCAAAGTACAACATGTCCCTTCTTTTCCTACACTGCGAGATATCTCTGTGCTCCAAAAGATCTCCGAGCAGACTTCCTGCGGTATGGAGTTTAGTGTTTTCCAAACGACTTTTATTCTCCTGTGTAATTTCTTAATTTACTGCACAAACTATCTGCCTAACTGCCAAACTATCTTAATCTGGCTGACCTGAGCCTTTCAGTATCAGTTTGCAGCAAAATGTGAGCAGGACAAATGAATCAATTCACAGTTCATTTCCATTTATTATTACTATTATTATTATTATTATTATTATTATTATTATCATAGCTCATTATAGTTATAAAATTTTCAGTTAATCTTTCAGTTTGGTTTTAAGGTCATTTTTAGTATTTGTTAGTTTTCTAAGTGCATGAGTACTAACTGAGGAGTTTTATCATAGTTTTTACGAAAACCTTGAATTCCAGAAGCTGAAAAAAGGATGGGATGAAGAAAATGTATGGTATCAAATATGTTTAAAAAACTATTGTTTATAAAAGGTCCCATATTGTGCAAAACTATGTTACTTTTGTACACCATGAAACAAAGTGGTTTAGCAACCACACTGCAAATCAAGAAAGTGAAAACAAAGCTTATTTTATCTGCAGTTATGTTTTTTTTTAGCTTGTGTTGCATTTTTCATTGTAGTTCTTATTTCTTTGCCATTTCTGTTTTTTATTTAGCATTATTTTTTGACTGCTAGTTTGAGTCTAAATCTCAATTAACTATAACAATCCTGGCTGCAGAACAGAGCACACATAAGTGTTATCCATCATTTTTGTTTTTCTCACTCTGTGTTTTTTTGTCCAGCTCACTCGGTCTTTTCCAAGAACTTTGCTCTGTCTGTGTTTTTACATGAAAAATGTGCCAAAGTATTAACAGAGTACAGGGTTAAGAGGGTAATTGTTTAATTCTGATTGAGTTTCATGAATTTGACATAGATTTGATTGCCATGTTTTTACTTTTGGTCAGGTGTGTCACAGTCCATTTTGCATGATTACTTCTACTGGTATTCAGCTTTTTTTTCTATAAAATAAAGGTCATAAATGGATTTTACAGCTGGCTTCTATATGATGGTGTTGTTTTCATAAGTTGATCTTATTTTCTCAATTTTTGTCCACACAGTGCTTAAAACCTAGTGAGACGTGTGATTCTCCATCTGTGGACATAATCCTGGCAATGATGATGAACACCAAGACATCAACAAAGCCCCTGGTTGTGGTGGATGGAACCAATCAACTAGACATAACAGGTTAGTTATGAATTAAGCTCTGATATCACTGTTTGAGTACATGTAGTGTGATAAGTAACCTACAGTAGAATGAGAGGCCACTCCGACGCTGAAGGAGCCAGAGAAAGCTTGGGCCGGTACTCAGCGATTAGACCAAACCACAAAATGCTGCACATCACTTCCCCACATCTGGTGGATATTAACTGCGGTGTGTGTGTGTGTGCTGTGAGGTTTTCTGATTGTGTACGCAGGTGCGCGCATATGCACATTTGGCGTGTATATGCATGTGTCTGTTTACATTAATGTCTGTACACAATACCGTGTTTTTTATGGGTGTGTGTACATACTAGCATGTGGTTGAGTGCATTAGAGGGGAGTTTGCTCGCGCTGAGGCCCAGTTCTGGACCAGTCCTTGCTGAGGGAGGGGTGGAAAAAGAGGAGTCACACAGCTCCAGTTCCAGTTGTTTTCACTTAGGACCTTATTGTGGCCTCCCCTTTCCACTAGAGAGGGGGAGAAGGGAGGTGTGTGTGTGTGTGTGTGTGTGTGTGTGTGTGTGTGTGTGTGTGTGTGTGTGTGTGTGTGTGAGGGGAGTTGTGGTCCTCTCGTTGGCGTTGGGAGTTCAGCCAGAACGTAAAGGCCCCTCGATCTGCGCTTCTTTAGCTGTTCATTCATCCACAGACTGTATCTCTGTGGCTATGACTATGATCAGAACGGGACTGAACAGCCTGCTTGGGGGGCTTAGGGGCCTAAGGTCACTGCTGTCGCATTTGACTAATCATGACCTAAACTGAGATGGGATGATATTATGAGTGCCCAATCTCTGGTGGACTCCCAGAACTTTTTCAAATCAACAGCATCCCCTCTGAGAAATGACATCAACAGAGACCTGTGGTCAGTTTGAGTCAACTTTATTGACTCATAAGTGTAATATAAAATCACACCACCTCAACATGTGAGCCAGAGCATGTTGGCTCACATGTATCAGCATCAACATTATTATTGACCAGTTTAAACACATTGCAGAAAAGTATGTTGCACATGTACTACATAAGTGTATGTAGTTATTTACTAGTACTTATTATGTATAATCCTTACTGTTCAGTTTCACGTGACATCTTAAAGACATTTCAACACCATCTCCTTATTTACTATACTATGTTATAATTGTTGTTGGCTCTCAAAGAAAACCAATTGAAACCATTTGATCCCTAGTATCAATAATGACAAACTGTAAAACAGGAATCTTTAAGGTATGTTTGCAGTGCCACAAGCAGTAATGACTCCACGCTTCTCTACAAGTGTTCATACAGTGCATTCATACACAGAGTATCGAAAAAACAAGGTGTCAACAGAAAATATGGTAATGAAACATTAGTTTTTCAACTTTTCAGTGCATAGAATCTTATAGGATGTATATTGGCTCTGGTATCAGCCTCAACAGACCAGTATGAGTAAAGCTCGAGTAAGAGCAGCCTCATGTGTAAAGAATGGGTGGATTTATTACTTTTTTAATTGGATATTCCTAACCTTTGGGTTTCACCCCTGGCCAGAAGTACAAATACAGTCAGTGACAGAAGTGCCAGTGCTGGCGTTAGAGAATCAGAAGATGTTGGTGAATTGAGACACTAAACTATGTACTGTAGTGAATGAACATGTGAGCTAAGCAAGTCCGAAACAGGTAAAAACATGCGCGGCCCACACCAGTGTGCCAGTGCAGCGGATTTATTTTCCATGGAGCACATTAAGTAAACACAGATATGCCATAAACACAGTGAAAAAAAGCTCAATTTCAAAGGCCATGTTTTCTAACACAAAGGCATCTCTTATGCTAGGATGGCAAACAAAACAAGCAGCCTTTCAAGGGCCACAGTTAAGCACTGGACAGCATCCCAAGCTGAGCTTGATCTACAAATCAAAGAGAGCCACTTGTGGCCAACTTGGTACATGGAAAAACATAACAGCCTCAAAGCCATGCCATCAAAAGTAGATTTACTGCTTCACAACATCAATAAATTTTATCCCTTTTATGCATCTGGTAATGGTCAGGGAAGTTAAAAATCTTTTTTGGCAGTGTAGATTCTATAATTTACTCTAGTACAAATAGTACTACTTCAATTAATAGATAGAATCTACAAAATCTATGAAAAAAGATGTTCACGTTAATGCAGTTACATTCATATCAGATATGTTGTGACAGTCTGCTAAAGTATTCTCTGTAGGTGAATATGATGACTACATGACATTACTTTTGCTGAATCTTGTGATCTCTGCCTGAGATGTAGGGGAAGAACCTGCTGAATCAGAGTGATTTTCTCAACATGTGCTGCAATAATCACAAGCCAAGTACCCCAATTTATCAATAAGTAGACGGATGACATAAACAAATGAATTAAATAGCCTGAAAGATAGGGATGTTCTTTTTTGTTCATGGTTCGCCAGACTGACCTTTAAAACAGTATAAATCAGTGAAAGATTGTGTGTGAAAAATGTGTGAGTAGACGATTAAAGTGAATGTATCATGTGTAATGGGTTTTGTAAGTACAGAGTGTCGGTGTCAGCGGCACTGCAGAGGCTACATCAGTGGTTTCTACAAACTATGGGGAAAGGTCAGAGTTTAACAAAAACATGTCATTACGTAGGAGTACTCTGTCATTCCATTACAAGTGAACTTACATAAACAAATGACGTTCATAGATATCGGAATTGTTCCAGCTCTGGAGTTTGAGTCCAGCTCTATTAAATGCTGACAAGTCAAGAGCTGACAGACGCCCAGTGGTGCATTGTTCCCCACAGTCATCAAAGTATTTATCAAACAAAGCCCAGTGCGATTTCAGCTTAATAATAATGACTTCTATGTGCTCTATAGGAGGTGACTTCACATGAATGATCATATAAGGATCAAGTTTACAAAGCTACATACTATCGTTTACTGTCCATTGTTAAGTTCCTTTTCTCCTGGGAGCATTCATGTCCACTATCTGTGTTCTCAGCAGACCAGGCCACATGAGACAGATAACAGTGGGCTGGACAGGAGGGAGCCAAGGGTGGCAGAGAGGACGTCCTCTGGCCATCGTCCCCTCTGAAATTAAAGTCTTGTCTGATGGCCTGTCATCGTCCTTTATGCGAGATGAAAAACTCTGAGGTGTTCCTTCCAAGAATAGCACCCATTGTGCCCAAGTCTTGGACGTGTACCAGGCTCACACTTGAGTACACCCCATACACAAGCTCCTTTGTATTGTTTGTTAAGGCATCATTACAGCTAATTTGACTTTTGAAAGCCTTCCAGATGGCTTGAAATAAACGGGTAAGCAGAAGTGGTCCGAGGCAGCAGGTTCATCCTTTAGGACGCTGTCAGCTTACAGAATAGCTGCTCTTTCAGCGTTTTCCTGGTTCAGGTTGCTGTATCACATTCCACAGAGAATTACTTATCAACACACTGCAATATCAGCAATCTGCTGATCCATTGGCCTCTGGCTGACGGGCTGACTCAGAGCATGTATTGTACTATTTTTTAATGTAAGGAAATTCATAATATATGCTGTACTAGAGTATACATGATAGTCAGCAGAGATTAAAATGAATTTTTTTTCTATTTTGCAGTTACTCCTGAACTTACACTGCCTCCAAGCCCACCGCACTCCCCCAATGACAGTAAGTTATTTAACAGAATTAACACTTCATACACATATCATCCATGGACTAGTTTATTATAATCATACATATTAATTACATATTGGCTTTTCATAAGGCATTATGAAAAAAACGTATTAATGTCTTCGTCTTGACCACATTCTTTCCCTCATTAATTTCAGTCTATTGATAATAAGGAAGTTAATGTGCATGAATTATTACTTTAATATGCTTTGCTCAATATGGACCTGAGAATACAGTGCTGCCATCTTACCAATTTTTTGACTGGATTTGGCAACTTTTGAGCTCTTTGCGTTACCTCACAACAAATCTAGCACATTTTTGGGCAGATTTCAAAGGGTAACACATATCTCTCAGTGAATGTATTTCTGGCTCTTTGCACTGAATGTTTTGTGTAGAGTCTCAGACACAGGGAGAGCAGCCAGTCATTTATTCAACCAACTCTGTTGAATAAAAGTTTGGTACAGGTCATGTACTAAACCTTAGACATTTATGCATAGACAACATCTAGGGTCACTTCAGGCTCTTGTTTAAAAATTCAGATTTATGATCTATCTGGCGAAAAAAAAAAAGATAACCACATATAAATCATTAACCTCTGAATATGAATTACTCACAGAAATTGTTTCAGAAATATACAGAAGACAAAACGGAAGAAAAAAGTGCTTTTCATTCAGAAAAAGACAGCTCCCCCATTTACCTTTACCTCAGTTGCAGAAGGTACCAGACCTTTATTTGAATGAGGTCTGTTTTAGAGGCAGTCCTTTAATTCTAATTTCTGTTTAATGGTAGAAATGGTCCTAATTAGTACAATCTCATTTTGACCCACTCCCATTTGTGATCTTAAAGGTGCTGCAAGGAAATCTGAATACAAAGTCAACACTTCCTGAAACTTGATAACACTGCGACAACTACAGTAGATGTCCAAATAAAAGGCCTCTAGCATTTCAGTGGATAGAATACAATCATTACTTAACAGAGTTTGTACAGCGTAAACTTCATCTTCCTGTTGTGTGTGTAAGTTTCTTCAAATAACAACTTCAAGACACACACCTGCAGTGACCAAAATCAGATCATATCACTTTAGATGCGTAAACTAGAACAATAAATAGTTGAAAGTGCTTGGATTGTAGCCAGTTAAACTTGCAGTAAATGCTGTGTTTAATTTGCAGCACATAATATGACAAACACTACAAAAACATCTTTATTTTATTATTTGTCGACCCCAGTTACCATTAGAGATCTGGATTAATTAACTCCCAGTTTCCACAGAAATGTGTTTGCAAAATCCACTATATATAAATGATGATAAATGTGTAAATGATCGTGTATTACCATGTAATCTAAGGACATCTAACACCTTTATAGCAGGCCTTACTTACTTTCCACTGAAAATAATTGGCAACACTTCAAGAATAGTCATTGTCCTATAAATAGCACTTAATATGTCACCTCTTCTTATGTAATGAAACACACAGCTACACAAGACACACAGCTACACCTACTTTTACTATGTGAAATACTTAAGTCTTTGGAACTTAGAGTATGCTCACCATGCTCAACTGAGCTTTTGCTCCTAATTCACCATTAGTTAATAAGTGTCAAACTTCTAGAAAAAGGCCTTACTTTAGATTAATAAAGAGCCAAAATGCTTCTAATAGCTAGTGTTATAAATAGCTAAACAAAGTGTAACCATAGTGTCAGATTGTTCTCAGTATCTTATATACTGTTTATGTGATCTTTATGCATTACTGTGGATATGTGAGTGGTTCTATTTCTTTTTCAAAGCTGTCATGTCCTCCAGTATGAACTATGTGCTGCTTTGTTTTCCAGCCCCTCTGTATGTGCTGGACACGCCAACTGTGGTGGGCATCGCCTTTGCAGCCTTTGTGATTGGGGCCCTGTTGACCGGAGCCCTGTGGTTTATCTACTCTCACACAGGTAGGTCCTGTACCTGCTGCTGCACACCCCCTCTGCACCCCACTCCATTCTGTATTAATGAAAAGATAAGATGAGAAGGAATGTCCAAGGGGTTCGGTGCCAGAAATGTGCCGCTGGGATGGCCAAACATCCTGCTGCTGACAGAGGCCAGTTCACAATAACATAATGACTCCTCTACTGTAAATATATCCTGTTGGTCAGCAGCGAGAGCTCTTCTCTTTCCTGCCTTTGAATGTTTCGGAGGCCTGCAGGGTGGTCAGCGAATATTCTCAGTACAATGCCTCGAGACGAATTGGAAATTCCCCTTGTTGGGTTTAGCGGGTGCTCACAGGAAAAGACACACAATCTGTCCATTAGATGCCAAAGACCTTCCCCCGTCATCTCTAGCCCACCGACCCCAGCCGACCCCTGAGAGGAAGCGCGTTCCCAGCAGCCCCCTGAGTTCACCGTCACACAGAGCAGCCCTGTTCTCCCTGCCCTCACTGTTAACTGGTGATCTGCCACGACGCTGACCTGTCAGTCCCTGGTCAACGTGATCTCGGCTAAAGTCATAAAAAGGGTCAAGATGTTTGAGTGTAAATGTCAAGGCTTTAAATACAAGCAACAGTTAACATTTTGTTTAAAAAACCGCTCATGGTTTGATGGTTGGATCACGATATTTATCATCATTTACAGAACAGCTTTAACGGGATCGGCTGTCAGACCCTTATCTTTAACACAATATTGGTATTGGCTCCACTTTACAAACCCACTTCATGGCCTCCCTAGTGTGACCAACAGTGATTTTGCAAAGACATTAGTAATGAATATGAATAAAAACAGGTGTGAGGATACAATTATTGGCCTAGACGTTTAGAATTTAAAGGTTTAATATGTAAGGTATGTACAGCCAGTGTCACACATTTTGCTGACTTGTGCACGTTCATTGTATCAAATATTCCCACCAATGGTTAAAATCTAGTGGCCTTTTTTAGTCAGCGATATATTTCCCTGTAAATCAACCATAAACCACTGAATACATATTTGGTGTATCATAAATTCTTTCCGCGTTGTAATTTGCTCACAGCTAACATAAAAACAGTTGCATTAAAGAACTAAGCCACAACAGAACTCCAACAAGTAATAACAAAATATACTCAAGGCTAGGTCTAAATCAAAGATTCGTCACAAAACTGTACTCGGTTATAACTTAACTGTAATCTAATATTCTGATGTCACTGTAGTTCACTGTGGTGTGCAACCAGTGGCCTATGTAGCCACCAAGATCATGTGTGCAATATTTTGTGTTGTGCTGGTGGTTTGTTAGCATTAACTGACTCCATTTCTAAGTTAATTGCTAGTGTTGTGCACTGTTGTCACTGTAGAAGAGCAGAAAATACACATTCAGGACTCAGGAGCAGGCATACGGATTTTCAGTCAAATCAGAGTACAGGCTGTTATCATGTAGGCAACTGAGACAGTTGTGAGCTAAAGGCAACAACCAGCTTAACATGAACAACCAGCTCCCACCACAAAACTGACTCCATCACAAACTTCCCAGAAGCCCCTACTCCTACATATTAAACCTTTATTAGCTAACCAGTAAATAGCTCTCCTAAGGTTAACTTAGCATTTATGATGTTTGATAATGTTACTTGACTGCTTTCTTAGTATGAAATGTGAAAATATATCACTGATTAATGACTCGAGGTGCTGACAACAATTCCTGCAATCCTGGGTTAGTTCCTAACATCATCAAACTAGATAACTGAGAGACCTTTTGCAGCTGATGTGACTGATTGTTACCCGATGATGTTACGAAAACATACCTTTCCAAAAATCTTAACTCATCTTGTAAATCTCCTTTAGATGTAATGACCTTACACGGCAACACTGGTGATTCCACATCAACCCAGTCATTACAGATCCTCAAAAACACCCACCAAAAATATCATATTTGATGACATGATACTTTAAAATAGGAGATTGAACATGAAAACAGAGCCGTGTCTCTGCGTGGTCTGAAGACAATGTTTCTGGCCTCTTGAAAAGTATATTTTTTTAAATTACATAATACTCATTGGAATTGTATCTTTGGGTATTGTTACACTTTAATTCCCAATAAGGCAATTGGAAGTATAAATAGTTTAATAGGCACCTCCACTATATATTATTTGGCATTTTGCTCATTGTCTTGGCACATTTAACTGGTCTGGATTCTGCCAAATATGCAGTCACTTGCCAATAGAGCTCCTCCTCCTTTACTCGGTTCAATTACTGAACCAAAATAAGGCTAAAACATCCCAACCAGTTGTGAAATCGTAATCGAACACATAAGGAGAAATTTCATGGGTTATCTGCTCCAGATTTAAACTAGGAGTGTGGAAAATAACACCGGAAACTAGATATCAGCTTACTCTAAGCTCAGATACGCTCAGTGAGATTCTGAAAAACCTCCCAAAAGGAAGAAAGTCATGTCATCAGCCAAAATGGAGCTTTCTGGGGGGGGGGGCACTTTTTGTTTAGGAAATGTTAAGTTTAGTGTGGTGTCTTTACAAGAGATAGTGTGATCGTTTCTTTTACAGTCACATAAAAACAGACTTTATCTCGATCTGAAAAGATAATATTGGACTTGGGAATGTATATCCCCTCAGACAGATGAGGTGAATCCACGTCCCCTTTGTTTTGTTGAGCTCTTGTGAGGGAACAACTGCTGGCAGCTTTGCTCTGGTAAACATTAGCAGAACCGAGAGGCCTCAGAGAGGGAGTGGGATGCAGGACACATGCACATATGCTTGACATAGATTGTATGCAAGCAACCACTTATAAACACACGCAAAACTTAGGCGAAAATAGTTTCTAGTCATGCGCTCTACTTTTGTTGGTGAGATGAAGCCAAGAATAACTATGAATCAAAGTGCATTATTGAAAAAGTATTAATTGTGTCAAACTAATTAAAACGCAGACCTGGCTTTTCTGAAGCTGTTCATTGTCAGACAGATGTTTTTTGTTATCAGCGTCTTCGACTCTTGATGTTAAACTTTGCGTCCCGTGAGTCCCCAAAATGAAATGCTTATTTAGACATAGAACAATAAACCAGTCAGTGGTTTGAGCTGCAGTCTGAAGGACCTGTCTCGTGTTTGCTCTGCTTTATCTACTAAAGCCAGCCTGATTGATTCCAGATATCAAAAGAAATGAACTCCATGAACGAGAAGAGAGAAGAGTCCACCTCGTCTCTTTAGGTTTACTCGTATCATCTGTCAGAAAGGATGTGGATGGTTGTTTCTGGGCTTTGTGAGATGACGTCTGTTATATCATAGCAAATTGACGTGTATTGAGCAAAACATTTTTTTAAAAAATACAAAAACCTGCCAAGGGGGTTAGAAGAGTTTGCTTGCCCAGATTTTTTTTAACTAGAATAAAAGTCTAGCTACTGAAAGACAATGTCATTGAGGTACAGTAGACATAATATTCTCAATCTGAGGAGACACTCTTAAAGTAAGTGCTGGGATATTATGCACATGACTGTTTTAACTTGTCCTACTACGACAAAATTAGATATATTTGTTTACATTAAGAACATTTCTAATGAAAAAGAAAGAACACAAAGAAATATTTGTTTTAAGTGGAGGAGACTTTAAATGCAGCAAAACTTGCCAGGCCCATTAATGTAGGAAAACTCAGCCTGGACAATTGCTGAGATTTGATTGATGAGTCATTTCCCAGAAAGAAGCCTTTGATACGTTCTCGTACTTTCTTTTCTGCAGTGCATTATGCTCAAATCAGCAGCCATTGCTTTGTCCTTGGGTTTCACATACGTAGTGTGAATGTGTGCAAGGTCATGCACAGCGCAATGCAACAAAGACTTTGCAAAAAAATGGATCGTGTCAAGCTGCGACAGTCGTAAAGTGCAGGAAATTGAAAATGAGCAATGGAGTCTGCAGAATCTAAGCCCAGTGCAATTTGTAGCTTTAACTAAGTCCATTTGTCATGTAGCTGCCTATTTTTTTGGCATTTTCTAACTTGAATTATTTTTTTTTTCTGTCTCCCTTTGGTCCAATCTGGTCTACCCTTGGTCCCCACCCCCTCCTGCTCTGTGTCTAGGTGAGACAGCTGGCACACAGCAGGTCCAGAAGTCCCAGCCTGCCTCCGAAAACAGCAGCGCAGCACACAGCATCGGCAGCACGCAAAGCACGCCGTGTTCCAGCAGCAGCACGGCGTAGCCCAGGGCGCCGCAGCCCTGCAGTGGCGCTTCACGGGCCCCGCCGGTTCACAGGGGCCACTTGTTGACTCTAGTTCCCTTCAGTGAAGGGGACTTTTACGATACGAAAAAGAAGAAAAGATTTTGTATTAAAAAAAAAGAAGAAAAACACCTTTAGTCCTAGTGTGCAACAGACAAGTATTCTGTCTGGTGTTACCGGCGTTTGTGTGCTCCGGCCTGGCAGCCTCACCTCATTTCTAGTATCTGACACAACTACAAGAAACACATGTGAGCTTAAAACATTTTTTTTTTCTCAAATCCAAATGCTGCTTTCACTGATCACAACACAGTCGTGTTTTGACCTTAAAAGGTTTGATTTAGGCTGTAAGCAATAACATGTAGGTCCAGCAAAGACAGGCAGCACGGCTCTTTACCGCAGTGATGTCAGTCCAAATCAGCGACATGTTGATGTGTGTCCGTGCGCTGCTTCGACATGGACTGTATCATGTTACTTTAAGACATGCAACCCTCATGGTGGCAAAGGAGTAAAACAACCACTAACAATCGGATGGAAGTGCAGTACGAGTGGAGGTCATTGTCTGTGAGATACAGACGTTAAAGATGAAAACCAGTGTAGGTATTGAATGTATACAGAAGAAAATATGCCAAAAAATGTGAAAGATAAATGTGAAATATATGGTGATAAAATGCCACATCTTATAATAGCATTATAATAGTAATAATAATAATAGTCATAACTTCATAATGAATTAATACACGTTGGCAAACATATTTTATACAATAATATAGTAGTGCATTTCAGTACGACTATTTTCTTAAATGTTATACAACTTTAGAGGGGCATTACGGTCCCCTTTTAATACATAGACAGATTTTGTATAAGGAATAGTTTAACATTTTGGGAATTGTGTTCATTCAGGAGAACAGTGCCGCATTTATCAACTGAAAAGTCACATACCATGGTTTTTTGCATTTCTTTATGTGTACAGGTAAAAACAAAGGTATCTAGTAACAATGTGGTTTCTATTCTTTTTACTAAACTAGGCTGACAACCTCATTCATCTGACTTGCAAAAAGACCAACAAGTGAACATAATTCCCAAAATGTTGAACCAGTCCCTTCGGACGTGTGTATTTTTTGTGAATATTGTAAATAGCCAGATATGCTATGAGGCAGTATGTGGTGAGATTCTGCTTTTGTACTTGTGGATTACAGATTCATCATATATTTTTTTCCATTACTCATTTTCCTAGTGATGAAACATGAAGCTCATTGTCTGGGACATACAGTATATAAACTGTTTGCCAGTGTGTACTTCAAACTGCACCCCACCATATTAGAATAATATGAATGTTTGCTGTAGTGCCTCCTGCGTTCTTTATCCGACTGGGTTTGTTTCCCTGTTACCTAGGTAACCACATGTTTCGTAAGAAGAAACAAGAGAAACAGAATGTACATGATCTCAAAGCTTTTGCCTTCCTTTCTTGATGTACACATGTATAAAGCTTTTTACAGAGGGAACAGAGTATAATTATATATATTTGTGTATAAAAATATATTTTGGAATATATTTACCCAGAGAACTTTATTGCTTTTTGTTGTGTGTTATTACTGTGAATTCTGGATGTGCTCATATACAAAATACATGGCTGTTGGGGATTTCTAAATTTGAGTCATAAGTGAAAGATAAATATGCATCATATTATCATTTTTCTGCTATACTGAATCACAAAACTGTTATATTTTCTACAAAAATTTTCTAATAGAATTTTAAGAATTCCGCTGGTTTGTATTAACCTTAAAAGTAAGTTTTAAATATCAGTGGCTTAAGAATGTGTCATAAGTATTAATTAAGCATTAGCTCTGCCTAATATTTGGGTAGGATTCATGATTCCTCTGACTCAGTATCGAAGATCGGTCACTTTTGCTTAAAGAATGTCTTTACTAAACTATTTTTGATGGCGTATAACCATGCAGAAGTAATATATATGAATACACATTTTATAGTACTGATGATAAGCTATAGCAGTGAATATGAACTATATGAACTATATCTTGGATTAAATTGTTGTAACTAGATTTAATTCCACATGAGCTCAGTCTTCTGGCTCAATTGTCCGCCGCTTCCCATCAACCTGATCGTGTTGTCCGTCTGTCGTCATGACAACATTTTCCCCATAAAGTAACGAGCGGTCATGTTTGACTGTTGTCGACAGCGGTTACACAAAATTTGCAAATGGAATATATGATAAGTTTGTTACTATTTAGCATGAAAAGAAGATGGAGAAAATCCAGCTGTGTGTTTACTGTGTTGCTGGAAACTCATTGGAAGCATTTTTTATTGAGCTGCATTAGAAGCACTTGGTTTGAGAGCAACATTAGAACTTGTTTGTTTTATCGGGCCTCTTGCCAGGCGGCTTGAGCCAAAGCCCATCGGAGCCCTTTGTTTAGTAAAGCTCCCCTTTATACAGCAATGATAGACAGTGAAGCGCTGCTCTTATCAAGCACCGGTCTTTGGAACAACAACAGCACTCAATTCTGAACACACTCAGTGAAAGGACTTGTGTTGCACAGTCGAAATGTGATGCAGCCTATAATCAGAGGCCACTGTGGAATTATGGTTTTCTAACATTCCTGTAGTTTTGCGGTTTCTCTTATCAACTGTGGCAAATCCATCTCCGCTATGTAATTATCCTCTCCGCCCCCCCTCATGTGTTGCGCTGTTAATCGGTCCAACCTCCAGTTATGTTCTGGATCTAATCTTCTCATTTTAGATAATTGGAGGATACTATTTCGCTCAATACCCAATACATCTTCAAATATCAACATTCCTCCTTTAAGATTTGGGGTTGCATTTTTCAAGCTGTCAGTGTCCTCCCAGTGCATGCTGGGAAAGGCCACTTCCCCATGATGTCCTGGTATGTTTGCCATATAAACTAATGTTGCTGTGTAATGTTAAAGGAGCGTTATTACACTTAGTGTGCCTGTCACAGTATGACTCATACTTAATGCTGAACTGAAACAGCTGTATTGGAGCACAAATCCATCTAACTAGTTATTAACAGCATTTTTAAAAAACCATTTGACTACCTCATGTTTTCTATGAATGTGTTTTTTGTGTGTCTGAGTGAGTTTTGTCTGTGTCTAAAGTAAAGTCCATAATTACGTGCATATAACCATCATGCCCCTACATGGTTTAATTCAGATTATACATTTATTGTCTTTGAAGAGTTCCTATGATGCCAAGTCGACCCTTTTGGGGGGTGTTGTAAATGTGTAAAGTCTTGTTTTTGTTCCATTTTCCTTTTTTAATGCTGTACATAAATATGATACTGTATTTGTATACCCATTATGCACAATAAAAATTCATGATAATTCACAGGATCATTGTGGTAGTTTGACGGTTTTTCACGTCTTCAGGTCATTGTTTGCAGTTCAGTATATATAAGAGTACAGTGTGGATATTTGGATGAGTGATGAACTGTAATAGTGATGTACATTGTGTGACTGCTCTAAAATGAAGCTGGAATGTGGAAAAATGTTAAAGTGTAATACTGCAGATGGCCACCAAATCCTGGCTCTAAAAAACCCTAGTTCCCATAGACTTACATTGAATTTCTTTTTATTTAATACACAGCTCCTTGTAAGAGTAGAGTTCATTGATATTTGCCATCTTCTTTTTGAAGCTGTACTTCT